>OZ017772.1:15866513-16466513 GCA_963969385.1 Philonicus albiceps | reverse complement strand
GATCAAGGCCACTAGCAAAATATGTGTAGTACGTAGTACGGAGTGCGATTTTTTTTAAGAGGTAGAATAAATTTTATAAAACAATATATTTTTAAATTCAAATGTTTACATTTATAATGCTGCGAATTAATTAATACTATTAACCTAGTAAGTGTTCACTAAAATATTTCTTGGTTTAAAATGAAAGGGCCCTATGTATATGGCCTATAACATTTTTTCTTAGAATAAGTTAACATACAATTTTAACCTAAGGCAATGTCTGATTCGTTCAAATAAAAGTTTGAGTCTGTTAACTCAAAATTTGAGTTCGCAAAATTTTGAATGAAATCATTGATGTCTAAAATTTATTAATGTTACAGTAACAGCTCTGATCTCTATCAAACAACACTTTCCTAAAGATCTTATACGAGTATTTATAATTTATTTGGGGAAGACGTACTAACATAAAAACACTTGTTTCTAGATTTGAAGATTTGCAGATCTACAAAAAGACTCTAGATACCTGAATTTGGTATCCAACAGTTTTAGTCAAATTTAAAGGGTGATATGTTTAAATACTCAAGTAAATGACGGATGGAATTATTGCCAAAATTTGAAAAGCTTATTTTGATATGCTATCACGGCTCTTTAAAATACCTTCATTCTGTAACCCTTAAAATTCTATCAGAATAAATGATAGAGTTTGGAAGTTGAACATAAATTTAATTGTAGTTGGAGCATATGTTATAAGTAGCGAGTGGTGTGCGTTATATTGTAAGTTGGAAGTATAATATAAAGTGTATCTAGCTAAAAAAATTAGATTACATTTTCGTAAAAGGAGTTACTGCTCAGGTCCATAGCAAAGACTTAACAATGACACTTAGCTATATCCTTTCGAGACTTATGGATTAAAGAGTTCTTTCACACAGTAGAGGTATATGGGGAAGGGATCTATTTCGTATTCCAGAAGCGCCTGCGAAAGGATGAGTGGCTCCTTATGCGATAGGAGATCTCATAAAGCATTATCAAAGTATCGCACTTCATCACCCAAAACCTTCACTTTCACTCTTGTTTGGACTTTTTTTTCCAAACCATCCAGAAAAGCACCTAGGAAATTTTATGATAAAGGGAGAACGACGTTACCCTCGAAGGCCAAACCGTGCTTAATGCCCGGTCGCACGAACTGGTAATTTATATCAAGTACCCGGGCCGCATTTTTATCCAAATCAGAGCAGGTACTGAATGAATCAGGACAGGTGGCGGTTTGCAAGTCATACTAAGCTTTTTGGACGTTTTATAAATGACACGAATTGGCTGAGACTGCCGATTCAATTTGCAAGTACTTAAGATAGCGTCGTTCATGTGCGCCTCTCGCGGTGCGCCGCTGGGCAAAATATGACGGAAACTGTCGTTAGGTCGATAGGCTTTTGCCCTTTGACAGGGGTGAAGCCACTACCTAGGGACGAGAAAAGCAGAAGCGAAAATAAAAGAGCTAAGAGGTCTGTTCAAAAAGTATCGCTAATTGTGATTTTCCGCGGGCTACGTATATATTCGATTTTTGATTTTTTTGTGTCGTTATATTGGTACTCATGTCCATCACTTATGCTGACAAGCTCGGCTATTTTGAATATTAAGCTAATTTTTGACACCTATTTAGCTTGGACGTGTTTTGGCTGGTCTTCGATTTTTGCCTAGAGCACCAATGTTCGAGTATTGCCGTCACTTGATGGAAACGCTCGCCATGCTCATTAGATTCAGATGGTGATTGTATAGCAAATTTTTCAACATTACAATACAAAAGATGATTTTTCAATGACATTCGAACATAGATATGATGGAATACGGTAAGCATTTTCTCAATTAAAGTGTGCCAATTTTCGCATCGATGAATTCCGAGAACACTCTCAATGACCGCTATCACACAATTTCATGCTACAAACTCTTGGTCACTGAAAGAAGCTTCAAGTGGTTCGTCCTTCATCACTTCGGATATCAGGTCCATTAAGAATTCATGTAAATCAGGATATAATACAAAATGAATATTGCAAATGTGGCAGTACGTGTGCTTTAGCAATATGCAAAAAAGGATCACAAAATTAAATATAAAAAACTAATGTTTATGATTGTTCCACTGCTCGCGATTTGTAATCGCAGACGCATAACTAAGAACGAAAATTATCTTCATATTATACCATAAGTATTATAGAATGGAAGATGACACCTTTGAAGGTTTTTTTTCGTATGTCTCGAGAAACGTTTAAGGTCATAACTACACTTACCAAAACATAAATTGTGAATTCCTTATTAATTTTTAGATTCTCATGAGGGAGTTAAAACCATACTGGGTTAAGAGAAAAGTCAGAAGATCTTGAACTCCTTTAGAACTAGCTTTATATGTAACACTTTGGGTACTGGCTGATCGGTATTCCTACAGAGTGGTATCAGACCGTTTTAACTTAGCATTGGGCCTTGTGAATAAGACAGTATTACAAATATGTAAAATTTTAACGAGATTGCAAGAAAAGTATATACAATGGCCTAGTGATGATGAGTTCAATCATATAATAACTGGATTTAACAATATAAGGGGCATGAACAGTTTCTCAAATATCGCTGGTTGCATCGACGGAGAAATTGAGATATTGCAGCCTTATTATTATTATTATTATTATTATTGGAGTTGGCGAGACGTGTACCCTGGAGCGGTCAGATATTGTCCATTGCACTCATTGACCCATTTGTGTTCGTAGAGTAGAATACCATGGTTATCGTGGGATTGCAGCCTAGTCTGGAACCTGGTAGCTACTTGAACCAAAAACAATACTATTCTTTAAAATTACAAGTATTTATATATATAGATTGTCTAAATCTCGATTTCTTGTCCTTATATTTTGTAGGTTGTATGTGACCATAAATTAAGGATTCATGATACCTACTGATGGGCATGGTGGTGCCCATGACGCTTGTGTATGACGAAACAGTCCATTGTGCAACGGGTTAAACTGTGGCGAAGTAAAAATTCCAAATAACGCACACCTACTCGAAGACATGGGCTACCCTTTAAATAACTTCCTGATCGTGCCTTACAAAGACAATGGGCACTAGACTCAAAGACAAAAGACTTTTAGTTATAGACATAGTTCAACGAGGATTTGCATTGACTAAGCAATTGGGGTTTTGAAAGGAAAGCTTCAAATATTGGAGTTCTTAAAAATGAGGAATCTTCATAATGCAAAATATTTTGTCTTCACCTGCACAATTCTACACAATTTAATCTTACAAAGTAAATTTAATTCTTCTGTCAATATAAGGGATTTGTTGCCATCAAATCATCGTCATTTTACAATTCTATAATAAATTAAATAAAGCGAGTTATTCCTCAATCATCTTGATCACCTATGTACCCAAGAATTTTTACCTAAAAGTTACCAAACAGCCTTTTTATTTTACCTGTTGGGGGGTAAAAGGTTTTTTTTTTATCGGCTTTATACTTTCTTTCTGAATTACACAATGACAGTCAGCAATACGTTTCAATTACGAGTATTGATCACAATTCATTAGTTATAAATATATTTAAAAAGCAAAATATTGCAGGTATTATCAGCGTTGAATATTTTAGGACATGGGTTCTATCGAAAAACTGTTGATCAACAGCTTCAATAATAGCAATGCATTCTTTTATTTGTTTTAAAATTTACTTGTTTTAAAATATATTTAACTCTGCCCTAATGAGTTTTTGAGACGCATCTTGTGATTGTAATGCCAGAATATAAAATTTACAAACAAAATATAGGCCAAATCACTGTAACCTGTGAGTATAACGACAGAATTGGGGTGGGATGTATGCCACCAATGCGAAACATTTTTTTTTTAGAATTAAAATCGATGGCGTTAAAGGTTATACATACACTCTAGTTTTTTTACCATGTCAAAAAAATTTATGTTGAATATTTAAGTGGTTGTTATTTGAATTTTGCTAATTGAAAGAGTGAAAGTAAAATGAAAATTAACGTACCGGCAACATGCAATTTCCCTTACAACAGCAGAACATTTATTCAATGCGTGTCGCATAAAGGGACATAAATTAGCAATTTCATTTGCTTGGAAACCATATAACACCTGCTTCCTATAGAAGTGGTTTGGAAAGCTCTCAAGGCAACCATTTAACCTCAAACAATCCAATTACACTATCTGGCTCCTGGGCATGGTCATGTTCATGTTTGCACAAAGCCCAAACGCCTCGCTTTGAAAGACTCGTAAATTCAAAACCTATGATTGCGGATATGCGAAGCAGACATGTTTAATTTGAACATATTCAGCAACTGGTTGAGAATTTTTGCCTGATTCATGACTGGCATATGTTCGCTTTCTGTTTACATTGGAGCATAGTATTCAAATGAATATCTTAATTATGTCATATGCCAAAAAACTACTCTAAAAGATGCGTTTAACCTTATTTTATCATACTTATCGACATAAACAAAAACGGTTTGAGTTACAAATAGAAAAAATTTAACATTCTTCAATGACACTTTTCGTCTACCAAAGGCCCAAAATACCAATAATAGAAATATCAAACATATGCCATGATTTATTTTTAATCTAAGAAAAATATAATGCAATATGTTTGATATGTGTTTGAATTAAACCGCACGATTATGCTGAAGTATTTTATGTTCTTTTAACCCTTAATGAGCTTTTTCGGACGGGGGATTCACTGCGCTTGGTACATCATAAGAAAGTGGGTAATTTTTATAGGAGAGGTGGTAAATAGACGTTAAATTATTTCAGTTAAGCGGTTTAAAATTAGTCTGTGAATAATTTCGTAATCAAAAATAAATAAAGTATAATCTTCGAAACTATTAATCTTTCGACATAATTTTTCTAAATTCCTCCTAAATAAAGCAAAGGTGTACGATAATTATAGCCACAGATACTAATGATTTTAGAATAAGAATTCTAATGTTCAATCTTGAATATAAAACAATCTCTTAAAGATGAAAATTTCAAAAACCATTAGGAAGTAAACTTAAATCAAAATCAAAAACTACGTCTATTTATATTAACTAATTTATTATTGATAACTTATGCGATAGATTATTTATCCTCTCTAATATTCGGATTCCACACAATTTTCCCTTTAATTCCGCAGATATTCATTTTTAGTCGTGCTCATTAGTCGCAATCACGATAACCAATTGCTTTTATAGCTCCATGGATAGTTGGCTATTAGTAACAATGCTCATTATTTATTTTAGTCTATCGCAGGAAAACAACATTAACAGTAAGTCCAAAATAATGACACTAACCGCAGTTCAGTAGCAATAATTGTCCCCAAAATTAGCCAATAAGCTCCAATTTCGCTGATATTTACAATTTTGGTTACTCTAATGGACGAATATTATACATATAAGTTTCGTGCAAGTTAACACATATCGCATAGTGAAAATTAGTTGAATATAAATTTCCTTTGCCACTATTTGATTAGGGACTAACCACTTAATTAAAAATTTTAATTTTAATAGAATTCATTCAAATTGACAATGAAAATACGAATAAGAGGGGTAGGCGAGGGAAAAATACATTTGTTCGTACTAGGATACCTCTGGGACACTGCTATTTTGCGGATAAAGAGAACACTTTCATAGCGCCATGGTGGACTATGTGAAAGCAATTAAACCGTGCGGTCAGATTCAACCTAACTACGAAAAATGTGACATAAATTTATTTCAGTTGAAATTTACGTAATTTCAATTTATGGTGCCATAAAAATTGGTAAATTGGTTACCTCATACCATATGGTGGACGTGTCAGTTGTCACACATGGTATTTGTCGCAATTTATTACAAATTCCAGAGAGATGCAAAAAATAACCGTTTATCGGATAATTTCTTTCTAATAAAACGTAAGATATACAAACTTTAAGCAAGTAAAATTATTTTTCCTATATACCAGATCTAGGATGGCAGGATAAGATTTTTTCTTCTTTTGAGTTATTTAGCCTTAGTACTGATTAATTTTTTTTATTTATTTATTTTCGCTTAATACAAGCTAAATAGATAAATAACAACAAAACAATAACAATTAAAAAAAAAGAGAAAAAAAAACTAATTAACTAAATTAAATTAACCTACTTATGACCCCATTAAGGGGGCCTTAGAAACAGAACGGTTCATTGGAGTGTTGGGTTGGTCAAGTATAGGGCAAACTAAAGGAAATTTTGGTGGGGTGGAAATTAAAGGCGGTAGAGTTATTAATTATCCGCAGTATTCTTGTAAAGGGTTCGAAGTGACCATAGTTGGTAGGATAACTTCTAAAGCAAGGAAAAATTTAACGTTATGGGGGTTAGTGTTAAGGGATATGCTGAGAAGGAGAATCAATGGAATCGGCAAGGACTTGGTGGACTAAAACAATATCGGCGAGGGACTGGAGGTTAATTAGTTTTAGGCGGTTTTCATAAGGGCAAGATTAAGGTGGTCTGTCCAAAGGTATGACGTCAAAGCGAAGGTGATCAGACCTGACAGGCATATTCAAGAAGTGGTCTGAAAAAGAAGATGAAGAGTGACTTGGTGACATAAGGGTAAGAGAACTCAACGTTTAACGCCCAAAGCAGAATTGGCCTTGCTAATGGAATGATCTATGTGGGAACGGACGTTGAGTATATGACACCGAGATCGCGAAGAGTAGTAACAGAAGGAATGGGTTCGCCAGAGAAGTCGTAGGATCTGCGATATGAGCAGGTGGACTTACGGGAGAAGGTGATCGTTTGGAAACATAAACGTCAAGAAAATTTTTCATGCCCCAGGTGTAAAATTTGTTTAAGTCGTGTTGAAGGAGTGACGAGTCAGTTGCGTTGGAAATTTGTTTGAAGATTTTCATATCGTCGGCATAAATTAGAATTTCAGAGTGATTAATTATATTCTCAATATCGTTATCGTCGGTTATCGAGGTAGGAAGAAATCTATGAAATGAGTCAAGGATGAAAGCCTAGATAGCTTAGTTTTAGAATGATAATTTTGATGATAACCTCTGCTTCGTTTTCTATAGCAAGAAGGGTGCGTGACACAAAGGTTAACACGTTGTTGGTGGTAGATTTTCTTTTGAGGAAGATATGTTGAATAGGAAATAAAATGCAGAGCAAAGACATGGAGTCATATATAAGGTTTTTGAAGAATTTCGGTATGCAAGATAATTGGCAATAGGACTGTAATTTGAAATATCACTTTTATAACCTTTTTTGTGAATAGGAGTGATGTAAGGATCTTTCCAAGGATTGGGAAAAATCACCTCAGAATGGGAAATTTTGAGGAGATAGGTGAGGGGCTTCAGTAGATGGGCGGTACATTTATTAAGAACAATGGCGGCTATACCATCGGGGCCGGGGTCGAAATTATCGACGAGTGCACTGATTTTAGCGGCGATTAAAGAAGGGTTGATGTCGATAGAAGCTAGAGAGGCTTGCTCATAATGTAGAATGTAGGAAATGTAGTTAGGATCAGGAGTATAATGAAGATCGCTAAACGATTAACTGAAAAATTCAGCAAATAGGTTGGAAATTTCAAAATGGTTAGATGAGGATGAGTCCCCAAGTTTGAGGACGAAGGGGTTACCGTTTAGATTGATGCTTGTTGATAAATGTTTCTATATAAAAGTTGCACACTAAATTATACAAAAATTGTGTGATTTATCAATTTATCCAAAAATGGATTTACATTACTTTCAAAATAAAGGGTCCATATCTCTACCAGAATTTTGTTTAGGTAAGCTCTATTATGACCCGCGTCGGATCAGAGTAGACTAGGACAAGATTTAATAGGGTAGTTCACATCCGACTCTGATCAAATATATCCTTTTTTAGGTATACCTTATTGCACCTAATCTGAGCCGTGTATCATTTCATCAGGTAAAAAATAAGTCGGCCCTATTTTAACCTTATTACGGCAACGAAAATTTTAAATAATCAACCTATTCCCATTTTTCGCCACACCTTTGGTACCTTGGTACTATATACTATAACAAATTATTGTATAATTATTTTACTTATCACAAAAAAGTAGGTGAACGGTTTTATCAAATTCTGTCCACATTTATTTCTAAATTTCCCCTTTTGTATGCTTCTGGTGTCAATAAATCCATTCATATTAAAGAGACCACTCCAGTGACTTTCCGTTCTTATACGCTGCCTTAAGAGCACTGACAAACTGATTTTTTGTTGTCGGTCGCTTTGTCCTCAACATTCACCTGATCATTTGAAGTGTTTGCCTCTTAAGCACAAACCCTCACCTATAACATCTTTTCAACCCGTTAAAAGCTCATTCGTTCTGGTTCTTGAACTTCTAAGGATAAATTTTTATCTGCTGCTTTAAATTTCTCTATATAACCTTTATATATGCGAATTTCGAATTTCTTAGACGGTAACCTAAATAGAGAGACATTTTTCGCCCTCACGTCCACTTACTCGAAATTCGTCGTAAGTAAATGAATGAAAAATACATCTGTGAGTGAAAGTGGGAAGAATGGAAAAAAAAGCGTTTGCAATCGTTAAGAATTTCAATTGATTGCGTCAAGAAATGTTGAGTGATTTTATTCGAAAATTTATTGTTGGCAAATGCTTGAAAAGCAAATGGGAAATGTGGCGGTTATTTCATTATATCCATTTGGGTGAAGCTAATTTTGTAGACATAAGACTAAATTTATTATAGATTAGGAATGAATACGTTTAAAGACAACATTTCGTAATGTTTCCCCAAAATTTAATTGATTATTATTTTTTAAAGACGTTTGAGAAGTGTATTATGATCTAACTTTTAATATTTGCCATCTATTAAAATTAGAATATCACACAGAATGTTTTTGACAACTTGGATAAGTGAGTAGTTGTGTTTCTTTGCTACAATAAACAAATTCAAACACATAGTCTTCGTAAACAGAGAGTTTTCGAATTTTCTTCCAATAATTACTGGTTTTTCAGAAGTTTTGTATTTTAGAATTACAGAATTATAATATGTTAGCTCTACCGGAAAGTTCTGTCCGTTTTTGAAGAGGAAGAAAATGATACAATTTTTAACATATTTAACTAGATTTATTGTACAATATAATTTCCATCGTTCCTTATGACTTCTTACCAGCAGGATAGCAATTTATAAAACCTATTTTTGAAGAATATCTTTGGATACGGAAAACTACTACACATCCTATTTCTGAGATTTTCTGGCGAGTCGCCAAAGCAGCATGTGGTCTAACATTATCGTGATGCAGTATGATTTCCTTCCTATTGAATATTGTCAGCCTTTTTTCTTAGAGTTCTTTGTTAACTCGTCCATTTGTTGACTGTATTTGTCCGATTTAGCTTTTTCTTGGGTTCCGAAAGCCCATAATGGATTGGACCTTGCATGTCACACCATATACACAGTATTCTCTTTTTAAGGCTCAAGCTCGGTGTAGAGGTGAAGAAGACATGTTTTTCGGGTTAATGCTGTTTTCCTTATGATGTTTTCATATGTAATCCATTTTTCATCATTTGATCTATCATAGTCTTAAAAATATCGTCATCAACCACAAATGGCCGCCCAGAGCGTGGCTTATCACTAAGGCCGAAATCACCTGCTTTAAATTTTTCAAACCATCTCCTACATGTTTTGTCCGCAACAGCAGCTTTACCAAAAACTTTTAACAAATTTCGACACGCTTACAATGACATGAGTTATCTTTGTTGTAGTTAATTTCGAAGGGTACATAATAAATGCAATTATAAAGATATACAGCCACATATAACTCAAACGAACATATCCAAATATATTCAAACTTGAAACGAAATTATCGGACAGAATTTTCCGGTAGACCTAATATATAGAATTAGAATTATGTTGAATTATGAAAATAGCATGAATAATTGGGGACGTTTAGAAAATCGAAGAGGGTAATTGTTTTTTTTTTATTGAAGGTGGTAGTGAAATTTTAAGAAATATGTCATTTAACATTCTTACCCTAAAAATTGGTTTTCTTGTGTATTTTACTTGGAAAAAATTATCGAAATTTTTCCAAGTCATAAAATAAAATAAACATAGTTCTAAAAACGATATTTAGAAAATATTTGTGTTCATAATTAAGTTTCATAATTGTTCAAAAGTGTTCCTGGAATTTGCACAACTGTGTTAATTTACAAAAAACCGGCAAGTTATCTACTATGTTTGTTTTTTTAAAATCGAACCCAAATTTGTTTGTGGTAGCTAAAAAAGTATGTATGGTACCGGATTGTAGAAGGAAGTTACCATTTTATTATAAGACCATAGACTTCTTATTATTATTATTATTGGAGTGGGCGAGACGTGTAGCCTCGAGCGCTCAGACATTTTTGTCCATTGCACTCATTGACCCATTGTGTTCGTAGAGTAGAATACCATGGTTATCGTGGGATTCGAACCCACAGCCTCTTGGACGGTAGGCCAGCGCGTTAACAACTGATCTACCGTAGGCCCACCCATAGACTTCTTATAGTTTTTCCTGTAATCTATAAGTAAAGAACTATTTTTATCTATTTTCTCAAATAACTTTAAAACTATTTATTTTAAAATTAAAAAGAATATATAAATATAATATGCAACCCTTCATTTGATATGCCATGCTACAGTTTGCAAAATATTTTTTTTGATATTTTTCTAATTTGCCCCTTAAAAGAAGTCACTTTTATATACATATTCAAAATTCATTTATTTATGTTACACGTATTTTATGTGTTTGGCTCACAGAATTTCTTATATTTACCAAATTTCAACTTAATCGATCCAGTAGATTCGGAAAACAAAATCATTACAGAAGTATGCTTTCGACAGGTCATTTGAAGACGAAGGTTCGTTTATCTGCGCTTACGAAAGCTTACAAATTATAAAGATTAACGGCTTAAATGGTGCCAAATAAAGTTTTGCTTTCTTGACACCTTAATCTCATCCAATGCAGGTAATATAAATTGCAGTATTAATGTAAAATCTCTGCATCCGTTAGTTTTACTTTTAACTGTGTGTTTAAAGCTATTGGAGAAATTTGCGTCTCTTTTACGAAGGTATGCTAATTAAAAAAGTTTTTCTCTTGTCGCCTCGTAAATTAGAGTGATTTAAGTTTTTCAAGTTTCTCATGAGTTTCCAATTTAGGCGATAATTGCACAAGAAAGAGAGTGGATTGCACAAAACAAAACTATCCATACACTTAGTAAATAGTAAGGGTGGGTTAAAACATTTTAAAATTTTAAACGAAGGAAGAATATATCAAGGAATAAAAGAAACAAAGTAATGTAATTCAATGAAAAATTATAGAGCAGCAAAAATCGATTATTATTGCTACAGTGTTCATCATAAGGCTAACAGCTAGTTTTCAATCAAGTTGTTTAACCTTTACCTTATTATTTGCTATAATCCTAAAAGGCATTAAAAGTTGTATTATTTTTCAGAGTGTACTTATTTCAAACGTTTTTTGTTTTGCTTTAATGGCTTTCATAAACTAAATTTTTCAATTTTTTGCTGCCACTTTAAACGAAAAGTTGTGCACCTTTTCGCTGGCTATACCTATGCAATTTAATAGAATACCCGCAAGAATCTTTATATTCGCGTTAAATCTTCCTTAAGTTCAAATTAAAATCCTCTCGAAAGGCTCTGCAGTGAAATTAAAACGTTTAGTCTAATAAATTAAAGAAAAGTACTAATGAAAGTGTCCGCATAGGGTAAAGGTGATGTAGTACAGAGGTCAGCGTTTTCGTTTCATTTTGGTAGAATTATTTTTAGTTGGTTCATCCGTCCATACAAATTAAAATAGCGCTTTAAGCTTTTTTTCTTTTAGCCCTTTTTTAGTGAAAATTATTTTCAAATGCAAACCAAACCAAACTTCTGTAAAATTAAGGAGAAGGGCAATAATTGCTATTCATGACATTGGAAAACCGTATTTACACGTTTAAAAGTTAAACTATTGAAATTTAAAATCTTTTTGATCCGCTATTTTAAATTTTTATGCAGCTGATGATCAATATGACACTGTCAAAATATGAATTACATTGAACCCTATACATCCGTTTTTTAATTTCCCGGAAAAAGTAGACAAAATTTAATATGAGCAACTCTTCTAGTCATCATATTGATAGTCTCAACGAAATTAATAGAACCTTTTGAAAAATATGAGACTTTAAGCTATTTCGTAAAATATGTAGATATAAAAGGTAGTGAAGAACAAATTCTATTTAGTTATGTATGAGATTGCAAATTGAAAAGCTAAGGGAACAAAGGTTTGGACTTAACCATCATTTTACCCGTCTTAACAGAAAATTCGTTTCCCTTGGGCGATTGTTTTCGGTTAGCGTGCCGTCTCTCTTGTGTTTTCCTGAAATGTACATTCGATTTCCTTCAGCACAAGCTGGCGGGTTTTGTATTCAATATAGCAAACAAGCGTTAAAAGCGATTAGGATTTTTGTAGCTTTGATTTCATAAAAAATTTCTTTCGTTTTTGACAGTCTTCAAAGTCGGCTTAAATAATTCTTTAATTCTAAGAATCTGTAATCTTAAATCATGAAATTATACAGGGTGTTCGGATTCTACGTATGAAATGCTATAATTATCTATTCTTTGGCATGTCCTGAGCAAAGTTTTGTTCTTGACCCCCCCCCCCCCCCCAAGGAGATACGCTCACTTTGGTCCTCATAGATTCTTGTAAGGAAATCCAGGAGGGTCATTCCAAAGATGCCGAGCTAATTAAAAGTCAAAATTTATTGAATATTTCGTTAAAAAATTGCTTTTTTTGTTAAAAATCTATGGAAAAGATTACTACCCACAACATCCTAACAAGTTGGTGCCGTTGGAAAGGTACCCTTATCCTTTTTAAAATTATAACTTGCGATATCAAAGACATATAAGAACTTACAAGTAATAGATCGCATCTCCATTTTAAGGAGAAAGGAGTAATTTTAGAGGGTATAAACAACAAAACTTTACTTAGGACATCCCAAGTAATCAATTGGTATAGCGTTTCCTACGTACAATTCAAACACTCTCTATATTTTCAATCAATGGAAATAAATTATATTTGAAAAGTTTATAAAACACATAGTGCATATTGCTTTCAAAAGAGAAACAATTTTGATTTTATATTCTTTGTACTTAAATTTAAAAAATAAAATATTTTAAAGTATTTGAAATTAAATCCAGAAATCACTTAATTTTAAATAATTTTTTTATTTGCCAGTTGAAAAGTATTTATTTTAAAATTATTAGGATACAATGAAATACAAATTTTTGTGAATAGTAGTGTAGTGTATAGAATTTTGACATTTTGACAACTCTTTGCATATTATGAGTATATGTACATATATGAAACAATTTAATTAAGTATTATGGTTATTTTAAAACATACTATCAATATGGTCTTATTGCTAAGTTGCAGAATACAAGCATCCACACGCAAGGGGATACTTCTTCGTTTCTTATCTGGGCTTTCTTCCCCGACTCATTTCATGGATTTCTTCCTATCTCGATAACCATCATTTCAAAGTCCGTTTTGACTCCTCGATTTCTAACTCCTTCACATCCCATTTTGGTGTCCTCCAAGGTAGCCAACTCGGTCCTTTAATTTTCATATTGTGCATCAATGATGTTGAGAACATAATTAATCACTCTGAAATTCTAATTTATGCCGACGATATGAAAATTTTTAAATAAATTTCCAATGTCTCTGACTTGTCACTCATTTAACACAATCTATGTAACACCTGGTGCACGAAAAAGTTTCTTGACCTCTATGTTTCCAAATACCAAACGATCACCTTTTCCCGTAAGCGAACCTCCTCATATTCCAGATTCTATGTTCTCTCTGGCGAACCCATTCCTTCTGTCACTTCCCTTCGCGATCTAGGTGTCATATGCGATAGTGAGCTCAACTATCGTTTCTACATAGATCATTCAATTAGCAAGGCCAATTCTGCTTTGGGCTTCGTTAAACGTTGGTCTAAGGAATTCTCTAAACCCTTATCACTAAGTCACTCTTCAGCTTCTTTATCAGACCAATACTTGAGTATCCTTGTCACGTCTGGTCTCTCTCGAAATCCACACTTATTAACAGGATTTAATCTGTCCAGCGCACATTTATCCGCTTTGCCCTACGTGACCTCCCTTGAACAGACCACCATAATCTTTCCCCTTATGAAAACTGCCTAAAGCTAATCATCCTCCTCCTGCGTTGAACTTTATTGTAGATGCAAAACTGAGCATAAAAATAATTTCCTTGATTGTATAGTTTGTATATTTATTGTGAAGGCACACAGCCATAAGTGAAAGTTTTAATTTATTGATGGTGATAAATGTGTGAATATAGAATCAGTATGATGAAAAGGTAAAATGCTAAAATGCTAAATCAATTTATTTAATTATTTGGTCTAAACATTGCTTTCTTAATCTAATTGAATTCGCACACGATGTCCATTCATTAACGCCAATTTAATTAGAAGCTCTCAGTAGATTTGTTATACATGAAAAATCGATTGAGGGCTCCCAAATTATTCCTTACCACTCAATCCGTATAACTGGCAAAAATTAACAAAATAATTGTATTCTGCCGAAATAGCAAGGGAGGAGTTAATAACTTTTCGCTTTTAGGTTAAAAATTGGGATAAAAACAATTCCGAAAGTTAAATGTCCTCGATAGCGAATGATTTAGTCAAGCAGAACTAAAACCACGCCATCCCAAGGCAGCTGCTACTTCCTCTTGTCCCAGCGCTGATGATTCTGTTCCCAAGGAGTCTTCGGTTCAATTCGCTTTTCGCACCATTAACTCCAATAGAATCTTTGTCCTCGCTTATACAATAATTGATTCCTTAATTAGATTTTGTCTCGTCTTTTTTCCTTTTATTTTTGTTTTTAATTTATTGTTAAAATTGACAAAAACAGAATGTTCATAGCTTCGCTGATTAAATTAAAGAACAGTGTCGAAAGATTTCAAAATTAACTTTTTGCGTTGCTTTTAATATGCTCGTGTATATAACATATTATATGGACGAGCTCTAGAAACGTACCTATTTTGCTTCATTAGTGATTTTAATAATTCATAAAAACATGTTATATTAAATTTGAACAGACGTTTATAACACAAATGTTCAAACAAATTATTGGAGTATTTTTATGACAAACAATTATTTAAAACTTAAAGAAAAATTTCCGATATATGAATTATAGATGTTTAATTGAACATTTCGCTAATTTTGCAATTTAATACAAAGTTTTGGTTTGGCAATGTTGAATTCGTCTTTTAATAAATTAAAATAAATATAAATTAATATTATCTAAATCTAAGTGTACTCGTATATGTAAACTAAATCTTGTTATGAATTCTCTTCTCTTATAATTTTGAAATACATAGAAAAATGGTAAAGTGGTTTAAGAGGGGAAAGTGTCGGAACAATCATATATACGTACGAATATACCTAGTCGTGCCATAAATTCTGTCACAACTTTAAAGAAGCATAAAATCTAAACAATAAAAGAAAATATGTTTATTCCAATGAAATTTATTTTAATAAGATATTGTTAATTAATTAATAAAAGCTTTACTCGAAATGACCTTCTTTAGCTTTTATACAAGCTTTTAAACGTTGTGGCCACTGGTCTATAGCGGCACGCACGGTATTCAACGACATTTCATTTGCTGCTTTCACCAACGATTTTTTCAGACTGTCCAAATTGCGGTGGGGAGTTCTACAGGCCTTGTTGATGGCCTCGTTGCACCCTGGGAACCATTTTTTTAGCTTCTTCTGATGATATTGCATAAACCTTATCATTTTGTTTATTAAAAACTTGCTCCACAGTAAAAATTTTTTCGTCGGTAAAGAGTATGTTCTCATGACCATTGGTTGCGTGCCAAAACAAGAGACTCTTGCATCTTTCCAATCTTATTTCCTTTAACCGTGGAGTCAACATGTGGGCTATTGACCGACGATAAGCCTTCATATGAAGATCATCTCAAATGAGTCTACTCATCGATCTTATGGAGATTTCCCTCGACAAAATTTTTTGTTTTCACAGTGGATTTCTACGGATGCGCTCTCGGACAGTTTTGATGGCACTGACTGTTCTAACGGTACGTGGACGACCGGTCCTTGCTCTATCATCTATGCCTAAGGTTTCATTAAATCGTTCTATGGCACAATAAATGAATCTTTTTGTTATTTTTAGCGGTTTCAACAAATTTAAAATTTCAGAAGCATTTTTTCCACACTTATGGAGTGCTATTGCAGCGATACGATTTTCTTTTACTCCCCACTCCATGATTACGAATCAAAGACTGTCACCAAACTGATCGGAATATTACGCCGTACAGTTCATTTGTTACAAAGTGCAACATAACGGTACAATTCCAGGCTAATTTCTGAGAAAGCGCGCATTAGAAATTGTGTGACAGAATTTATGGCAAGACTAGGTAATATACATACTTCCATGATTCCTTGGAGAGCCAATCGAAGTGTATTGATTTGAAAGAAATTTCATAAAATTAGGTCTAAACTTTTGTTTTTTTTGTTAAATAAAAATCTGTAACAGTAGTTTTATTGTTGCTGTTTTTTTTTTCATTGGCTAAGTATTGACTATAACTATAAAATTAGCCACAGAGTGATATTTATGATATTTATGTTTTTAAATAACGCGTTATACTCATCATATAGATCTCGAGTCGCACATCAGGGCCATTTTTTGATTCTTTATACACTTGTATGTGTGCAAACGCAAAAATATCAAAACAATGAAATAGGGAATTCAAATTAAAAAGGAACAAAATTGTCATTATAGAAGTTTTGAATAGTAATTATAAAATGGATTAGTAAAAACTTTTTCAAAAAGCAGGGTTAAAAAGTTTTAATTTCAAAAGTACAAAATATTCATTTACATTGTTAAAAAATACGAATTTTTTTCTGAAGCAAAAAGCGGGATTAGCTATTCTGATCGGATAAAGAACAAAAGTCTTTTAAAGAATCAATAAAACCAACGGCACGTTTAAAATGTAATTGCAAAAAGTGAAAAAGAGGGAATTTATTTCTACATAGATTTCGAAACGTTTTGCACATTGTAGGCGATTTAACATCTCTTGCACTATCGACGGGCACTATGTGCCTTTATTTCTATTTTAGAAGAAGGAAAATTTGGACAAAAACGTACTATTTTCCATTACATATCGACCGGGCACTGAAATGTCGAAAAGCTATGTATAAAACATGCAGAATGGGATTCAGTTAAAGTATGAACAGAATGTGGGCAGCACTTGGAGGCATAAAGAATAAAGTGCTGCATGAGGAAAAAAGCTTCAACTGGGCCAAGCACATGCGGGATGTAACAAATTTGGTTAAAAATGAACATAGCTCATGCCCTTTCATGCCCTTTCAAAAGGGCTTTAATTCCCTCAGGCAGACGAATATTTTGATCTTTGAAAGCCACATCCAAGAAATATTCCAAATGTGAAGTATGTTGCGCAGGAAAGGTGCGGGTGGAATTAATATTAATTTTGCTTGAACTATTTTTAACTTTTAAATAAATTTCACCTATAATTAGTAAAGAAGACTGAACATTTTGGTCCCAGAGTGTGTTGTAATTTAACACTAGAGATACCAAAAGTTGTTATATAGGTACCTATTTCTACCAAACCGGTCATTATGATAGGGTTGATATTTAGTTGAAAAAATATTAAAATTCGAAAAATTAAATCATGAATTTATTAGATAAATTAGTTACGAAGACAATAAAATGTGTTGCATGCAAATATTGCAGGTATATAATATATTTATTTACATAAAGAATATCAATATTATTTGTTTTTTTCACCACAATTTTTATATATCGAGATTTTTTTAAATGAGCAAAGAAATTACAAAAGTTTAATTCTAAAGGTTTGCAAATAAATGAAACGCTTATTCAAATAAAAATAAGAGTTTGGGTTGGTGACGCTCCAGAGTTTTCGTTACTGAAGCAGTTGGCCACAGATCAGCTAATGAGTGCTCAAAATGCGTCCAAGAAGCGGTAAAGAAAAATAAAAGATTAGCTTATAAGACCTGCGCAGGAACCTTAAGGACGGATAATGATTTTAAAAACATAAAATAAAATCAATTGTTTCGAGAAAGTATTCATATGCTAGAGCAAATTGGCACTGGAATGATATCACAATTTCTACTATATGTGATGTATTTGATAGATTTAGGAGTAGGAAAGACTATTTTTACAAATATTTGGAAAAGGACGCACAACAAAAGAAAGCTATTGAACGAAGAAAAAAATAATTTAGGGAGAAAGCTAATTTCAATCGCCGCTTTCATCCCAAAAATAGTTTGGAAGAAAACCAAGAAGAATGAATGAGCTTTGCAGATGGAAAGCAATAGAATACCGTCAATTACTTCTCTCTTCACGAGAATTGATATTTCCAAAATTAACCTTGATCTTTATATACATAATTTATTGCTACACACAGTATATAGGTTAATTTCATATCCTAGAAATAACCAACAAAACTTGAACTGTGTCGAAGAGATCCTGCATACATTTGTTAATCATTTTCAATTTATTTATGGGGAAGACAAAGTTAGCTACAATGTACACAAATTGTTGCATTTAACGGAATGTGCCAAAATGTATGGAAATGTCCACAGCTTTTCAGTTTACAGATTTGAAAATTTTATGCAAGTTTCCCTTTGAAACTGATCTCATTTTCACTCCAATTTTATATCAACGTATTGCTTAGTAAATCTGAAGTATATTAAATAATTGTTTTTTCTATAAAATATGTTACTTAATTACAGGTAAAATGAAGGAAACCGTTAAAGAGCTTAAATTGTTTTTCATTGCAGTATTTAGGATTGTATTTTAGGTTATTTTGGAAGCAGTAATTCTAGTTAGTGCTGACTAAATTTGTGCCAGCAACTGCGATTATACAAAGGAAAGCTTTGAGACACAAATTTTAGCAATCTACTTTCTCGTTGCAATACAACCTTGGGTCAGATTCAAAGAGAGAGTTGCATATTTGTAACATTTACTTACAGAAAATAAAGAACTAAACAATAAATGCAATAACCTCGGTAAGCAATTAAATTTTTATTTCTTTTTATTTAAAAATAAGAATTTTATAAAAAATTTAGTAAAACAAAACAATTCCATTAATGAAATAATATAATAAATGTTAAAAGTATAGAAAGAATTAATATCTAAGCAAACTTTTTTGATGGAAAGAATTTGCAAAAAAATATTCCCTGAAAAGACTAAATTGAACATATTTCCATTAAAAAGCTCAGCAGACCTGGAAAACGTTGAAAATAAATTAAACGAGATATGTGAAGAGCAACTTGTAAGATATAGTAGTAAATATCGAAAAATAGTTTTATAATTTTTAATTTTTAACACATTTGTTATTTATATTAAAATTACCATTGGATGGCAAGAATATTTAAATATATCATTTCTTTTTTGCTAATTATATACTTTTATACTTAGAGCAAACTGGAATGGGCTGCACAAAGATATTGCAATAAAAATAAAATTAGAACAGAACTCATCAGCTGATACCGATTATGAGTTGATTTCTGCTGCTCCCGTGGATGGCGATGGCTGGCACCAAATGAAGAGAAAAAGTCGCGCCAAAAAAATTCTTGGTACTGGCTCATCTTCAACAGATCTATCGGTTTTACGCGGTATGAAATGGATTCATCTCTCCCGTTTTCGGCCATCAACTACTTCGGAATGCATTATTAAACATATCTCTTCTAAACTAAAGTTGGAAAAAGAACTGCTAAAGTGTTTTCCACTGATTAAAAAGGATGTAGACATCTCGACGCTTAAGTTTGTCAATTTTAAATTGGGTGTTCCCTCTGATATTCTTGGACATATATTAGACCCATCTATTTGGCCGGCTGGGCTTCAAATTAGTATTTTCAAGAACAATGCCTCAAAAAACTCATTTGCTCGGCCTCATGTTCCAATATCGTAAATGGACTTCATAATAAATCAAATGATTGCTCACTTTCTGTTTACTACAAAAATGTGAGAGGATTGCGTATGAAGTTAAATGATTTTAGACTTGCTTTATTGGAGTGTGATTATGACATCATCGTGATTACAGAGACTTGGCTAATAAGCGATATTTCTTCATCCGAATTTACATCAAATGATTATATCACATATAGAAAAGATCGCTGTCCGGTGTCTTCAGGTTGCAGTAGAGGCGGCGGTGTATTAATTGCAGTTCGTTCGGAATTATACAGCGAACATATCATATTGCCTTATGATCCAGCCATTATTGAGCAAATTGCCGTTCGTATTTGCTCTAAGGAATCCTCGTTATTAATTTAGGTCTGTTATATTCCTCCAACTTCAAACGTGGAGAAATATGAGCCGTTTATTTTGAAAGTGGCGTAAGTCCAAAATGTTATAAGGTCGATTTTACTTGAAAAGAATATAGAAAAATCGACCTTATGACATTTTGGACTTACGCCACTTTCAAAATAAACGACTCATATAAAGAACATCTGAATTGTATTGAATTCTTGGCGACGATACTATCTGATGGTGAACATATTTGCGTATTGGGCGATTTTAATTTGGGTAATGTTATATGGACCCATATTGATGATGATACATTTCTTACACTTACAAACATCTCATCAGAGGCTGAATCTGTGATTTTAGATAATATGGCTGGTCTAAGTTCCCAGGTTTCAAAATAAATTCAATATTTATGTAAATATGTATTTATAGTAAATGCATACAATGTGCATTTAATGAACGCCTAATAATATGTTTAATGAGACAGCTTCTAATCTCAGGGCCTTGGGTGGCTTATAGCTGGCTGATCGGTTTAGCGGTGATGTACTAACATAAATATGTCATTCCGAGGTAGTGGGTTCGATTCCCAAATGAAAACTCTGGTTAAAAAGTAAAAATAAAAAAATTAAAACATAAAGTTTGACATATAGGCTTTTTTTCCGAGTGCACGAAAAATAAAGAAAGCAATTTGAGAATTAAATTCAAAAAATTGTAATTTTTCTTTGACTTTTCAAAGGTACAGACAACATTTTGGCGTAACTCTCATGTTAATTTCAGTTTATAAAAATAATTTACATGTACACGAAACATCTAGATTGCAGGGAATTACTTTGTGCTGCCCTCCAGCCCAGAAATTATTTATAATGAGGTGCGCTGGATGCAGCAATCTCGATAAAAATTTTAAAGTATCTGGGGATTTTTTAGAATTACGTGAAAATTTCCCGATACTTACAACTACACCATTTGAAGCCTGCTGCCAACATGTTCCTCCAAGTTTTATTAAACTTTGACATAATGTAAACGACGCCACAAAAAAGGTAGCTACCAAGGCTGGCAAATTGGCAGGATTTACTACGTTTCCGGGAAGACATAGCGAATAAGGAGGTATGCTAAAGGTTTCTGAAGAGAGCTCCGCGACGTACGTCGTTCGGATTTAGAAGGTGCCTTTGCACTTTTTTATTGTCCTTATCCTCATTTTTATCAAATTTAAAAAGAACGAGAAAACTTTTGAAACAGTAACTCGTTTTCTAAGTTTTATTAGTTATTTCCATGGCATCAGGAAATCCACTCCACAGCTCTACGGTTCTGTACCTCTTTTCTGTCTAGAGGCACAAGCAAAGGGTAAAAATAACTTTGCATGAAGTATATTTGAGAGAAAAATTCCATTCTTTAGTTTGGAGAAACGATCCAATTTTTTTATAAGTAAATATGTGAGTATGCTAAAATGAGTGCGATGAAAAATATTACATAGAAAAAAAATGTGACAGGGGAGGCCATTTCAACCGTTTGGGAGTTACAGGGTGGTTCGTAAATTCCTCATTCCTCCTCACTCATTGCTCAACGCAGCGACATCCAACTTACGCCAAAAATCTATTATCCTACTGATCTTACTAAAAATATGACCTACCATCCACCATTGCACTGTCGAAATTGGAAAAAATGTTTTTTATTTTCTTAAAATTCACCTTTTCATTCATTTTTTTCTGAAATTCATGTAATTACTACACCTATTTGTTATTTTTATCGAATTTATCTTTCTATTATCTTCACAAAAAGCTACATGTTCAAGTAGAGGAAAAATACGGAAATTTATTCGTGGAAAAATTTTTTTGGTAAATTAAAAAAAAATCAAATGTTAAAGAAAATAATTTAAACCTAACCGTTTTTTGTTTAATAAAAACCGATTTAAATCATTGCTAATATCTCACAAAAATTGCTCAAAATGTCCTCCGACACTTGAATACCAGTAACCAACCTTCTTCTAACTTTAAGGTGTATTGTAGCCAATTTCTTCCCTATTATCGTCCCTGCTTCACAATTCTGCTAATTTATTATTTTCTGATGATAACAGAAACTGAATAAACCTCATCCCCTATCGTTCCCCATAAGAAAAATCCATTGGAGTAAGATGTGGAGATCTAGTAGACCAAAAAATCGGTCTACCTCATCCAATCAAGCATCTGCTGGTGCTTCATCGTGTCGGTAAAACATTGACCTTATATTATCCAGAGCGATGTCTTCAAGTAGTTCTGGCAGTGTACTCTCCAAATAATCTGCATAAATTTAGCTATTAAGCACTTGGAGAAAAATGAATGGTCCTATTAAATTATTGTTGATTATACCAGTATATATATATATGTTGAAATGATGTCGCCCTTGTCGGTTAGTATCCGATCAGATGTAAGGTCTGTGGAAGTTTGTGATACAATCCTTAGTAAATTTCGATTCATCCGTCTACAGAATTCTGCGTAGGAACACCCTGATCTCTGTGCATTCCAGAAGCCAGTTGTAAAACTTTAATCTTTTCTCGGAATCTCTTTCCAGAATTCCTTGTACCTTGCATATGATGATATAGATGTATTGTAATCCTCGAAAATACCCCTGTTTTTGGTACCTGTCGATTTGGGAATCTCTATGTATGCTAAAAAAATATTCCTAATAATTTTTTTGAAGACACTTATTTTGTTCGTTTTACGACTTTTGCAATTGTAGTGCAATGAAATAATAAGATAACAGTCAAGGTTTTCTACGGAACAGATTTTTATACCTCTATTTAACTTAGAAAATAATAAATAGCTGGTGTACCTGGTGGTGGTGCGGCAACATTGTTGACATTTGTGTAAAGAACACTGGGATAGTAGATTTGTGGCGTGAGTAGTAGTAATGAGGATATAACGGTAAATTAGAATTAATGACCACCCTGTAACTTCCAAAGAGTTGGGATGCTCCACCAAATTTTATTTTAATTTATTTCAAAATTGATAGACACTATAATTGAAAAAAATACATCTAAATAAATACTTATATAATTATCCCTTTAACCTGGCATTAATGAGGTAAGTGGTTGTTATATTTTATTACTGTACCCTGTATCTTCAGAACTTGTCGACGTAATAACATTTTACTTATCTTTGCAAATTATTCATTCCATAACCATCCATCCATTCAATAACTAGAACATTTACCAAAAATATTCGTTTTAAAAATGTTTAGGTAAGGGATATACTAAGCTCACTTAAACTTTTTAACCCAGTTTACTAATAAGTGAATGTTTTTAAGAGAAAGAAGATTAGTCTTGAACACATTGCTGGACCTAATATAGTAAATCGCCGAGACTAAGGAAAGCGCATGTTAGACTTCGAATCCATAAAAATTCAAGTTCGATACATAAAGCCTAACCGAATATTTCTCAATATTTCAACATGAGTGCTGTGGAAATGAGTTAAATTAAGATTGTCTGATTTCAGGACACGGTTCAATAATTATAAGTTAAATAAAAGCATGCATGCAGCAGCGTTCTTTTTGTTGAAAACAATAATTCAGATCATTTTCCGTATCTGAAAATTATTTATTTCAGGATCTAAATTGCCAAAGTAAAAATTGTCATCAAAAGGATTTTAAAAATATTAACATCATTTGTACTCAAATTGAAACCAAATAGATTCTATGATTTTCTTATTTTTGCCGAACAGGGAATCGCTCTTTTTGGCTTTTAATGTTCTCACTTTCCATTTGAAAAAGGCCAGGATAAGACACTGAAAATTTGTTGAGCTATTCAGCCAGGAATATAGAGATAAAAAGAGTCATACCCCATAATTTAACGTGATATTTCAATTAACATAAATATTCAGTTAGTATATTTTAAACTAAATATTGCACGGGATTTCTGTATGTGAAATTGGAACTGGTTTCCTAGTTGGTCATAGGAAATATGTTTTGATGCACATTACGATGAGAACACCACCCTTTAAGTGGTTCATTCGTTGGAAATGGAATTTTCATAGGAAATTTATATCAAAGGAGAAAGTTCTCACGTGTTACTAGTAATGTGAACGTTAATGGGATGGTAAACTACAGAGGCGCTTCCGTTTAATTATGCTGAGTGCTTAAAACTATTGAAAATACATATTATCATGGGGCCTCAATGTGTTGGTTTGTTCCCATATGCAAATTCCCAAAGCAATCCGAAAGCGAACCACTTGCCATATACTCTTGAATTAATTGGAAAAGTTATTTGAATAAACGCGTACAGCCGGAATAAATCATTTTAATTGATTGCAACTGATCGAGTTATTCGGTTGGAAGTGGTTCTGCGGTATCTGCATCCTGTTGAGTGTTGAGTTAAACAAGCGGTGGAGCGCTAATCGTTTTGGTTTTTATCCCTTTCTGTACTCACTTTTGTTAGAGCTACTTTAGGTTTTTGTATGGTCATTTAGAATATGAAGTTTACAACGGCGGTACCATCACATTACAGCGAGTACATATAATCAAAATGTTGGCCTATTAAACCTAGAAATATTTTATAGAAATTATAGTATAGCAGCCAAGTATAGACATACTATAATTATTTATTTTTATCTAATAATAATTCCAAGGAATGTGGTGGTATGAATATGCTTAAAATTCGAGGAAGTTCTACATTTTTCTAAGTAAATAAAATTTCAATATTAAGCACAGCATAAATATCTATTTTCAATACAATGATGAGTGGTAGATTATTTTCTGTGTGTATGTTCTAAACGTTGTATCTTTCCTCTCTATGAAGATCTCACTGGACCTGTAAGCATCAGTGGAAAAGTGCATAAAGTAGAAAATTAAATACTCCCTAAAAGAGTTATGTACAAGGGTTTCGTGATTCATATTCGTTTTTCTTTGTAATAGGTACATTTAGAAGTTCAAGAACAACATAAAATAAATAAAGGCAAGTGGCCAACATATGTGGACTAGAACAACCTTTAAATTTCAATTGCATTTGATATTCCTGATAAACAGAGTTAACAAGTACCAAAGACCGTACGCGTTGACTATTTATGAAGGATTTTAAGAAAACGTATAAGAGCTGATAACGTAATTTCAAATAAAAGCTCTTAACCCTTTGACCCATACATTTCTGTAATGTATCATTTTGCACTAAAATTCGTATATGAGGGTTTTTTTGGTCGCTGAATACGAATCTGAAATCAGATTTTCAAAATTCAAAATGGCGGCCAAGATGGCGGACCAAAATCCAAGAAAATGAACTGTTTTCTATGAAACTTGGTATATAAGGGTTTTTTGACTCGCAAATCACGAATTTGACATTAGATTTTCAAAATTCAAGATGGCGGATCCAATATGGCGGATTAAAATAAAAAAAAAAACTGTTTTCTATGAAACTTGAATTTTGAAAATATGATGTCAGATTTGTATTCAGCGATTCAAAAAACCCCCTTATATGACTTTTTGCCAAAAAGTGATGAAAATAAAATCATTTCGAAAAAAGTCTAACTTTTGATCCGCCATTTTTTATTTTGGAAATCAGACTTCATATTCGTATTCAGCGACCCCAAAAACCCTAGAGTATCCACTTTTATCGAAAATATTTTATTTTTCAATGAAAAAAACGAGTGTGAGTAAGGTGGGACGTTTTACGTCCCACCATGGGTCAAAGGGTTAAAGCTACTGAAAAAGTATAAAAACTTCTGCAACAAGTTTTTTGTAAGAATCGTTTTATATTTTTAGTTTCGAATTGAGCTATGTTAGAAGCTTCTATATGATAAATTTTTATTTTTAAATAATTTTTCAAACATGGCTAAACTACAAGGCTTTATACATTTCAATTCTATTTTGCTCGAAAATGGAAACCAATTTAGAACTTTCCTATAAGGGTTTATGATTTGTAAAAAAAAATCTTTTGTAACAATTATACAAAATATAGAAATATCTGAAACTGTACTATAAAATTAAGGTGTGTGATTATAAATTGTTGCCTCATTTTTTCGCAAACAAAAATCCGATCTTACAATATTTCTTCATTAGCATCATTATGATGTCTAAAAACATAGGTACAGAAAACTTACTGTGTGTCCACACTCCCTAGGTAATATGTTGGTTGAAGTTAGGGTTTATCGGAATCCAAGAAATTTATTATAAGTTTGGCAATGATTCTTCTATCCTTGCTCTGGAGTTTTCAAATTTTTAATTAATTTATGACTCATCTATATAAAAGTTATTTATAGGAAAGAACACATTAATAAAAATAGTAAATTTATTATATAAAAGGTTCACAAAATTCATTTTTCGAAATATTTGCACCAAGTTGTCAAAAGATTACTCATTTTGTCGAATACTTTTTAGCTCTGAATGTAAGAGCTTCTAAACTGAGGTTAAAAATGTTTAAATTGATTCATACATGTTAAAAAGATTTTATAGAATGCAAGAAGAAAATTACAATAATAAAATCATAAATTACTTTAGCTTTTGTAAAGAATTGAATGATTTTGATATGATGAAGATAATAAATAAATAAAAAAACACTTTTTTGTTATTTTTGATATACTGGAAACTCTAACAATAGAAACTTTTATTTTCCTCTTTAAACTTTTGTGAGCATTTCATACAATTTGATATGCTTTCATTTAAAACTAGATAGTTTAAGTCCATAATTATTATTTTTTTACAAAACGTATCATGTCATAAAATTTCTTCCAATATTTATTCCCTTTGAAAATACATAAATCTTTATATAATTCGAATAAAGTCCACAAAATTCTCAGTCTTGTCCATTTAAGCCAATCAATGTGGCCTAAGTCCATACGGAAAGAACACAAAAACGTCTTTATTGGTTTTAATAATGATTTCCAATAAGACCTATAATCTCCCTAAAAGCATTGCTGTTTAATGAATTACTTTACAAATTTAAGTATACGTCCTAAAATCAAACACCGGAAGTGCCTCGCTCTTGAGGTAGGATTTTCTCTGACGAACGATAAAGTAGACTTACGGATTTTTGCATCAATATTGCTTCCTTTAAATATAGTAAAGCAATTTACATAAGTAGGCTTAACAAGAAAATGAAAAGGGAAAGGTTATCTTTCATTTTATGTTTGTACATATTTGACTTTCTGTGCTCTGCTTAAACCTCTTTTATTTTTTTAAAAGTTTAATATTAAGTTAACATTTGAACACAAAAAATGCTGAATTTAAAACTTCTTAGTTCCATAACACTTGCAATTAATTTTTTAACTAATTTTGAACGTATTTGTTAAGAATAATTTTATTGAACTAAAGGATTGGTATGTCCACACGAATATCTTCAAAACTTATATTGAGCTGGTAATTTCATACAAAATAATGCTAACTACACTGAGAAAAATGTAAGTAATATCAACTGTCATTTTCTTGTTAATGTAATATTTGTAAAACAATTTTTTTCTAAATTCTACAATATCGTGCAATCCCAGAGGGGAAAAACTATTAGACTTCGTTCTGTCGTACGACCTCGTGATTAATAATGTTGAAAATTATCCAACTTTTGTCACGAGCAGGCGACAGGAACTAATAGACCTAATATTCCCTAATAAAAAGATGTCCAACCTCATTACTAAATAGCGAGTCCTAGGCGACGAATATCTCTCATATTACCGATACCTAGATTACTAGATTACACAATAGAAGAATACTGATTACAGAATAGCAAATACAGAAAACTGATTGGGACAGGTACAAACAGATTCTTTCTAAGGCGAAAATCTATAAACCTAAACTTCGCTCTACTAAGGACATTGAGGATGAGACCCAGAGACTGAATCGGATTTTGATAGTCTCCTTCGAGAGAGATTGTCCCATTAGAAAGAGCAGATGTGGTAAAAATGTCCCTTGGTGGAATGACAATCTGCAGAAGATCAGGAAAAAGACCAGGAAACTTCTAAAAAGGGAAACAGCAGGGCTGTGTAGTCTTTCAGAAACATAACATGGCCAAGTTGGACTCCCTCCGTAAAGCTGACAGCGAATATACGGTATCCAAAGAGAAGCATTCAAAATTTTGGTTGAAACTCACTTTTTAGGCAGTCAAAAGATTCAATTTAATCACAACCTAGTGAACTCATCAGAAAGGGACTAGGCATGACAGGTATATAGCATCCAGGGTTGTAACGGAAGAAAAGATTGAATATGCTTTGTCCTTCTCGAAAATTACAAGTTGGGTTTGACTGTATATACCTAGTTATGTTAAAAGCAGGAGGCCGTTCCCTGGTTCCAGAACTAAAAAGATGTTTAGGGCTTGCATAATCTGGGGATACGTACTGAGTATATGACGGAAAGTTAGAGTAATTTTCATTCCCGGGAAGGAAGATTATGCTCTAGCAAAAAGTTTTAGATAAATTAGCTCGACATCGTTTCTCCTAAAATGTCTGGAACGTTTGGTAGAAAACATATTAGGGGAGAAAAGCTATAAAGGCATCCCCTCAGAGAGCATCAGCATGCCTACAGAAGTAGAAGGTCCTGCACATACGCACTGTATGATATAGTTTATATATAAATAGAAAGTGCAACGGATGAAGGGTGCTACGCTCTTGTGGTTCTTGTTTGTGGAAGTTCGGTGAAGACCGTTTCCAGCAAGATGTAAAAGACTTTAGACAGAATCCAGAACTGGTGGGAGAGTCGTGGCTTATCAGTGAATCCTAGAAAAACAATACTCGTGTGTTGGGTGTGCATAGCCATTATTATAATAGTTCCATTATAACATATGCGTCAGTAGTCTGGTGAAGCAGAACAGAGAAAAAGATTATCTGTTCTGTTCTTAACAGAGTACAGAGAGAAGTCTGCATTGGCATAACAAGGGCCTATAGCTCGATTCCTAGAGCGGTTTTCAACGCAATGCTTAATTTGCAACCCCTGGATCGCAGTTCGCAGGACTCATAACTGTTTGACCTGACGTCGATAAGCATTCGGAACAATACTAAGTGTTCATCAGAGACACAAATCGGTTAGACCCTGGGTCACCCCGTGTGGCATGCCAATGAGCTAAGCTTTGGCCTAAGTGTGCCTTATAGGCAGCCAATACGATCTTACCTTATATTGAGCTATCGATATATAATAATACAAAAGTAAAAATTATTTGAATCGCGAATATCTTTTTAAGAGCACTATCGTGGCGCGACCAAAAAAATATAAACCTTTTTTTTTATTAATTGCTGAAAAAAAGGAAGAACACGCTGCTAGCAAAGATAGAAATGACAAAATGAATTTCCGCGCTATGTACTTAGTTTATTATTATTATGCAGAAGAAGATAAGATTAGATATAAATAAAAAAATATAAGTAATAGTCTGACTTTTATTGTAATTCATTAAAACACCAGTAATTTTTAACTTAGTTAAATAATAAAAGGAAAAATTATAATCATTTGTTATTTGTTATTGTTTGATAAAATAAATAAATAAATAAATAAAAAATAAATAAAAGTTATTTATAGACAAATAAAATTATAATGTTTATTTTTGATATTTGACTTGCAAATTGCAAATTACGGGTATTTGAAAGTTAAAGTGAAGCGGTTGTATAATGACTGATTTTTTTTTTCGTATAACTACCGATTACTTCTGACTCTTATTGGAACAATTATAAACGAAATTACAATATAATAATTGTTGTGGAAATTACTTGTATTATAGGAATAATTAGTTTATTTTATAATTTTTTGTCTCAGTGCGTATACGTGATTTTCTTAGAAACTACGTGTGAAATGGGACTTAATTATAAAGCTTGTTGACAACTTATGCTGAAGTTAAAATATGAAAATTTCCTTTTATTATTTGGTAAAGCTTATTTCCCCCTCTTTCTCTTTGACATTTTTTTCCCGAAGTTTGGTTAAATTTTAAAGCATATGAGCTAATAGAAAGTCTTGTATAATAAAGCGATGAATATTAAAAGCTTTTTAGGAAACCATATGAGTTAATAGATAGTCTTAGACAATAAAGTAATGAATATAGTATATATAATATATGCATTACTATATATGTAGTATAGTTTTTTAGGAAAGTTTGGGCAAAAGAGCATCTCATTAGTGCATATGTGTAAAAATAAAATCATATACACATATACTACAGCTCTATTCATATTTAACTTAGCGGAGTGTTGTTATTCCTGTACTTTGGAAATACACTATCTTACAACTTGTTTTACAAAAAAGGGGTGCAATATTTTGTATCTATCATTGTTAAATATACTCCAAAGATCCATTTGATCTATGATGGGGTAATTAATTGTATAAGTAAAATATTTCCTCCCCTTTAATCAAGTCAACTATTGACTTTTTGCGTCCATACGCGGGTTGAAGACATTTTTAACTCTGAAAGCATATGTTCGAAATTTGAAGTTTTTTAAAATTGGGGAAAACCGGTAAAAAGAATCCGAGAATTTAACAAAGAGAAAAACTGAGATTTGATGAGAAATAAATTTATATCTCCTTACCAAATATATCTTTTTCCTCAGGATACTTCTACAATTTGGATAGAGTTTTCTTGGCCGAAAATGTTAATTACATAATATATCAGAGGTACATCGTTATCTAGCCATTACCGAAACATGAAAAGAGATAATAAAAAGTGTTTATGTAACCGCACTTCGATAAAAATCATTATGTTTTATACAAACACTCGAAATATACAGACAGTATATTGAGAGAAGAAATAACAAAAGTAAGTATGGAAAGTACATATGCACTTTTTCCTCATCAATATATTTTTTGTAATACCAATAACAATAAAGAGGCTACGTTTTGCGTAAATACTTCTGAAAATTGTTCGTTGTAACGCCAATGTATCCTTTGAGAGTAAAAAATATTTATTTAACGCATTTAGTGGGCTGGAAAAAGTTTCGCTTCTCATTCAGGCAAATAAGAGGGAAGTGCTCATATTATTTTATGAGGAAGGAGAAACATGTTAATAAATTTTATCAACATTTGTATGAAGGCAAACTTGTTAAGAAAGTTGTTACACTTATTCTGCTTTCCGTGCATTTGCTAAAATAATGCTTAATCTGTTTTTTCTTTGTTTAAAAAAATGTACGATTTTTTAGGATTCATCCGTATGGTGCGTCCGTCCGTCTGTATTCACAGGCCTTTTCATGATCTTTGTGATACGCACATTTTTCGACAAACGAAATTATGACATTTTTTTTAGGGTGAAAAAGTTTTATATTTTGCATATGGGATAACGTTGGAAAGGTCTCAAACATTTAACTTTATTTCAGAAATTTAAAGAATAATAATAATTCATTTATTTTCCTTCAAATTAATTAATTTAATTTATTCTTTTTTAAATATAATGAAAAAAGCGGTTTAGATCTGTATAATTTCGCTCAAAGGACTTATTTTTTCATGGATTATCTAGTGAATACCTCTTTATCCTCAAAAATCTATTACATTAATTGTAGAGAAATAGTACAAAGCTACTACCAGAATACAGAACAACAGTTTATTTAACAGCCAATAATAATAAATGTGTGGCGAAAGGTTTAGGTAGACGATAATTTTAATCACTATAGGCAATAAAAAAAGGTTTTTACTTTTAATGTCAGTAGCAATGGAACAGCCGTGTCATTTAGAAATAGTGAAGTCTCAGTTACGTTAAAACAAGCTAAGAGCAATTGTTTAATGTGCAATTGTGCAATTATCCAATAAGCGTGAAAGAGCGTGAAAACAAAAAGTAAAATTAACTGCTAAGTGCAGTAGCTGGAAAACCCTGACTGAAAGTGCTTAGCAAGAAATCGGTCCAAGCGATTAATGACCAGAATATGTGCAATTTCCGCTCAGGTGTACGCATAAGTACGAAATCAGCATAAGTGTGTCCCAGTAAATAATTTCTTTCAACGAGGTCAATGAGACAATGACTTCCGACCCTACTCCTGAAAACGTTAACAAAGCTCTCTTATAAGAAGAAACTACTAATCTATCCTCGAGGACCCAGAATTTACAGGAAGTGACAACCCAGAATCTAACTTTAACTGTACCTACGATTAAAATAGCCCTGAGACCAAAAGATGTAGTAATTGCAACGAAAATCACATAGCGAACTACAGAGGCTGCCCGGTCTTCACCACAATCAGCAAAAGCTATCCTATGCAATCAGCTCAGAGAATCAGACATACAACCTCCCAGTGACATAAAATCACACCAACAAACCATACGCAAGTCTAATCGGTTATTTGGTCAACCATATGCAACCTTCAACGATATTGTCGTACGCTGAGGTAGCTAAAAATGGCATCCCTGTAGGCAACAACCCCTTATCTTACAAATACTCTTATCACTTACAACTAATATCCAAAAACTAACAAGCTCCATGAACCAAATGCAAAGTCTGCTAGCCAAATAAACTCCAATTCCTATTAAAATCAACTAAACAAAAACTGAGCGAATTACTTTCTCACTTATTGACTGTGAAGCAGTAACCATCAATGGCAAAAAAGTAAATCTGGTAAAATCAGTAAAATACCTAGGCATGCACCCAGACAGCAAACTAACACACATAATGAATAAGAGAGAACCATTAAAAATAGGCTCTAACTAGAAATCTGTACTGGTTTCGCGACAAAAAATCAAAACTGAGTTTGACTACAAAGAGAATAATCTACAAGTCCATACTCAAGCCAATATGGGTATACGTGTTGCGTCTTTGAGGCTCTGCAAATATCGCAATAACCAAAGGTATGTAAACCAAAATAATTAGATCAACTCTCGGTGCCCTGCGCTACGCTAACAATATTATCATATAGACATAAACCCAGTACAAAACGAAGTTAAAATCTCTGCACGAAATATGTGAGAACATTGCGCAAACACCCTTATAAGTCAGCAAGAAATATCTTGACTACTGAAAAATATAGGCGATTAAAGCGAATTGATCCCCTACAGTTAGTTTCTTCACTACCAGTGAAATTGCACCGCTAGAAAAAGCCCAAACACAATTATGGAAACCACGCAGACGAAGCAAGTAGACAACATGGGTGAGGTGATTAATGCAATCATCATCATCAGACGTCGTGTCAATGAGGATAGAAAGAATTTTGCTAGTCCTGACATCCCTAGTAGGAATATCCCTATTCTACCAGCTCTACAAGGACTTCAAGCGCAGTCTAAAGAAGAAATACAACGTCTCCAGCGACTGTTAGATAAAATGGTACTGAGGAAAATCAACCAACTGGATCTCACCGGAACCCCAGAGAATTAGGATACCGCGAGTTATCATATCCCGGAATCACTGGCATCAGGAGAAGGAATATAGCTACCTAGAATTAAGAGTCGCAATAGCATAAGCTAGAAGTCCATTAACGACCTAATTCTTATGTAAAACAAATTTATAAGTGACAATAATAAAAAAAAAACCCTTTATGTTCCCTCATAATGCAACGATTACGAAAATACTTACTTTACTTAAAGATAGAAAAGGTTTGGACTTTCAGATGTAGACATCCACAGATTATAGTAACACTGCTTAACTGGGTAAAGTACCAAATTTGAGTATTTGAGCAGTCTTTAACTAAAAAGTACTTATGATATATCGGTTGAAACCGGGTTACTCAGCTGGTATTATATATATAACTTACTTAAATACAGTATGTAAATATTTCCACACATAATAATTATAAAACATTTTAATTAAAACCTTTTCAGTTGTTTTCCCTTTTCCATTTCATTTACAAAGCCATAGGAAGGCTTTCTCAAAGAGAATCAGCACCTACCATACACTCAATTAAAAATGATTTTTCTATTACTTACACTGTATTCAGCTTTTTTTTTCTCTTTAATTCGAACTTTTCCATTCCAAAATGCGAAACTGCCATCTAACTGAAAAGCCTGTCTTCTACTTGTATTAAGCAATGTTCAATGGATGCCATTTCTAATATGCTTATCTTATTTGTAATTAAAGTCCTTTTAGAAGAAATTTTCTTTTTTTATTTTCTGTAATATTGGATATAAAGAATTTAAAAAGTTTCGAGTCATTTCCATTTTCTAATTTTCTGAAAGTAAACAGCTGTTTAACTTTGAATTTTTAATATTTTATGGTAAATTTTAATACGAGAGAATATTCACGGATATAAATATTATTCTATTATTATACTTAGAAAAAGAGTAAAATCAATCAATCAACTATTGGTTTAACGTCAACCTAATATTTTATTTATTTAATGCTTATTTTCTAAAATCGAGAAAATCTAAATATAAGAACTGCGATAAAATATTTATTATTATTTTATCACAGTTCTAAGTAATCAAATTATTTTACGAAATTAAAGGTATGTTTGGTAAGAGCGTCTCGGCGATTTCTCAGAAAGAAATAGAAAGAGACAGAAATATTTGAAGTGGAGGGGATGAGTATTACCTATATATATGCGCGTCATGCTTAAAGTCTCATTTTGTAATGAACTTTCTATGGTTTTGATCGATTTTCAACATGAATGGCTTATTTTATAAACGTTTTGAGGCTGTGTTACTCGGCCTTCATCTGAAAGGAGTTAAATGAACTTATGCCCAGGTAGCGAGATATATAAAAAGGATTCGTCTTTTATAAAGAAATAGTCTAATAAATTTTCGGAGGAAAAAATCGGTGACATCTTGCCAGGAAGGGGTAAAATAAAAAAAAAAACATTAAAAAAAGAAGACATCGCTATTTTGAAGCTTTTTTTAAAAGTATCCTTAAATAACGTTGCGGCGAGCTAGAAGCAAATTAGCGGAAAAAGGTATTAACGTGTCTCTCTATACCATACGTCAAGGAATAAGGGAATATTCCATCAAACACCGTAGTACTACAATCAAACCACTTTTATCCGAAAAGCAAACCGAAAACCGTTTGAAATGGGTTAATGAAAATTTGAGTCGCAATTGGACAAACGTCGTGTTCACTGATGAATCATCATTTTGGGCACATCAAAGATCTAAACGAGTATGGTTAAAAAAGATCGGCATTATATCATACGGACTGTAAAACACTTACTAAAAATCCATGTTTGGGGATGCTTCTGTTCCCAAGGATTTGGAAAATTGCTTGCTTTTACTGGAAATCTAAATGCAGAAAGTATGCTGCAAAATCACAAAGGGGTTATTAAAGTCTACAGATTCTTGCTTTGGAACAGGAAACCAATCATGTATCTTTCAAAAAGACAACGATCCAAAACACAGAAGTCGTCTTTGTACCGAATGGAAAGATCAAGAGAATATCAATGTTATGGAGTAGCACTGGAAAAGTCCTGGTGCTTCCAATTGAAAAATGTGTGGGCCCTTATGAAGGCAAGGCTGCAGCAAAAAAATGCTTCCACTTCGCAACAACTTAAATCATCGGTACAGAAAGCCTGGAAGGATCTACCACTAGAATATGCTGAAAAATTACTTGAAAATATGAACAATAGATGTATAGCTATAATAGAAAATATTGGTGACTTCACCAAATATTAAATGTATTGCGTAGAAGAAAATAAAGTAAATACAATAATAAGGAAAAAATAATATTTTGTTAATTTTTTATCGCATTATTCAATTCTGAGAGATACCCTCTTACCAAACAGCCTGTAATTATAAATAAGTGATATATAGTAAAGAATTTGATACAGTTTAACTGAAATTAAATAAAGCTTTACTACTATAATAAGATTAGTTCCACAATTACATAATTCTTTTGTTTACTAAAAGCAGTAAAATATTTATAGTTGTTATTCACGTTGAATCTGCCACGTTATGACAATTTCAAAGAGTATGTGATGTCACAGAAATTCTTATTAATTAAGTTCAGATTTATTTTACATTACGAAAGAAGGGTTTTAGTACGGCTCATCAATTGCAATTTTAATAATTTGTTTTCTATCAATCCAAGATTGATTTTTTATTTCTTTCTGATATACAACTTTCCTTATTTTTACAACCATTAAACACAATTTTCTGTTATTATTTCACAAATTTTAATACAACGAATATTAGTAAATTTTTTATAATCAATTTAAGTGTGTTCTTATTTTTATTCTGATATTAAATCAATCCGTATTTATTTGTTTCAGATTTGCTGTAATCAATCACAATTTTCTTGGTTTTATAACACAATGTTATGTTTAATTTTTGTACTACTAAATTTCAGAAAATATTACAAATGTGGAATTAGTAAAATGATTGAATTGATTATATAATAACAAACCATTTCTTGCTATGTGAATTAATTAAATACTTATGTATATTCAAGCCGTGATTATTCTGTGGTTATGTTAGATTATAAAAATATCCTATTAAATTTCGTAAGAGAAAAATTATGCGCATATCCAATATACCTTTACGAAATGAGCAACCATAGCAGGCAAAACCTCGGATTAGAGGGGAAAAAAGTGCAAGATTTATTAGAAACAGTGACAAGCGCTTAGTGCTTGGTAAGGTATAGGCAACGAGTCGAAAAGAAACAAATCCTTTTATCACTTTCTACCGTACATTCGACCCTCAGCTCAGTGTGTTCTAATCAATTTGATTTAGGTGAATTAATATTGCTGGCAATTATTCATTTCGCAAGGTAGCCCCATTTAGATTGTGTCTCAGGCAGGTTTTCACCTATATAAGTTTTGTCGTCAACAATTATTCTTCATTTATTTTCACTTTTTGATTAATTCGGCGGACTATTGATTTTACGAGACTTAAGTTTTATCGTTTGTACAGAATATTGTCCTTCTACAGAGGACTAAATAAAATTTAGTTTAGAAGTAATATTCAGTACAAAGCTAATATGTAGTTAACAGTGCACTCTTTACCCGAGTAAAATTGTAAGCCCTACTAAAACAATATGCCACTTGATTTGCTCTTTTTTGAATATTTATTACCAAATCATATAAAGAGGAGTATTATATTAAATAATTTGTTTTTCGTTTTCGGTATACCATACATGGATGGATACATAATACAAGTGGCAAGAACGAAAATTCTTTCTACATCCCGACGTACTTGTTATTCCCTTGATGTTTCATAGATTTTGATTTAGAGCTATGCAGAAAATGAAACTTTTCTTAAAATTATATACCCTATATTCACATTATATAAAATTAGTGACACAATTATAAAATGTTGTAAAGATAATTTTATTACTTTTTAATGTGTTTGGTAAGTATAAATGATATAATAAAATAGTACATAATACTAGTTAATTAAGTTATGGATTTTTTAAGAAAAAGTCCGGCGAATATTGGTTTTAATCGTTTAAGGAAGGAATGAATATTAATTAGATAAAGAAATATGTTTTGACTGTAGTTGATTGGTATTTTTATTTTTATTTTTTTTGGATTTTTTAGGTGGGTGGGGGCGAAATCCTACGTATAACTATGGACTTTTGCGCTGCGTAGTAAGACAATGGACCCAAAAATGTCCTCAGTGCGCCTTTTTAGGCAATCACACTAACCTGACCTAGCATAACCTGGCTGGTATGGTATTTGACACAAAAATGAAATATTTTTAATATGCTATTTTATATATATACCATATACACTTATAAGCCAGAAATAATTAATCTAATTTAATTTAGGAAGTACGCAATTGAGATTAAATTGAAATTCATATTTCTTATAAATGCCTCAAACAGAAAAGCACATTTAAAATGTTCAAGAATATTTTTTCATTTAGATACGAGTACTTTCTGAATACACTCGAATTATGTTTAAATTATTAAACAAATCTTGCCAAGCCACCCTAAATTGCACAAATCAACATTTTATTTACATTTGCTTCGAATTTTCTTCGAACTCCCCAGTCACAGAGCAATAAAAAATCTGAAAAAAAATTTCCTCTCGGTAAATAAGACGTTTCAATAAAGTTTTACAGAAGTCTAAACGCTTCCCCCTCGGGGTCTAAGGAGGCGTTGCGAACTTTAATTAAACATGGAAAATCGTCCACATCACCTGGAAAATTTTTTCTTCTTTTTTCTTTTTTTTATTCAATTTAACATCTTCCGTTTTCCGTGGTGTAGCAGCATGACTCTGAGATGGATTTCCCTAATCAAATTTGATTTGTGCCTTTTGACTTTCTTGACAATTTTTGTATTTCTCGAGGGCGGGAGACAATATCTCTTACTTAGCCATAACAATAAATAAAGGCGGCACATAAAAAGCCCTCCGTTCCCTCTCAATTTCTCTTAAACATTTCCGAAACTTCTGGGGCCCTTATCCAGCCTCACTTCACCTAATAATAATTTTCGATAAGTCATAAGCAGCCCTAGCCAAATAACAAATGACAGAGATATTCCCCGTCGGAATGCCTCCATTCCGAGCTATTTCCGCCCGGATTGGTCACGTCGACACTTGATGGTCGTAGGGTTATATTGGACATTGACTATTCAATATTCGGATTTCGGGATTTCCAATTTAGCAATTGTACGCGCACCGGTGTGTGCGAATGGATGGATTCCCTTAGGGGAGCCATCATCATCTTTAGAGGGTTCATTTTTGCTATTGTTGCCTTTGTTTCTTCGGTGTTTTCCTCCTTCTTGGAGGGTCGCCATAGCTGGAGGAAATTGAGAAATAATTCATTGAATGAAGGGCAAAGACTATCTCATTTGGATAATTGCAATTTATTTTATTTATGAGAATTCCTCTCCGATTGGAAATGGACTGTAGTCGAAGCGGTGTAGATCTTTGGCGGATAATGGACCATTCCGAAAATTATAGCCGTTGTTCTTTCTCGATCCCAAATTGTTATTTACGGTCAATAGTCGCGTTGGAAAAGAATTACTTTTGGTACGTTAATGATTCTTTTGATAAATTAATTAAAATTAGCAAAACTCTAAATTACATCTGCAAATTACAACAGTTTGGAGAATTTAATACATAAAACTGCAAACATTTGTTTAACGAAATCCTCTCAACATTAATTTATTTTTTACAAAGTTTTGTTTTTTCTTTTTCAAGTTAAATTCTTTCTGAATGTTTCGCCTTAACTTATATTTGTATAGCCTTATATTTTTTACTAATCCATACACACATTACAAAGTTAAACATGCAGAAATATTTACAACGAATTAAATGCAATGCCGGAAAAACATTTGGGTAAACGAAAAGGAGAATAATTATACAGAAAATCTGTTTGTTTGGTATTTTAACTTTTTATTGAGAACACATTACAGCTTAAAATGTAGGGTACATATAATGAACAAACATTTTATCAGGTATTTTAAGTTTTTTGAGGTAATTGATTTTAAAAATCCTATCAATATTAGAAATTATTTGAAAGCGATGCTTGAATGAAAGCTTTAAAATTAAAGTTTATATATAAAGTGCAATTAATTATTCTCTTATCTAATCTGGTCTTAATTCAATATTTGTTGTACCAATTTATCTCTTTATAGGAAGTGAACTTGGAATTGAAAGTTAAAATTCTCATTTAGGCGAAGCACTAACATATATGAAATGACCTACTAATAAGTGTTGCAAAACGACACTATTTTGAGCCCAAATCCCAAAACTCCTAAGGCAAATCGTGACGTTTTAAGTGCTCAAAAATGTTGCACAATTATCTTTAAGCATATCTAAGTAACAAATAAATTACCATAGTCGATAACCGATAACCGATAACATCCTAAAGTAATTTGAGACATCATATTGGTAGTTATTCTTGAGAATGGTGGACTATTTTTAATCGTTGTTGTTGCGATTGATATGTATAGGTGATATGTAGGTCGTTCCACATGAAATCTCCGATTTTTGCTAGTCAAAGTTTGAACGTGATTGCGAAAGGTCGTTGTCAACCCACTCCCGAATGTTTTTCTTAGAATTTTAAGAAGTATTATTATTATTATTATTGGAGTGGGCGAGACGTGTAGCCTCGAGCGATCAGACATTTTGTCCATTGCACTCATTGACCCATTTGTGTTCGTAGAGTAGAATACCATCATGGTTATCGTGGGATTCGAACCCACAGCCTCTGGGACGGTAGGCCAGCGCGTTAACAACCGTAGGCCCCTAGGTAGAGGTATCCTTCACAAACATATTCGAAAATATTAGGCCGTTTTGTTTATTTATTATTTTTTTACACACCCATAACCAGATGGTGTCAACACGTGAATTAAGGGTAGGTTTTTTATGAATTCAAGCTGGGCCATAACGCTTCGGAGGCTGCAAGAAACATTAACATCGCATTCGAAGGAATGTCCGTAAACGACAGGCAAGTTCGTTTCTGGTTTCAAAGATTTCGTTCTGGGAATTTTAATCTCGAAAATGAGCCTCGAGGAAGACCCAAGAACATTATTGACAGAAATGAATTAAGGGTGAGGGTGGAATCTAATCGAGTACAACGGTACGAAAACTTGTAAGTGACCTAAATGTTGGCATTGCAACTGTTTGAAGAAATTTGAAAACAATAAGAAAATAAAAAAAACTGGATAAATGGGTGCTACACGAATTAAAGGAATTTCAGATGAGAGATCGCATGATGAAGTGTTCATTATTAGTTCGGCATAATCACGTTCCATTTTTGAACAGAATTGTGACTTGCGACGAAAAGTGGGTCACATACGACAATCGCAAGAGGACTGGACAGTGGGTAGACAAAGAATCCAAACCAAAACATATAGCGAAACCGAATATTAACCAAAAAAAAGTAATGGTTACTGTATGGTGGACAGCCAAAGGTGTCATCCACTATTCGTTTTTAAAGCCAGGCGAAACGATAACAGGAGGATAATCGTATTGCCGAGAAATTGATGCCATGCATGCAAAATTGAAAGAAAAACAGCCGAGTTTGATCAACCCCCACGGCCCTATATTATTGCATGATAATGCCAGACCTCACAAAGCTGTAATTACAGTTCAAAAATTAATCTCATTAAAATACGAAATATTGCCACATCCGCCATATTCCCCCGACCTTTCACCGACGGATTACCATTTTTGTAGTAATTACGAATCATTCATAAGACGAGAAACATACAGAAACCAAAACGATGCCGAAATTGACTTCAAAAATTCATAAGCAACAAAAATGAAGATATTTACAAAAAAGGCATTTTTGATTTACCGAAGCGTTGGAAAAGATTATAAATTGTAATGGAAATTATTTTGATTTAATTAAATATATTAATTTGTAAAATATTGTTCTTTTTAATTTAACCTTAAAATCGGAGATTTGATGTGGAACAACCTAATAAGGGCAAATAGTATGTATATTCTAGAAGAACGTGTCGAAAACAATTCCTTCCTACCTGCGCGATGTATTATGGAAAATTATGTATGACATGTTAGATTTTCCGTAAAGATAACAGGTTAAAAGTTATAGGTGCTCTTTATAAAAAAAATGTTTTGCGATAGGTCAAGGAAAAACTAATTAGAAGAGGAGTTCGAGTGTCCATGAACACGATTAGATGCAGGAAATTTGGCTACTGATTTATTATGCTTTGCACTTTAAAATTCAGTTGTCATAACGAACATGTGCTTTTTCTTCTTAATATATTTACAAATGGGTTTTATATTTAATTAAATTTAAATTGCCATCGATATTTCTAATACTTTCTTAGTGTTTCTCTTATATATTTTTATTATTAACTAAGCGAACGTTATCGTGTGCCGTGTGCTTCGCATGTACATATATGCGATTACGTGCATTATATATGAAATTTCAATTTAACTTAATTCCGGTTCAGTGAGTAGCACAAAATAGTTTCCCATCTATTTTCCAAGATAGTTTACCTGCTTTCGTTCCCCATTCCAACCGCAAGGTTGTACATAACTTCTTGTAGTTGTTGAGCATCTCCATTATATGCGATTGTAACCATAATTTTATGGGTAAGCTCCTTCAGGTCGTAGAATAGAGTGCCTCGATTCGTACAATATAAATCCAATAAATTGTGTAACATTTTCAAATTGATTCGAGCCCACTTAAGGATAAACATTCGACTTTTGTTACCATATCATTGCAGGGTGAGTTTTGCAAGTCTTGGAGTTTCCATTGCAACTAGAGCGAGCTTTGTATTATTTTCTTATTTCTAGACATATTTTAGGGAAAATAAATAAATAAATAAATCAAACATGTTACTTTATGTTGTATCTTCTGCTCAGAAAGCAACCGGAATTTTCCATTGATATGAATCACATTCCACACATTTACAAAAATTTTTTATGGTTATATTGCTACAACGTTGACCCTTATGTGTAGTTTTGGCTCGATTCATTAGTTAGGTTATTTCTGATGGCTACGTAATGGGTAAAAGTGTTTATGTGAAATTTTGTGTTTCCAATGAAATTTCTTATGCATTATAACTTGTGATGAAACGTGGGTTTATGAATATGATGTGGATACAAGTTATCCGGAATGGTGGTTTGAAAATTATCCAAAGCCAAAAAACCCACTGTAAAACCCATCAAAAATCAGGACAATGTTTGGAGGTTTTGTTTGATTATCGTTGTACTCGATTTTATAGCTAAACATTCAATAACTGTCATTCCTCAAGCACGATACTCACCATATACGGCACCAGCAGACTTTTGCTTGTTTTCGAAACTGAAATTACCATTGCAAGGGAAGTATTTTGAGACGACGTTAGCAGTAAAGTAAAGTAAATTCGTTGAAAGCACTGAAAGCCATTCCTTATCTTACATAAAATTTGTTGAGGAATGGATAAAGCGTTGTCATATGTGTGCAGTTTCAGATGGTAATTATTTTGAAGGATATACAATAAGTTTTTGAGCAGAAGGTATTTCAATTCTGCCTACTTGATGATTTGTGTTTCAGTTGGACTGCTAAAGTCTCATCTGAAAGTTTTAACTATCTGGTCAAAACTTGTCCTTATTGGCTCTATCGTTGGCCACTTATGGTATGATTTTGCGTCTTATAAAGTTTATCGACTTGGACTTAAATGTGCAGTTATTTAAGCTTAGCTAAAATATCATTCTATAGAAAATCATCAGTAAATCGCGTCGATTTCAAACATTTAACAAAATCTAAGGATCCCCATATTATAAGTATGGTATGGAATTTTGAGCATTTCTGATTACATATGTATTTGAAGGCTATTCTGATTTTATTTAAAGTTGCTATATTTGCGTTGGGCTTGACAAATTCGAAAATACGCAAGTTTTCTTTTATTATTGCAAATTTTGATTTCGTAAGCATTATCACGCAATCTTTTATACTACAATTACCACATTACATAGATATATGTATGTTTGGCTTAAAGGCATTAATTTTATGGGGTGATCGATAGAATTATTTAGTTTGCTTGCACTTTCATATCATTTGTAATCCAAGAAAGCTAATTTTATCTCCTATTTTCTTTCGAAAATCATTTTGCGTTTCTTCATAAACAGATTTATTATTGCTGTCGCTTCAAAATAGCGTAACAAAAAATCATTAACTAAACTAAATTTAATCTAGTCTAGAATTTGGTCAGGAGCATTTTGCACCTTTAAAGCAAAGTTGTAATATTGTATAAATATGAAAATGAAATTGAATCGAAAAACCATCTTGAAACGAATTCGCAATTAAACCGAGTTCTGGAATAGGATTTTGTTGTAAAGGGCAGTTTTTTAAATGAAATGCATAAATCAATGTGATTTAATGAAGGGGCATTTTTTGAATATATATTTAGGCACATAAATTTAGCATTAAATTGTTTATTTTCTAAACAATGCCGTTCAACGTTTTAGAGGTTGTGAGACGTTCAATAAAAACAAAAATTCATTTTGGATCTCAATAAAGAGGATATACATAAAAGATATTGTAACTCAAGTAATTTCCTTTTTCTACAAAACCTGTATGTGTTTCATTATACAATTGAAAAAGGATTTTTTTTTAAAAAAAATATCAAGCCTATTGGCTGAAAATTGAGTATTTATGATGTAGCAAGTTTGAAGATTCCAGAAAAAATGATTTAAATCAGTGCCGTTTTGTTTAGAAAAAGTTAATATTAATTTCATGTACTTGAGTAGGTTTAATAATAAAAGTAATATATTTAATTTAGTCCAATACAGAGATAGTACTGCGGAAAAATTCCCGGAAAGCTGGATTTCTGTATAAACCTTTCTTGTGTAGCTCTAAACAAAATCCTAAAAGTCCCCATCGATATCTGTGCCAATAAAAATGTTACACAAATACGACTTTTTTCGTAAGACTAACCGCTTTCGAGAAAATTCGAGTCAAAAATTAAGTTAAGTCCAAGTTGCAGAGCATTTCCATAATATTTTTTTTCGCAACAAGTTTATTAATGAATTTTCCTGCATTTATATTTCATTAACAGGTGCATTTATATTCTATTTAAATTTACCAAAATATGCCCTCAATGAAGAAAAAGCGAAATTTTTGTTATGATTAAGGGTTTTTGTTTTGTTTTTTTTTGGTAAATTTTTCATATTCAACTTTACGCATCTGTTCGACTCTCGTAATATTACTTTTGTCTGGTATGTTTAAATACTCTCTGAGCCGTACGCTGCCTTTCCTTCTCTGTTCCCCTTACGAATATTTAAATGCAATTTCTCATGCAAATACAATACACAAAAAGGATATATTTGCATACATCACTTTATTGTGATTTTATTTCTGCGCACAGTTCTCCCCATTGTTGGCACGCCCTCCTTTTAAGGCGAAAGTATGACCCGCTCTTTATCATCTTTCTTCCGACGGATTTTCCCCCAGTAGATGGGCGCCTCAATAGGCCTCCCCACCATTATAAGAAAGGTTGATGGTATCTTAAGCACTTGCAAATTGAATCAGAAGTCACAGCCAATTCGGATCATTTGTTAAATGCCTCGAAGCTGTATATGACTAAAGTCGGACCCACCTGCCCTAATTTATTCCGGTGTGCAGGAAACTTAAATTTGGATAATAATGCGATGGATATAAATGGATCACTTGACACCTTGGCGTCAGGTTTTGGATGAATCTTTGCATATATACTTTTAACTAATCTTTAAGAACAATTAACTCCACACGCATATGTTGTAATATCATAAAAATTCCAGTGAAGAAAAATTTATAAAACAACAAATCAGCTTTAATCGAGACCCAAATAATCCAGACACTCCTGAAGAATATTTAAAATCTATTTTCTTGTTAATATTAAATTGTTCACCATTATATTCAATAAATGTATCCATACATGACATCCCTATTCCGATTATTAGTCATAACAAGGAAATATGCAAAATGCAGAATGAAATAATACGCATAAATCTGTCAAGAAGCAATACAAAGTAAGCTCTGGTCAAATAAAGCTGAAATTTCCAGGTACCGATGTAAATCATTTAATGGAGCATTACAGAAGAACGACAATTGCACCATATGCATTTAATCATATCCTCATGGGCATACTAAATTGACATTTAATGACTGAATTGATTACATTCTACAGGCTACGTACTATGGGTACGCATGTTACAAAATCCATCAAAATATTCTCTGGACATATTCGTGAAAATGATATTGTATGTACATCGGGTGCAACAATGATTAGACAAGTTTTAGGTGAGTTGTTCAATTTTGATGCATAATTTGTGCAATGCGAGAGGAATGACAGAGGTGAAACAAAGGTAAATTCAAAAACTCAACTGCCATTTCAAGTACGAATAAACTGTTAAGTGAAATGAGTGAAATGCTCAGTGTGGAATGGGGTTTTTTATATTTGTTAGACAACTAACAGAAAATACAGCTTTATACTATGCTTCCATTTATGGAACATTTTACTTTCACAAAACCTGCTTGACATTGATTGTAGAAATCATTCTGCAAAAATTTGCATTATAATGATGCACTTCCTTTCAATGATATGCTCGTTATTTTCAGGGTGATGACAGAGAATAACGAATAAGAAATATTTTTTGACACACATAACGATAAATAGAAAAATGCATATTCTTATAATAGAGGCAAATATTAAAAGCCGAAAATGCAAACTTTTAATACTAATTTCGCGATTATTTACATTTACACTGCATACTGTCCTCGTAAGATTAACATGCATATGAAAAAAACTAGTGGTTCACAATAAAGGTATAAGGTGAAATTAATTTTACAAACTGTTCCGCAATGTAGGGATATGGTACATGGAATCCCAATTCTGAGAATTTAAAATGTTAACATAACCTAAAATGGTATTAGGAAAATAACTGAAAAGTGTATTAAAGCCAAATACTTTTTATTTTCAATACCCCTGCTTAAATATTAGGGTGGTTACATTAGTTAATAATTCCTATGAATAGTATTATATTTATTTAAAATTGTGCCAGTAAAATGTAGCTAACAATATAAAATAATATTTTAATACCTACTATTTAATCTAAACGCATCAGTACTAAACTTACTGCAATGGTAGGTTAGGTTAGGTTGCTGTGGCTGCCTAAGAGAGGCATACTTAGGCCAATTTTGGTCCATTGTGTTACCACGTAGCGCAGGAGACCATGGTTATTCGTGAGATTCGAACCCACAGCCTCTGGGAAGGTAGGACAGCGCGCTAACAACTGAACTATCAGAGGTCCCAACTACTGCAATGGTAAGTTAAATAAATAATCTGCCCAGTTATTATTTTAGCCGTATTGGGCAGTTTGATTAAATAGTTCACCAAATCTCTGAATATTTGTCTTATATTAAATACTTATTAACTGAGTACTTTATTTGCACTAAATGGTATTTTCGTTTTTTTTTCTATGTTTAATCGCTTAAGATTTTTTTTTGTCTCCCTTATTTTATCGTATTATTTCAAATTAATAACATAATATAACAAATTATGAGACAACCTCCAATTGTTGAGAATTTTGATGTCTTATAATTATTTTTTTTCGAGTTCCAATTAGGACTACTTTGGAGGAAAGAAAAACTTTTACCTTATTTCGTTCATAGTATTTGTAAGTAGACAATTTTAGTATTTCTTATATTCTAACATAAATATTTAATATTATTTAAACCTTCGCAAAAAATATTCCCCAAAATCCACTATTATTTCTTTCTGAATTTAACTCAAATAATGTTATGATCCGAAGTTGAATCCAAAAGTAACAATTAAAGAGTTTTTTTTACCCACTGAAAAAAAAAAATTAAAATATAGTCGTAAACATTCATTTCATAAATTCGAAACGACCAACACTAAGGCAGAAAATGTTTACCATACTGCCAGCGTTCGAATTTATTTATAATTATAATGGTAGCAGACTGGGGAAAATCACCATATTTTCCTGTGCAATTCATCTTTTAGATATGTAAATATTCTCTACAAATTCTGAAAAGTTTTGTTCATTTCAGTTATTTTATCTGCAATAGTACGAGTATATACACTTATTTGCGTATGGAAATATGTGGGATATGGAAAAGAAAAAAAAATGAATTTAGTGTGTTTTCTACCTCAAGAAATTCTATAGTGGACAAATTTGCATTATTTACTAGTAAATTAAATACAAATTTTTAATCTGACGAAAAATTAAAAGTTATAAGTTGCTTTAAAGTGATTTTTGTTGGGCTGTGTTATATATTTGTGACAGGCAGTAGTAGCTACATATACATGTTATATTATATGTGCTTCAGCACAGGAGTAATTTTGGCTTGTAAAACTCATCTCAACTGCAGCTTAGTATGACCAATTAATCGACTTATTTCTTCTGACATTGAGCCAATTAGCCTCAAAATAAAATTAGCCAAAAATTCCTTATTTATTAGAATTTGTTAAATTCCTTCCGATCAACTTAACATCCATGATGGGAATGGACAAAATATGTACTCTTATGATATTTTACTAATAAAATTGTAATTCGTTAATAATTTAATGCATCCACACGACGATCTCCTTTCGTTGGGTTATTTTAACTTACCCAGTGTTCAGTAGGTAGTCAATTCCGATGACGATGGTTGCTATTCCTTTAATAGACTAGGCCCGAAAGAGGCTTCATTTCTAGGTAGATTTTCTCTTTTGGTATTAGTCAGATAAGTACCATGAAGAATGTTATAGATAGGCAGCTTTATTTTTTTTTTCTTCTGAATGCAAGAATACAATTGTTGACCACAGTCCAAATCTGCTCTCTACTTAGGACATATATCACCCGGCTATACAAATCGATTATTGCTGACGTCTGCGACTACCCGTTAAACTTCAAGAAGGTGGATATGGACGAACTTTTCAACTGATTTTATCACATTTTTATCTGACGATAATATTGATACTGCTTCATCAAATTTTTATACCTTACTTTTCAACATTTTTAAATTTCGTGTCCCATATGAAAGCCAGCGTTCTCTTACTTCTTCGCCTCCCTGGATTAATCACTAACATTTTAAGGCTCAGAAATAAAAGGAATAAACTTTGGAAGGCATAACTCTCGGATAACAATAACTCTTCGGACGACGATTTCGTTAAATGTTAAAATGAATTTCAAGAATATTCCATTCAGCTTTACAATGATTTCATAAAACGTATTACGACTGAATTCTACAGTAATTTAATGCGCATTTTATAAATTTATTAACTCTAAAAAAATCGGACAATTACCCTGCCTATATGCAATTAGCTAATATGAGATTGTTGCGAGTGACATTCCATCTACTATTTGCGATATATACTATACTACTATATAATACTCCTGTCACTTCGAACCTGATCTTAAAAATTTTAATCACTTGAACACAAAATGCTGTTCTTATAAATTTATCCATTAGTATTACTTCTACTGATGTTCTCAAATATATCAGCAAGATTCCTCTTCAACTTACATCGGGACTCGATGGCATTCCGCATATTTTTTTCAAGGTAATGGCCACACTTTTAACACTAATTCTCCAGAAGTCCCCCAAGGCCTGACAATTCCTCGCGCTCTGAAAGAATTCCTTCATTATCCCGATTCATAAAAAGGGTAATAAAAATGAGGTACGTAACTATACTATAGGGTATTGCAAAACTTTCGTGTTTCCCAAAACTGTTTAAATGTATTGTATACTCACCTTTGTTACAATAGGCTTCCAAAATGGTCTCCGGCTTTCAATAAGCTTTCTCATTCCGTAATAATTCATAAATTACTATGTCTTGAATTTGCACCCTCACTTATTGAGCGGATTCGTTCTTACTTCCTTGACAGGACATACATCCCATGTTTCTTTTCGTCGTACCACTTCGGCTACGTCAGGAGTCCCATACTGGCTACGTCAGCAGTCCCGTAGGGTAGTCACTTTGGTCCGCTTCTCTTTATTTTATCTATTGACAACATCTCATACTTACTTAAAACCTGCAAAATCTTGATTTGTGCTGATGGCTTGAAATTATTCTTTTGTGCTAAAAGATTTAACTGCTGCCACGAGGTTCAAGATGATTTAACACGTTCAATCCGGCGTGTACCACCGATGGTCTACAGGTATTGCTTTCATTTGGCGGCGTGACCTACTGGTGGTCAACAACCACCACCAGTGGTTCGCATATGATCATAAAAACAAGCAGCGAATCAAACAAGCAATAAAAAACAACTTATAATATCGTTCACGACTATCATAAGAACGTCAAAAACTGCTCGGGGTTGAACGTATAAAACATATTCCACTTGTGGTGCACACACAAAAATTTAGAACTAAATATTGATAAAGGTGAAATTATATATTACTTTCAGTAAATGCCACAACCCTTATCAAATTATGGTCTACGACTATATGTTGAAATTCACGAGGAGATGGTCCCATGAATTTTCCGATCAACATGTTTATAAACAGTTTTATTTTACTTTTGTTAGTCCAATTCTTGAATACGAGAGTTAAGTTTGGTCGCCCTATTATCAAGATCATATGGATTGTGTTGAATCCGTGAGGAAAAAATCTGTCCGGTTCGCCCTTAAGGATATGCCATGGATCAACCAGTTCTTCTCCCTCGCTATACTGATTATTTATTTATAATATTAATTGATATAAGATAGAGTCGTCGTCTCTTAAAGCCGAATGTACTTTCAGATGGAATGAGCGCAATCTCAGCTACAGCTTTTCAGTCCATAAATCCGATAAAGTTAAATGTTAAAAAGGATGCTGATTTGTTTGAAGTTCATTTCGGTAAAGCATATATTAAAGAAAACTGTTTCAATGTAATAGTTGCATATTTACTAACAGAATCTAATGATGAATAATCAGTCATACTTATCAGATATATGTACTTTATTATCTCAAAAGCTTTGACTAGCAGATGGTTCTATAAATTATATGCTACTGCATAATTATTAAAGTGATATACTTTGAGAGTTTTATTAATATGCGGAAGAAAGAAAAGAAGATATTAAGCAGAAAATAAAGGGCGAAATTTGAGAGCTTCTATACGCCTCGAAAAATACCGCTGGCTCTCGTAGAAAAAGCATCAAATCCGGACACAGCGTATAAAGTGCCAGTAGCTATAAATTAAATATTTTTAATAAATTTAAAAGGAATAGCCACATTTATCAATATTATACCTATACGCTTTCTACTTCGACGATGTAAGAAAATTAATGTTCCCAAAGGAACCGCAATAAATTTTTTTCGATGTAAACGGGAAAAAACAAAAATTTCCATGCATCTCAAGAAAGTAAGGAGTTATTTTTAAAAAAAGAGCCTCTCTTATCACTAATGATTCTAAATTTCCATATAGTTTGGGTGATTTTTTATAGGTTTTGCTCGTTTTTAAATTCAATCCATATTTTGTACCAAATACTACTGTGGCTGATATTTTTCTGCAATAGTAACAATTCTGAGCCGTAAGAAACTTTTTCGTTGGAACGTGATTCTTGTAAGAAATAGAGGAAAACTGGATGTCGGCTTCCTTCTGTTAACACTGCCATAGACGGAAGAAAATTACTCTCAAATATGCGATCAGTCTGGGGTCCGTTTGTGTGGTGGTTTCGCTACCTTCTTCTTAATGGTATAAAACTGCTTAAATGACGCTATTTGGGCACTAAAATTCAACCTGGAACCTATTCTTTCACGCATTTGGTGAAGAGAAAATTGCCAAAAGTGAATTTCCTCTTTGCTTTCGTCGGAAAAAGGGGCATTCGCATGCTACTCCCGATATGAAAATAGATACAGGTAAGAGCACCTGTGTTTTTAATGTTGGGGCGAGATTCGAATCATTTCTACTTTCAAAAGTAAGACTTGGTTAAGTGCAGTTTTATTGCCGCAACTTTCTTAAAATTAAATTGTAGAAATATTTGCCTTTTGGTTGCGATGTTAACATTCCTAGAATAATTTTAAACAAATTAACAAGTCAATTAAGATTTTATGATATTTCAAAAAATTCAATAAAATCCCATTAGAGATATTTATAAATCTGTTGTGCATATTTAAAGTACAATTTCATTGTAATTTCCTTATTACTTCTTATATGTCGTAAATATAGGCTCATTATATATAACAGCTAACTAACTAAGTGTATTGATATTTAATTGTATAAATAGATAGTTCCTTTTGCGGAGATTTTCGTTAAATAATAGGCTGGCTCTTAATGAGATTTTCGAATTGCTAAACCAATTTGAAAATGTTAAGTGAGGGAATGTAAATAATTGAAGTACAGTTTGATTTTTTAATTATAGGTGGCAAGTTTCTCAAAAACCGGAAAAGTTTTAATAAGTATTCGTAGTTTATAAATCATTCAATTATCAAAATTAATTCAAATTGTTATATCTTCAGATCGTAGGTGTAGCCTGCGTAATCCCTACCATTGAATATAATTGAAGAAATTTAACTTACGGTTTTTGATATGTCATATTGAAACATTTATGTAATTTTATTCTATTGGCTTTTCAATTTTACAATCAAATCTATAAAAATATTTGTAGAGCTATACAAACTTATAAAAATGATTTTTTCGATTTTTCGTATAATAATTATCAATTTAAATTAATAATTATTACTTACTTACTAAATTTACCAAGTAATAATTTTTAATAAAGTAAAATAACCTTTAGGTTCGACTTTAACGTTACAGGAAATAAAAACTATTTTCGAGTATGGAAAAACAATTGCTAAAATTGAGTCATTCCATTTTATTTAATTCGAATTCTGGTGCCATATCATTTCGTTTTATTGAGCACTTCCAGGGATCTAAAATGAAATTTTCCACTCCATTAAATTGATTATGTCTGTTGTCGGAGCGCGTAAAATTGAAAGAAAGAAATTGCTTTTTGCCTTAGCTTTTTCTTTTCTAAGAATAATAGTTGTTAAAACCTTCTTTGTTTTGAGACTGTAATAATTTTCTATTAATTTAATTAGTCTATGTAGAGTAAAACATCAAATTTGACTAGGAGGCTTCGAAAAGGGGAGGGCATCCGAGTATTCACTAATTAAGTAGATTATTATTTTGTTATTAATTTATTTGATTTGTGCATGCAAAATGAGCAATATTAGAATGAAAATTAATATAAAATGCAATTGTTCATTTTTGATATTTAACAACAATTACTGCATGTTTACAGACAGCTTTATTAGATTGCGAGTGGGTTATTCGTATTATTTTCTTTCCTTTACTGTTTATAATAAATGTAACAAAGTCCAATGACTTTCTTCGTTCTCTTGTACAAGCTAAACGAAGTTAATTAATTTTAAAATGTTTTTAATACTCAATTTTATTTATTGAGATAAACGTGAAAGAAAAGATTTTACTAATAGAATAAATATTTAAGGATTGTAAACAATTTTGATAGAAAAGACTTCTGTTCAGCACAAGAGTTTATTTCGGAGTAATTCATAGAGAACAATATAAAAGACCAAAAGGATAGATCATTTGATCTGTGTTGCCATATAGCTAACATATTCCCCTTCAACACCGAACAAATGAGAATTTCGACTAACAACTAGTATGTATGTAGTGTTTACAAGTTAAGCATTTCGAAACAATTTTTATGTTTAGTTCCATTTAAAATTTTTGTTAAAATATCTGCTACCATAGAGTTAGTATCAATATAATTTATATCTATTATCTTTTTTTCATAGTAATCGCGGACGAAATGTGTTTTAATATCTAAATGTTTCATTCTACTGTTTGACTTGCCATTTTTAATAAAATTTTGGGCGCTCAAGTTGTCATTCCAAATTACAATAGAATGCTTAATCGGCCAAAATACACCGAGTTCCTCTAAGAGGTTTTTAATATGAATAACTTCTCTCGCTGCTTCTGAAATTGCAGTATATTCCGCTTCTGCTGAACTTAAAGAGACGGTTGTCTGCTTCTTGCTGCACCAGCTTATAAGTCCACCTGCCAGATGCAGTGTATACCCCGTATATGACTTCCGGTCTGTCTCTTCACCTCCCCAATCAGCATCTGCAAAACATTCCAGATTGTTACCTGTTTTTGTATAAGTGACCTTGAACTGTTTTGTTCCCTGAAGATATCTTAAGATGTGTAGAGCACCTTTCCAATGTTCTCTATGTGGGTGACTACAAAATTGTGCCAGCTTGTTGACTGCACAAGAGATATCTGGTCGAGTCCACACCGCTAAATGGTTAAGAGACCCAATTAATGAGCGATACTCTTTCTCATCAATTTTATCGCATTGCCCTGCTTCACATTTTCGAAATTTCATGCCAGGATCCAGTGGCGTCTTGGTCGTTCTACAACTTTCCATCCCATATACCTTTAAAATGTCATCAATATATCTTTCTTGGCTTATGGAAATTTCTCCTCTGGTCGATTTGCGTGTTATGGTCATGTTTAGATATTGGGAAATTTGTCCCTTATGTTGAATTTCTACTCTTTTCCCTATTTCATTTTTCACATGTTCGATACCGTCTTCATGGTTGCATGCTAAGATTAGGTCATCCACGTAGACTCCCAAGAATAGTAATATATTACCTCTTCTCAGTACATAGATACATCTGTCCGTTTCGCAGCGTTTGAATCCTATGTCCTTTAATACATCGTTTAATTTTTCGTTCCAGACGCGACCTGCTTGTCTTAACCCATAGATTGATTTTTTAAGCTTGCATACCTGTTCCTTGTTTCGGGGGTCTAGGAATCCTTCCGGTTGCTCCATGTAAATGTTTTCAACTAACTCGCCATGTAAGTATGCAGACGTTACATCTATGTGGTGGACGATTAACTCCATCTCGGCTGCTAACGCGAACAGTAACCGTATAGAGGATGCTTTTACTACTGGTGCTGTGGTATCAAAGTAGTCGATCCCATAAGATTGCGTGAAACCTTGTGCCACCAATCTCGCCTTGTACCTAATAATTCTTCCATCATTGTCTTGCTTTGTAGCGAAAACCCATTTGCTGCCAATGACACTTTGTCCTTTCGGTCTGTTCACGAGGTCCCAAGTCTCATTCTTCATAAGGGTTTTATACTCTGCTTGCATGGCTTCCTTCCATTTTACTGCTTTAGGGCTAGATAGGGCCTCAGATGCAGATTTTGGAATTTCTTCGTTTGCCCCTACCATAGCGGAAATCTTTTCCTTGAATATTTTCCGAGGTCGTCCTTGTTTCCCGGTACGGAGTATTTGTGGTCGTCCTCTAGCCCTTTGAAGAATTCTTTCTTGAGGGGCTGGTACTTCTGGACTTGAACAGCATGATTCATATGACGAAGATTCAACAATTTCGGCGCTGCTTTCCTCTTCTTCTAGTCCATCGTCTTCAACAATTCTTCTCGGTTCCTTTGATTCTGAAAAACTTAATTCGAAATTAACAGTGTTCTCATCCATTATTTGACGATAAGGAAACTCATTCTCGAAGAATTCCACATCTCTGCTCACTACTGTACACCTCTTCCTTGGATTGTAGAGCCGATACGCCTTCGATTCTTCGGAGTATCCAACTAAAACCATTTCCTCGCCCCTTGGCGCAAACTTCGATTCATTATAACCTTTCTTCAAAACTATAGCTTTAACACCGAATGCGCGCAAATGTTTTACACTTGGCTTATGCCCAGTCCAGAGTTCTTGTGGCGTTTTATTTTTAAGTATCTTCGACGGCGACCGATTTCTTACATACGCGGCTGTGTTTACCGCTTCGGCCCACAGTTCTTCGGGTAACCCACTTTCTATTAGAAAACATCGCGACATGTCCATAAGAGTCCGATTCACACGTTCGGCCACACCATTTTGTTGCGGCGTATAGGGAGCACTTAACAGACGTTTAATACCACATTGAGTTAAAAAATCAGAGAATTCGTTATTAATATATTCCCTGCCGTCATCCGACCTTATACATTTTATTTTTCGACCGAGTTGATTTTCCACTTTTAATTTAAATTCCTTAAATGCATGGAAAGCTTCACTTTTGTTTCTCAACAGCCGAACATGAACCTTACGCGAAAAATCATCGACAAAGGTTATAAAATATTTTGCCCCGCCTACTGACGTAACTCTCATTGGGCCGCATACGTCAGAGTGTATCAGGTCTAGAACATTCTTGGTTGCACTGCTAGCTAATTTGGGAAAACTTTTTTCAACCATTTTTCCTCTCACACACGTATCACATTTAAACTCTTCAGGGACTTCAAAAGAGTCTAACCCGGTTACCATCTCGTTACTTTGGAGTTTAAGAAGGCTTTGTGCATTTAAATGTCCGTATCTTCTATGCCATAGTACAAAGCTATTTTGTTTTAAATTCTTAACCGCGCCGATACTCGAAATAATGTTTGCATTCAATTTAACTACGAATAGACCGTCACGAAGATTTGCTACAAAAATTGTCTTTCGGTTCCGTTCAACCGTAGCCGTGGAGTTCATGAATTTCACAGAAAGACCACTATCATTTATTTTTGAAACGGATATAAAGTTCCCCTTTAAATTCGGAACAAATAGAACATCTTTAAGGATAATTGTAGCAAATGTGGTACGGAGCTTTACAGTCCCAGAGCCAAAAGCTTTTCCCTTTTCGCCGGTCGCGCTTATAACTTGTTGGCTCTCAATTTTAGTTATTGAATCAAAAAATTTTTCACTATTGCACATATGAGCGGTAGCACCACTATCTAAGTACCAATTATCAGCCAAAAATTCGATTCCCAGTCCATACACCGTTGTACTAAATGTAATAGCAGAATTCTTACTTTGCCTTTGATGAGCCTTTGATTTCTTCAGCCGACAATTTACAGCAAAATGACCAGCTTTCCCGCAATAAAAACAGTTACCCTTAGTGGTTTTGGGCTTAGTTTCATATTTACTCTCCACTTTTTTCACCGCCAAAACACTTTCGGTTCCTACTCTATTATCATCTTTTTCAGCCAAACGATTAGTCTCTTCAAGGATCTTTATTTTTAGATCATTTAATGCCGGCAGACTATCCCGACTCTCAATAGCGACCGCGAAGTTCTCAAAACTCTCGGGCAGGCTGCTCAATAGCAGTACACTCAGTAATTCCTCCGGTATTACTAGCTGTATTTCTTTCAATTTTTCGACGAGGTGATAAAATTCGTTAATTTGGCTGACTATTTCTGTGGAGTTCATCTTAAACCGCACAATCTTTTTTAAAAGTGTTACCTTTTGCGCTGGTCCAGATGGGCTGAAAACTTTGTATAAGGTGTCCCATGCTTCTTTGGAAGTTTTCGAATGCTTCACGTGAATGAGCACCGATGGCTTTAATCCCAGGATAATTGTCGATAGTGCCTTCAAGTCCTTTTCTTCCCATTCTCTAATGGCCTTCACCTTCGCATCTTCGGTAGCGAACGAACTTGCAACTTGAATACCGCCTGATGCATAACCCCAGTAGTCGCTTTGGACAAGTACACTTTTCATTACAATAGCCCACGAGCTATAATTTTCACCGTCCAATTTTTCTATATTGCACAATGCGTTCATCTTATAGGCAAAGTAACTGGTCACTTTTTACTTTTAAAAAAACTGCGGATCTTTTCACCACGATATACCACAATTCTACTCTCAATAAATGGACTGGGCCCATAACCTGATAGAAAAGACTTCTGTTCAGCACAAGAGTTTATTTCGGAGTAATTCATAGAGAACAATATAAAAGACCAAAAGGATAGATCATTTGATCTGTGTTGCCATATAGCTAACAAATTTAATGTGGGAAACGTTGGATGCGTTAATAGTATATTATCACACAACTATTTTTTTATTACGAATGTCATATACACTTGTAATATAATTTAGGATACGGCATAGTACTATCCGAAAAAAATAATTGAAAGGTAACTGAAATAAATAAATATTCAGATTATTTGTTTTGTCTACATTGCTCACACGACTGAGTTCTATATATTTTTTTGTCTCAACATAGGGTACTAGTCATACTTTCGCGCTGGATATGTCGATAGCTTTCGAACTCGATTTTTATATGAAAATGAAATAAATTTAGCAAAAACGTTGTTATATTTTTGCATTTAAAATTTAAAGGTCAAAATTCGAACATATATTTTAAAGATTTGAATGATTGAGGCCTTTTTTAATTTATTAAATGACAAACAACACAGTTTTTTATATACTTAAAGTTATCTACAATTAAAATTTAAAAAAAAACTTAAAATATCAATAAAAATAGAAAACAAAAATGGTTATCCCCCACATAAGGCTTTGCATTCGGCTTCCAAACAGCCTGTATATTAAACCTTTGGCTTAAAACAACGTCTGGGAGACGTGATCCCCTTTCTGTGCCTAAAATGAGAAGCTCGTATCAGATACGTGATGTTTTGTTCTGGCTAAAAATGAAAAGTTCATATCAAATAATGTTGTTTTTGCACGATAATGTTTATTGTTATTGTTTATTATAATTGCAATATAAAAATGTGGTTTTAATAAATAGTAAATGGCAAACCAGTGGATTGCGCAAAATTTGGCCTGTGATGAAACTGCTTGTGGTCACGGCGAATGACAGAAACTCATCGAAAGTAGCACTAATAATCGTCGCTCAATTCATAAGGCAAAGGGTTAAACATATTTATTACTTAATATAGTTACGTAATATAATATTCCGTATTACTTACTACTTACTCGTTATTTTAGCACACTTTATTTGTCAGTACACATTAGTGGTAAACCATTAAAAATATAATTTTTATTATTTTGTGTAGTGAAAATTACATATTTCATCTTAATAGATCTATAATTCATATACAGTAACAAATCCGCGTGGAGTAGACACCAGATTTGCATGGTTCACAAAGGATTTGGTCCTTCATTTTGGACTATGAATAAGATTTTTCCCCCTTCCACATTCATTTTGTTTTGATAGCAATAGATGATAATTCCAGAATCACAACAGGAATATAAATACGTTTTCGGAACAATGCAAGGTTTTTTTTATTATCCCTTTAGATGTCCTGGTCAGGTTCTGGGTCACTTTGTATTCATATTTACTAGAATAGCAGTGCTGTCATGGTAGCTAGAAATACTCTCTGCCACTTGGGAAACATTTTATGAACATTTTACCTGAACAACTCTTTGTTATAAATATATAAATAAATTTATAAAATTCCTACGAAAGTATACACCAGTATTTATCAAATTAGAACATTTCTCGTTGCGAGCAGAATTGGTTAGTTGGTATGATACCATACATATCCACATATGTGCATCCAAAATATTCCGGTTTGCTTTTTTTTACTTGGAAATTTTTAATTAAAAACTTCAAAATGAAATTCCCAGCAAAGTGGTTTGAAGGAGAAAAAGTTTGAGGCAATAATCTGCTATAAACCGTCAGTTCAGCTTGTACTGAAACTTTATAAGAACAAGAAAAATTCAATAACTCCAGGGAAAGATGCTTTGGAATTTTTGCCGTGCACAGTGAATATATAAGAAATCATCATTTCTTTGGAAACTAGTTAATCTCATTTAATTAAGTCGAGTGCATCAGAAGCGCATAGGAAGTAAACTTTTTCGTAAGCTTCTTGCTGCGGGGCTACAGCTACGTGACTACAATTTAAATAATAGGAGTTAGTATATAATACAAGTTTGCAAAAGAAGCTGGGAAATATCGTGAATATCTTTATATCTTGGAACATCTGCGCCAAGCAGAAGCCCTAAAGTGCCAAATCCCCTATTGGATTTGGAAGAAGTTAATTGAAAAATGTGATTACCAATATTGGATTAACGACCAATGATTTTTAAAAAAAAATCGTGTTTACCCATAATTGTGGCAATTCCATTTGTATTCTAACACGAGGGAAATTTTATTTCAAATTACAGGAAAACGTATCTACCGAATAACACGAATTTTCCAGCACAATATTTTCATTTCCTTGAAAGCTGAAGAACAAATTTCTCGCTGCTAGTAACTATGTTAATACATTTTTAAACATCTACCTCTTTCTGTTTTTGTTTTGCTATCTACTTTAGGAATTGTATCACGTTCAAGGGTTTTAATTTGTTTGAATTCTGTTCCCTGATTGTATATATAATTCCTTTTAAATCTTAATATATAAAATCTTTCTACTTGAGACTTTTTAGAAACTCTCTGCTTTCTATTCCAAGTTTATTGTACATATAGCATCAAGTCTCAATTCCTGATTAGAACATTTTTTGTATGCATTTTATAGTTTATTTTAATTTCTGCCTACATGTTTTAAATAAATGAATTCAATTATTCGATATACGTAGATAAATGATATCTTCATTTTGATCATGTGTAAATTTTTAAACATGAATCAACCGCTTTATGTGGAGTAAAAATAAATATATTAAAAAATAAAAAATATTAATTGGATATTTCAAAAAATAACATTAATCTACATACACATTCTGCCAAAAAAGTATCCGTATGTCATTAAAATATTTCGCAAAATAGGTAAAAATTCCCCAAAGTAGATTTAAAAATTCCGTATAGTAGATTTAAGTTTCTTTTTTCATGGAAATTTGGTAGTACTATACTCTACTCAGACGCGAAGTTTGAGAGCGATCTTTTAAATAGTTTATTTACAGTTGTTAATTTTATTATTGGTTATTCAAAGTACACATAATTGATTTTAACTTCAATTCGTTCACTTTAGTAGATGAGCAACATCTGTAAAAAGCGTATCTTTAGATATTTTAAATTTCAGTCTAGTTATTTTAGCTCATCGACTATGCATATATGTACATACAAATATATGCTTAGAAATTAAGATAGTCCTTACATTTATACAATGTAAGTTTCATGAAAAAATGTATAGTGTCTTATCATCATATATTTCCTCAAATATCTTACAAAATCGTATCAAGACAAAATGGGTACAAATCTGGGACTATTATTATCCTAATTTATTCTGGAAGAACAACTCATCCTACCTGGACACACATTAGACCGAACGTTAACTCCCCGTGACAAATAATTTCATTTTATTTTAAGATGTAAACCAGAAGACAAAGCGTTCAAAACTATTCGGACCAGGGGTGAGGATTTTATTAGGGATTTTCCTTTTATTGCGCCATTCCCTTTCCGTCGAATGCTTTTAGCCTTTCCGCCCTTAGTGGAGGTCTATGCCATCTGTGTTCTACTTTATTAGTCCAGTAGTTATCATACACCTGAATATGAGCAGCAGTTTCCTCTTTTGTCCATTTCCAGCTGGCGTGAATGTAGTTAGCTCCTCCAAAGAATTAGTTAGCCCTTCTGCTATGAAGAAATAGGCTGCGTAACAAGAAGGACCTAAATTCGAAGTCGACAACACGTTTGGTTATAAAAATAAATAGGTGGTGGGGTCGCAAAAAGGTAACGTGTAAACTTGCCTCGTTAAAACGTTATGTTAATGACCTTCCATAAAGTTTCCACAAGTTTTACGCTGGCAGATGTTAACTAGAAATGAACAAGTGCTTTTAGCGTCTTAGCCTTTGGTAATTACGTTAATGATGTACTTTTTCTCTAGGAAGATCGCATTCCCCACTGCTTTGTTTGTACGATGTTTATATAAATTACCTTCCGATAATCGTTTGTAAATATTATCTTTTCCGAAAAGAAACTCGACCTAACAAAGAAAACACAAACATTTTGGAAAAAGTATATTTTTGTCCAACATAGTCTCTTTTTATCTCAATAGATTTTTGCAAGCGTTATTCAAGAGAAAGTTATCCGAAAGGGCTCAATGTAGTGAATGAGGTGGATGAGGAAGCAATTCGGTTTTAATTTATTTATTTTGGCCATGGTGATAACGGATGTGTGGATTGGTGCATTGTCTTAATGAAATAATACAATTTTCGCCAAACGCGGCATCAATCTTGTACAGAGCTTTGTTATATCCAAATTTTCATTCAGTATACAACGTACATAACTTTTGAAAATGAATGCGACAACTTTTCTAAAATTGTAATAAACTTTAAAACTGGCATTATTTCAATTAAGTTATTGGTTGATTTGGACGAAATTTTGTATCATTCGTCAAGAAATATATTTTTTAAAGCATTTTTACAATAAATAAGTCATTTTCATTGTTGTTTGGCTGCGTTTTTCTGATTGAAATAATTACACCTGATTTTTTGGTTGTTATCTAAAACTACACATTCAAAATGTTGATCAAAAGTTCATAATACTTGTGTAGTGTTCAATCTTTCTATCTGTTGTCTAACGTTGAAAGAGAGTGATACCGCCTCAAGGTTAAGCTCCAAAGCGAGCAGCAGTAAACTAATGCTTGACCCAAGGATAGGGAAAGCAGAATTGTGTGCAATCTCTATATTGGCCCCGAGAAAGTTTAATCTCAAATTTTTATTTTATTCAAAATACCTAGCCTATTTATACAAAATATTCTTGCCTATACGTGCATAGTTGCCTATTTGGTTTTTGTTATATTTGTTCTTAATTTATCGACACTTCTGAGTTAGTTAATAATTACTCAATATTCCTGGGTCAGAAATTCTACCCTTAGTCGCATACTTCGAGTGTTTTTTGTGCAGGGTAACTTGATATCCGTTGGGTACCGATAGTGTGTTTTTATTTTATGTTATGTGTTATGCTGGTGGGCTCGGTTGACCTAGTTATTATTATTCTTTGCTGCAACGGGAGACAATCTCTAATTTACGAATTATTATTATAATTTCTAATTTACGATATTTACCTAATTTGTAGTTTAATAGCTAAATCTACCCGCTTCGCTGCGCATTAACAAAAAAAAATTCATTTTGAAATTCATATACCTATTTGTCTTTTTCCTATGGTAAACAACGATTTTAGTTTTTCTATTTTGTTGACAGTAATTAGCAAAGACTGACAAACATAATAATAGTGACTCCAACTTTCAATTAAAGGATATGCGGTGGTAATCCAGGGAAATCCAATAAATTCAAAAATTCGTGGGATATTTCACATTATCTTCATTGTTAACGGTATCTACAGACTTATACGAAACAAAATCACCGGATATTTTGGACCCTATAGCCAAATTCAATTCATTAACATATGTTTTCTTCGATTCCAAAGTAGTGTTTTCGCTCAACCAAATATGATTTTTGTATTGTTGTGCTATATTTGGAAATGCACTTTCAATTAATTTTTCTTATGTTTCTGTGAGACCACAAAATTTTTCGGGAAACGTTATCCAGTTTCGTCTACGGGCATTACAATAGTTTCAATATTCAACAATTGTTTGGAAATTTCACTTGCAGAAATATCATTGTAAAACATTTGTAGAAAGTTACAATGTTTTAACTGATCTGCATAAAAATCCCGGCATTAATTTCATCAACAGGAGTAGACCGAGGAATAACCGGCAATGTTTGTCTGTCACCTGCTAAAAAAATTAGAGCTCCACCAGAATATTCTTAAAGATCTTTGATAGTTCTTTCCAAAGCTTCGACGAATACGCCATTATATCATTCCACACGATAAAACTACATTGCTTCAAAAGTTTTGCTGTTCCTCAAAACTGAGAAAACTTCAAAATCAAAAAAATCTTCAACCGAATGTTCGTATGCCTCCAAATGCGTGAATGCTTCACCAATAACTTATATTTTAAATTTGCAACTAATTTTGAACGAAATAGATACATTTTATCCAATAAATTTCTATCTACAAGAATGTGCAACGCAACAATGGGCATCGTTTCACCGTCTACTTCTGTGATAAAGGCATCAATAGCGACGAAGTTTTTCATCACGTGATTGAACCGATTTCACATACAAATCATATTAATTTAATGCGAAAAGAGAAAATATTTTTTTCCGATATTACAAAAATACTAACCCACATATAATCATGAAAACTATTTTCCAAATTTTCAAACTTCATTTACACACAAAACCATGGTTCATTTTTATATGCATATAGTATAGTTGGTTTCTACCAAAGATCATGAATTACTAGATGGAACACTCGTGACGTATTTCCTTATCTTTTTTTGACCTTGGTACCTTTAATCCACCGACCTTGCAGATTTTGCTAAAAGTGGATAGTAATAAAGGGCTTACGCGTGAGAGAAAGACAAAAATTTAAGGGGAGGCGAAACGAAAATTAAAATCACGTTTCACCACCCAAAGCAGCGCACACGTTCGAATACGTTTGGCTCGCCTTTAAAAATGCACAGTGAAAAAATGTAAGCAGCCTGCATCCGTATACATGCTCTGAGTGTGCTACTTGCCTGTTCCCCATTCTCAAGTCAGGACTTTCCTATGCTGGAACATTGCCTGGGGACGGCACTAACAATATGCATGCAGAGGCACACAGCGAGCGCGACAGATTGGCCCGCCTTTAAAAATGCATGGTAAAAAAACGCTGCATTTTATTGCCTACACTGTAAGTGCTCTAGATGAGACTTTTTGGCTGCTTATTCTTATCTCTTTCGTTCTTATTGGAATTTAGATAAGGCATAGAAAGCAGTAATTCTTTGCTACTTTCTCTAATGGAAAAATTTACCCCAGGCAGTTTTAGAAATTGCATATGGGTTAGAGCTTTAAGCTTGTATAGAGAGTGTCCCATCTAGTAATTCATGATCTTTGGTTTCTACACTCGATCTCGGAGAACCCTATATGAAATTTGAATAAGTTCAGCCATTTTAAAGGCACCATTTTGAAATTTTGTTGGAAAAGCTTTCAAAAATACCAGAGTCGCTAATATAAAGTGTAAAAAACTCTGCCTTTCATAAAGTTGTGTAATTATGCTGCCAGGAAAAATATAATTTTATATACATACTTTGAAATATTACAATTCACAATTCTCGAAGAAATTTTTTTATTTTGAATTATTTGTATCCCCTTTCCAATTATATCTTCCAATTCTTCCCATCTGATTGAGTTGACTTCCTGTCGTAATAAAGGAACGATTTGAATTTTTTTTTGTCATTTAGCGAAAAAGCTCTTAATCAGTCAAGTAAGAAATTGGATAATGAAAGATGACAGTGAACAAAGAAACATCGAAAAATTGCTTTTCTGAATGACTTCTTCCCCTGGTAGCAGAAAAATTAATTTAATTCTCATGGGGTGTTATTCTTAATCAAGATGTTCATTAACAATAAATGACTCAGCACAACCTCCAATTATTTTTAAGGTACACTTGGATAGCTGTAGAACTATTTCCCAACTTATTGAAGGAGAGGATTTTTTCAACAATGATAAATTCAAATAAAGTTTTCGTAAAAATGAGAGTTGTTTTCAGCATTTATTTTTTTAAATATTTCCGATTTTTGTTTTCTCTATGAAAAGCATTGAATTTTAACATACAGCATTAATTTGTACTAGGTACTTTTTAAAGGTTATTATTCCGTCTGATCGGGAATTACACTATGAATTATTGAATTGTGAAATACTTACGGAAATCAAGCTTGAATATTGCAATAATGTCATGAATGTATATTTTTTTAATTATTAATTAGTTTTTTTCTTTTATGTAAATCGAGTTCTCTTCTGTAAACAGAAATATTTAATTCAAACGAAAATGCAATAGTATAAATTCCTACCTGTATTACAATCAGGAAAAAAAGGTATACAAAAAGGCCAATGATTTACAATATATTTTTTTATAGTTTTCCGCTTTAGGATCGTGTAGGTCCTTAGGTCCGCGAATTTCAACTGATGTTCGAGTATATTTTTCTTAGTTTCGATAAATTAAATATTTTTTTCTATATACTTATGAGATATTTTAATAAAAACTTTAATTTAAATTTCCTTTTGAGATCTTGTCATCTTCAAAAAATATTAAAAAAACCAATTTTTGTATTTGTACGATAAAATAATGAAAGAATTTGAAAAGTAGACGTAATATAAAATGTAACATTGTTAGCTTAGCCCTAAATTCTTGTGGTATAAGTAGATACATAACGAGTGTAATTTAATGGCATCAACCTACATAGATAGATGAGTAATAATCATTTGTAACAACCGGATTTACATATTTTTCTTACTTACTTACTTGGATTGCATTTTTATTGCATGTTTAAAATCCTTCCCCCCTAAATAGAGTATTGAATTTCTTTTAATTACACTTTTGTCTTCGTGAAAATTTCCTTAAATTTTTCTATTGGAAAGTGACGAAAACAGACGCTTACTTTTCACCCGACTGAATAAATTAAAGTGGAAATAGAAAATGCTGTCAGATGCTGCAGTTGATATTGGTGGTCCTTGCTCGTACCAATGTGAAGGACTGAATGTCTATACTGAATAAATTCATTTCTATTTAAATTAAAAGAACCTGCTCAGACTTATTCTAATGGGAGTTCCGCGAACGCGTCTGCTGAATGTTTGCAGTGCTATTCTAATGATTATCTTTGGTCGGTTTGAGAGCTCTTTAAATAAATTCCAATTTGTTGGAGATTCATTCCTCTTTTAAGCGTGAAACTCCATTAAAAAAAAAATTCGTAGTACATAATAGTCGAAAATTAAATCCGTAAGTATCAAGAGACATTGCTTTTTAAGTAAATTTGTTTAAAGACCTAATAAATTATGATTTAAATTACATACGAATGGAAAATTTTGAGTTTTACACATTTAGCTTGCATTAAGCGGAATAAATAAATTTATAGTTTAATACAGAACTTTCATGCAATCATTCACGTATCCTTCCGTCTGCCTTCATAGCTTTTTTTCAGAGATTATTAAATTATTATTTATTATATTATATAACTATACAGACATTTCTGAAAAAGTCATCCAAGAGCAACTCTCCTAAGGTTAAAACTGATAGAGTTTCTAAAGTTAAACTCTTACATTTTTGGTTTATTTTTTTTAAATAATGTTTTTGTAAGTAATGGGAACTTGGAAAGTTCACCAATGAATTTTCCGTAAAAAATAAACGGATTTTATTGATCAACTGCACATTTGAAAAAAAAACTTATTAATCGAAATTTGTTTATTCAACCATTCCTAAAATTTTAATAATTTGTGCTGATTTTAATCTTTTTCAGATACACATTTGATGATGTTGGTTTTAATAAATGTAATTTTATATATGTTTCCGTAGAACTAAAGGATTTTCAGAACATTAATACCTAATTATTCAATAGTTGTTCCCACAAATAACATATTTAGTTTTAATTGGGGAAGGTGGGGTAATTGAGAACAGCGGGTAATTAGGAGTAGTTGAATATCAAATACTTTCCCCCTGCACTAAACCTCCCGCACACGTTTAAATAGATGCGCTTGGCGTCTCTTAGTGTTCCCGCAGAAGTATAAATTAGAGAACGCGTGCATGCGGTCACGGTGAGTCAGACAATATTATTACGTACATACTTTTGTTACAATTTTTGTCGTATATAGAAATCAATGTAAAAAGTATCTTTTTGAGCTTAAAAAATATTTTGTTACTATCTTACATGTACTGCTTATTTATTGAAGGTAATATTGTGAGAAACAGTCATTTTGATTTGAGTTACCTATTTCGGGTAATTAGGAACGGCGGTCACGAAGGGTAAATGTGAACGTTCCTAATTACCTCTATTAGTTGATTAATCCAGTAAAAATGTTCTAACGTTAGAAATTATTTTAGATGCCTAGAAATTACAAAGGAAAGACTACCAAGACCGAGATCGAGATATGAAATTGAAGATCAATAAAACCTCCCCCTCAGACTGATCTCAATTACTGTATCGGGTAAATGAACAAAAATGTTATTTATTTTCTTTAATTTTTTGATTATAAAGTTTATTTCCAAGATTTTTGATTTCATTGTTTTGTAGATAGATTAGTAACGCTAATGTTGCAATAAAAGTTTGTTATATTTGTGACTTTATTTTATTATTTTCTGCTATAAGTTAGGTGTTCCCAATTACTCTACTTTCCCCTATAAAATACTGTCTGCTTTTAACCGTTTGGTTGTAGTAGTTTGTAGTTGTAACCATAGTTACAGGATGATTTCAATTGATATCAAATGTCATTAGGAGTTTAAAAATTTCGTTCTTAAGCAATTTCTGAATTATCGACTAGGTCTAGGTCTAGTTTCAAGTGACTGCCAAAAGAAGGCACACTTAGGCCAAGGTAGGCCCATTGTGATACCACGTGGGACGAAGCCCCCAATAACTAACCTTCGAACCATTTGAACTCTTTAATGAACTGCGCCAAGCTTCTAATCCTGACGGAGCTCAGTTCCGACAGATCATTAAAGAAAGTGGAGCCCAGGCTCCGATTTCTCCGCACCGCTAGTGCTGGGCATTGACACAGGAAGTAAAGGATGTTCTCTTCCTCTACCTCATTGAGGTGACTTCTGCACAAGTCATGCGTGGTCACCCCCATCCTATTGGCATGTTTGCCGATGAGACAGTGGCCCGTAATGACCGCTAATACGTTGCTGATAGCGGCTCTCTTGAGCGAGACCACGTTTCTAGACCTATTGCGGTCGAAGATGGGCCAGATAAATCTGGTGGGCTCATTTCTCCACCTGCGATTTGCAGTTGCCAAGAAGGACTCTTGTATGGTCCGCTTGCTTGATGCAAGTGAAGCACCCGGCTTAAGAGTGATATCCTCAGCGGGCAAGCCTATGTCAAGCCTCGCGAGCTCATCCGCCATGGTGTTGCCCGGGATGTCGAAGTGGTCAACTCGACTAATTATTGTTTAAATTTTAATATAATTAAATATTTATATTACAAAAGTCATATAATACATTCATTGAAGCAAACTTCAACGACCGAAATTTAAATGGTATCAAATTTTAATTCATAGAAGTATATCTGAACTTACTCTTTAGAGCGTAGGCAAAAAATATATTTTAAGTAGAAATTCCAATTCAAAATTTCAAATCGTCAGATAAATTTAACGAGTTTAATTTGTTAAAAAAGTACCAACTGAGAGTTTGAAAACCTGTCCGGTGAGCAACGTGTAACCACTATCTACGATAATTATGCATCAATTAAAGCCAATAGTCGCCATCAAACATTTAGTTGCAAATCGTGTTGGAAAATGGGCACTATTAGGGAAATGGTCTGGTAGTCAATAGAAATATTCCGATTCCAGTGTGCGGGGCGTATGAACTCGCAAGGTAATTGTTTCATTACACATTGCCGTCGCATGTTCAATTAATGCCGTGGGCAGAACGATCCACCGAATCATTTCGTTCGATTCACCTCGACTTTGTCTGCATCCGGAAAGCTTCCTTAATTGCTTGTGTGCGGTGCGGTACGACACGTTGTGTCCGCGCTGGTTGTGTTTTCATGTTCGTTGATGTTCCGAAAGGAAATATTCAGGGACCTTTGTTGTAATCACCGTAATCAATGCAGTTTAGGGGGATAATTGACAATTTTTTGAACATACAACACGAGAGTTAAATGGCCGTTTTCAATTAATTATGGCGGAGACAAAAAGCCTTTTGAAAACTCCCGGAACGTTGAGTGAGAGCAAAAATTCAAGAATTTCTTAAATTGCCAGGTGAACTGGAAAGTGTTTACCGGTATTTTTAATGAAAAAACACATAATTTAAAAAAAAATGGAAAAAGTTATTTATTCAAAGTATTGGCCATTCGATTCTATACACTTTGTTCATCTTTCTTGCAATTTATAAATGCCATTCCAAGAAAAAAACCGTTTGTCCTTTGAGCCAAACCATTGATCGAGCCATTTTCTGACTTCTTCGAAATTTGCAAACTGCTTCTCAGCCAGCGCATTTGCCATTGATGCGAAAAGGTGATAATCTGACGGGGCCAGATCTGGAGAGTACAGCAGGTGCGATAATACGTCCCATCCAAGCAATGCATCTTTCACCGGTTTTGCTGTGCGTGACGGTGTATTGTCATGCAACAAAATCACTTTACTTCCGGCCCATTTTGGACGTTTTTCCATCAACGCATGGTTTAAAATTATTATTTGTTGTTTGGAGCGATCAGTATTAACAATTTCACCAGGTTTCGAGGTTCATAATATATGACACCAACATAGTCTCACCAAACACAGAGCATTGTATTCTTTCCGAAGCGATTGGGCCTTGGAATTGATGGGCCAGTTTGGCTAGTCAATAACTACGATCTTTTACGTTTCGGAAACAAATCCATTTTTCATCATCCGTCTCAATTCGATGCAAAAATGACTTCCTTTCGTACCGTTGAAGCAGCATTTTGCAAATGGATTTATTTCTTTTGATGAAATAAGAAATGCAATGAATGCCGAAAAAGTTCTTTTTCAGACACGAAATTCGACATATTCACAGAGCTATAACACTATGATACTATTATTTAGGCGGAATGAAACTGTTGTTATTTTTGAAGCTTAATGACAGTATAATAAAATTACATATATGTCAAATCATTTTATTCCGGAAAGGACTTTCCGGTACACCGGATATATTCTATTCCCGTGCCAAACGCGAAAATCTTCTGGGGGAAAAATAGTTGACATTAGCTTTATTGTTTTGATACCCCTCTTTATTTTTTCTTATTTATGGCATTGTGTATTCTCTTAAAGTAAGGTAAGGAAATTTAATAATAATCCACATCTCCATTTGCACAAAGCATATTATAAATAACAACACTTTCTTAGTGTTTTTTGAGACTAATGCATCAACTTGTGGTTACTTTTCTACAAGGGTTGAGGAGGAGAAAATTTAAGGCATAGTTTTTCCAGATTGCCAAGATTGCAAGAACCATAACGATTCGCATGTTTTGGAGGACACTGAATTTATATTTTAATATATTTTTTTCATATAGGGGTTAAAGGAGTGAGAATAGGAGAGAGCTGTTTTTTTTCGAAATTATTACATAACATTTAATGAATTTACTTGTGTAAATATTTTTTACAATTAATGGTTTAAAATACTATGGGTTATTTTTTTACTACCTTTTTTAAAGGAGAAAGTACTATAATTACACCTATTTATTCTTAGATTGAGCATTAACATAGAAAGCAGCAAATTCGTAGCATATAATGGAACTTTTTATCCTTACGGTTACGACCATTTCTGCAACATACTTCTGCGAGATGTAGAGCACAACTTTCAAAAATTAGTTATTATACATGTTGTCGAAATTTCAGACCACTATGTCGGTAAAAGGGAAAATCATCTTTATCTTGCCCTTAAAATTATCTTCTTCATTTGTCATTCTTCCTTCTCTGCAATTTAAAACACTTGAATTGTATTCTGATATGATGTATTCTAGGGATTTTTTCCGTTTAAGATAGCTTTTGTAATTAACTTCTTCAATACAGAGACCAAACAACCAATTTGCTGAATTGGCTGAATCACGTTTAAAGTACAAGCCCTTGGCCTGTATAGTTGTTTCAGCTGGTTGAGAAAATATTTTCTCAGAAATGTTTAATCCGGAGGAGTTTTTATCACTTTTTGAATGTGGAAACTGCTCAATTTTATACTTATAAAGTTGGGCTAGCTTTATTCCACACATTTTAACAAGGGCTTAGTATTATAATTAGACGTGAGGACAATGCATTGCAATACTTAATGTAATATGGTTGGCATTGTCAACCATGCTCATTGAACTACTCAATGCTAATGAAAATAAAATTTTACTAATATTAGTGTAATTTTGTTTCGCAGTGATTTTATTGTTGTAAGCTGAAGATGAGGATGATTTTGTTTGTGTTTAATACCACATATACAAAATATGTTCTAACAAAATTGCTTGGCACACACTTAATATATTTTTGCTTCTTATTTTACAATATAAGGCATAAAAATTTGCTTAATTCATACAATAATCATCTAAAAAGTTTTGCGGGAATAAAAATCCATCGAGACATGTGGATATGTGGTTGGCTTTAAAAAGTAAACCTTAAAAACTCGAAAACACACATTTTGTTCCTCAGTTAAACTCTTGCGTACTTAATCGGTGCTATACCAATAAAGAATTGAGAAAAATAATAATTCAATGATTCGAAACCTATTTGATGGGTATCGCGTTTACATTTTTGTTTTCTGATAGCAACGACGGTTTGAGTCTTCTAGAAGGCGTTGCAGCCCGCAGTATAGAGCGGGGGTGAAAGTGCCTTCTTAATATATAATTTTGCTGGTTAACTTTTATTTCTAAACAGTATTCTATATAGTATTAGTACCAAGGCAGGTCTTAAACGTACTTCAGAATATGGAAGAATTACATTAAGTAGTAAAATACGAAAACTATTCATTTAAATGAGATTTATAACTAAACTACAAATTAATTACAACTTAAACAAATGCAAAATGTAAATTTGTATATATAGTATAAACTAATAATACAATTAGTAAATTACTAAATTGTCGCTTAGTTTTCGCGGACTTACATTTAAAAGGCAAGTTGTTCTAATGTTTGGCAACTGACATGAAATAAATAAATGTTGTAATTGATTGTTGATCGTAGAGAATTTTAAATAAATACACACATTGTTCCAATGACTCGCCTGACATATTGTTCCAATGACGCACCGAAAAGATCATGAGAATTACAATATGGTGAGATATAGTTAAGTTTACGCAATCGGTAGACAAAACAAACGCAGTCATTAAATAGTAGTATTTATATAGTCGTCACAGTTTAATTAAAAATAAAATTATGCTGATAACTAGATGTTTTTTGATGAACCCAGATAAATCTCTACACGACATCGGCCACTACCTTATTTTTCACTATTTCAGAAAAAGTTACAATCACATTATTAAGCCTAATAGAAGGTAATTCAGTCGTGCTAGTTTTTATTCTGCATATAGCAATGTCCTGTGTTTAAATTTAAGTTTTTCTACAAATTCTAAATATGCACACCTTCAAGGTCAAAATTAATATCACAGATCTTATTATTATTATGATCTATACATACGATTATAAAAACTGAAGAAACTTTTCTCCTGAGGCAGCAATCCTCACTTTTACTCTATTGCTTATGTGATCTTGGATTCTATCCATTTTCATAAAATGTGTACAGAGGAATTTACGTTTACTCAAAATTATATTTTAGTGCGACGAATAATTTGTGTTTCATGTGCTATTTAACATCTAATCAAATTAAAGGTGATTTACACGATTATGAGATGTCCTTAGTCTCTCCTCCACTAATGTATATATGTATTGACCTTTTGAAATATGTAATATGTAAACTCAAATTGAAATATGTATATTACTGTATTGTCCGCTTGGGAATTACGCCGAATCTTCAAATAAATTGAATTTTCAGACAGGTAGATACGCCAACTTTAAAGCAATTTGGGTCTGACGAATTGAAATGGACGACTTACCTGCTGCTGGGAAATATTGTCGCATTCATTCTGCTGATTTTATCTTAATAAAATTACAACAATTTCAAGTAGTTTTGATGGGGTTAATGGTATGCTGGTTAATGATTAAAATTAATTATACTAATACATCGGAGTTCTTTCGTCTTATAATGACTGTGATCTCAACCTTTCTCAATTCGAAGCTCAAGTAAAAAAATCTGTGCAATGTAAGACACAAATTAAATAATAAAATTCCCTCTCTAAAGCAGAGCTCCACACATTACCTCCATTAAAAGTACTCCGGTGAGCCTCGAAAGGATAAGGTCTGAATGGTGGCAATTGGAAGATGGCATTTAAACTTGGCAGTGTTCCAGGATCCAATAATCAAATATGCATGTAAACAGAAAGTCCTTCTCTCGCATGTGTCGTGTCTTTTCTGACAGGAGCAGACTTCCATTCCGCAGGGCATTCGCATATTGCTCACTGCATGTGGATATGGACCGTGCATGCCAGGACTAAGGAATGTCAACCCGAATATGGGGACAATTCCAGAATTTTATTGGAGCTCCATTGTTTCATACGCTGATGTTTACCAATTGCCTCTGCTGTGCTCGATCCCCAAGAGGGCTGCGAGTGAACCGGGCGAAGGACAACCGACCGATATATCCAAAGTGCGAAATTAAGCATAAATTTCCAGAACTTCTGGTGACCAGTGAATCTCATCACGTAGTTACCCTCATGGTGGACCTAAAGGACTATGAGACTACGTTTGTGGGAATGGGGACCATCTAAGTATTGCTTATCCTGTTGAATTCAATTGCTGAGCAGGAAGTATTAACGTTGGCGAATACAATCAATTATCTTTTACATACGTCCATGTATAGAAGGGCAATATCTTGACTGACGTAAATTATGATGAACTAAACTGAACTTTATCGAAACTAAATACCAGAAAACTTTGCAAACTTGTAAATTTTGTAAAAATCATCCGATATTATATTTCCAAAAACTAGTTTGTTCATTTTTAAGAGATCTAGTGGCGCATTTTTTAAATTTTTTGTTTTTATTTCGTCTTTTAACTTGCTTAAATGTTTCGATAAGGATTTTTATTTTTTTAATTTTGTCGTCAATATAAAAAATTATAAAGTATAGATAAGTTGTTCTCAGTCATTTATTCAATTTATTTTAGTTGTACTGACTATCAATAAATTCTGTTTTAATTTATTCACGTTAGACAAGAATTTTTTCTGCCTTTTGTTTATTACACTGGAACTATTTTAAGATGATGAAATAAAAAATTTAAAAAATGCGCTATTAGATTTTGTAATATAAAATAAGTAAAATAAGTATATTTAAAAACAGAAACTTTTTCAATGACAAAAAATTTCTTAAATACCTTCTGAAAAATTCATAACACTCCTACATAATTTTTTTTTAAAAATTTGAATAATTACTTTTATTATCGATGCCTAAAAAATGGGAAGAATTTGTTCATCAGGTTTCACTTAATCAAAAAATTAACTTTTAACCAGACCTCTTGTCTTTTCAAAAAACGAAAAAAGGTCATGTTATTTAAATTTATAAAGAAAAATAATAGTTTGAAAGTATAAATAATTTTTTTTCATTATTTATCTTTGTGTGTTTATCGAAAATTTATATTAACCTTTTGCACTCTATTGGCTCTACTGTGGCACCATTCAGTTAATTCAGCTACGGCTTATAACAAATCTTGGAGTGCAAAGGGTTAATATGAGATTATTCTAATAAAATATTCACATATACTGTTTATGATGAAGGTAATTTCCAGTTGATTAGAAGGGCGACAAAATGACACGCGTAAAGAATAAAATTAAAAATTAATACTTGATTTAAAAATTCAAAACTTTACTACTTACTTCATCAATACTAAAATGAATAAAATGAATAAATGATTATTCTGTGTTGAGAAGTACTATATAGACATGCTTTTGACTTTTGAGCTTGAAATGTTTTTAATAATCTTAAAGGCTTCTTTTTGTATTCATCGAAAAATGCGCGTTAAAACTAAATTAAATTTTCTTGGATTGCTGCAGATCGCAACCTCAAAGTAAAAAAAATGTAAATTTCTTTATGAACGAATTAGATTAAGGCACAGTATGCAATGTTAGCATAACTTTAGCCGTTTCATTGGCTATGCCACGCTTAGAACTTCATAAAGCATGAAACAACTTCACACTTAAGGCAAGTATTATTTATTTATTTAATTATGTACAAAGTTAAACTTATAACATAAATATAATAGGTGTGCCCCGCCGACTAATATTTATCCGTAAATAATTGCACAAACTAAAGCTGCTAAGAATTATAAATATAGAAACAAACTAAAATGCCACTTACACAAAACTGATATTAGAAGATGTGTGTTGACTAATTCCATTTTATTTACAATTATGGTAAGTTATAATTTTCTTTACAGGTGAAACTGTAACGGGCTTATATCTAATTTATATATATAATATTTAACATTACATTATATATAAATTTCATATATATTTAATATTTTTCCCAACTATTAAAATATAATGCATTTTCACTTAAAAATTATTAATAGGTTTAAAGTATAATATAGGATTTTACAAAACAAATAGTAATTCTATTTGCATCTTATCTAAATTATAAACTTGTAATAGTAATAAGTTCAATATTCTCAAACAACTTTTTTGCCTTTCTAATTTAGTTTCCAAAAATAGACTATAATTTTACTACTCATTGTGTTGTGACCGACTATGTATCACATGATAACATGGACTTCATAATAAAAAATATTTACAGAGAATAGAAGAAAATTGTACCACATTTCGGCTAAGTGAAATCACTCTCCTCCAGCCAAGCAAATTGTATTAGAACGTGACATGAAATTAACTTAAAGGATAGAATTTTAAATTAAGGTAGGAAGAAAACGAAGATGCCTGTCACACTCTGATAACGATGCCGAAAGCGGCAATAGTAAGCCCAAGAGCCGGGCTAATTAACACATTTCTTAGATTGTCCCCGATATCAGGCGCACAAAAGTTCCGACAATAATAAACGACGCATCCCAGCCTCCTCAAGGGGGATGTTGCTGCGCTGTTGCTAGGGATTTTAAAAATGATTTAATAAAATTGAGACGATGAGAGGAAGACACTATGCGGGGATAGTATGCTAAAGGAGGATAAGCACCCAGGGTGAGAGCTTTCATTTTTTCATTACGTTGCTGCAGAAAAGGAAATTTCAACCAGTATAATGAAAATAAAATTGGATTTCCGCCTTTTCAATTCGATATCACTTCACAATATTCCATAATATAGGGGCTCACTTTTGGAAATCCCTTTGATTTTTTCCAATTTATGTATTTTGGGCCATTGATATGAATTGAATATTAAATAAAAAGAACTCTTGAATCTTCGCCTTTACTTTTTAAAGTTGTACATACAGTAAAAGTTAGAATTTAGAGTAATTTACTCAAAAATATCTTCAGCGTTACAACAAAATACAGTAATAAACCCATTTGTAACCACTTTTCCTTTGACAAAATATTTTTTCAATCGCTTGAATCTTTCTAAGTGTACCTTTACAGTCGAAAAACTTCTTTCAAAGATAATCTTTAAGTTTGTTCTCCCTTCGTTTGCAGGAGTATAGGAACAAAAGCTTCTGGATCAGATAAGACAACCTTGATCCTGTCGACTTTCGGAATAGCTTTTTCTCATCGAAAAATAAGTAAATGTTCTTCTGAATTCCGATACTCTTTTCTAGAAGCTGCTCTAATTTTGGAAACTTTATTTGAGGATTTTAATAAATTTTTTAACCGAACTTTTAAAAAGAGCTTCCTTATTCCTATAGATGGAATTTAATATAATTATAATTTTTGCGTAACTACGCTTAAACAGGTATAATTGTCTAATATTTTACTAAGGGAATTTTTTAAGTCATTGTGCGAAACTAAATTTTTAGAACTCAAAAGGTTAACTGTAGTCTCTTTACATAGAATTTCGCAGTGAAGTGGATATAGGTTAATTTTAAATTTCCATGTATCTATATGAAGATTAAAAATTTAAAAGTTGCAGTCTTTTAATGTTATTTTCTATTAAAATCTAACAAATGCTAATAAACAGTCTTCTGATTTTTACTATAGTTTAAAATTTCTTGCATTATTTTAAGAACTCAAAAATACTGATACTAAATATGTATATTCGTACTCAATTTTATTTCCATCTGTTAATTAAACAGACTGAAAAAAAACACATTGAAAAAAAACCAGGGATTTTGATTTTGTTTGTAAATGTTCCGACATTTTTAAATAAGTTTAATTTTTGAATATCCATTCCAGACATGCAGATTAACAATGCAGTGGTAATGGCAATTCGGATTCAATTACATTGTATTTAATTACTAGTGAAGCGTTCATTACCATTACAACACTGTAATTGAAAATGAATTTGGGGAAAAAGTATGAAATTTCAGTTAAAAAGAAGCTTGTAAGCTTTTTCCGAATTATTTCGAATGAGAAGGTACTTTTATTCAATTTATTATTTTAGTTATACGCAACCAAGATATCGTAGGAAGTTATTGTCTCTGGGAACTTAACCAGTTCTCAATGATCAATGTTTGTTTGTAATTTAATGTGTGTTAAAATTGTTATTAGGATCGAAGATTTTAAAAATCAAGTTATTTCCCATGTTTTGAATTTGTTGAGCTTTTTTTATAATAATGTTTATATATAAAATTATTTACAAAACTTTTCGAACGAAATTGAAAATAGAGAGCCTTGAGGATGAAGATGTAATGAAAATTACAAAAATGTTCCTATTTGTTTTACATTTATCCCAAAAAAGCAATTTCATTTCAAATATTTAAAATAAATGGACTCTTTTAAATTCAATTTTGTTATTACAAAGAAAAGGAAACATTATATTAAAAGTTGAATTCAGTTAGATAAGGATTTATATTAAAATTGAAAATGTATAATAGAATAAAGTTCTATTTTGTTTTTCAAAGAAAAGTACAGCTGCACTTTTTCTTTAATTAGTTGTTGAATTCAAGGGTGCTCTTTTCATAGAGTTTTAGTTTTACTAGGATATAGGTCAAATATTAATATATACTACAATGTAGTATCATTGCACCTACTTGAGGATCTACGTGGCAATCTTTAATGACAATTTCAAGAAATTTGTTATTAAGATATTTAGGTAAAAAGCAGAACGATTGTGAATCTGGCTGAACAAATTTTCTCGATTCTATGTATCTGGGAAATTGTTCCTACAAATTGCCACATAAATTGAGCCGTTTAATTGGGAAATGGTGTAATATCGTTCAATATAGTTGGAACATGAGAAGAAATCAATGTCGAATTTACATGTTTTGGAAATTCTGGAAATCTTAAGTAACTTCTGTGATATCCTACCCCCTTTGTTAATGTTATGTAGATGGAATTTTGAGGGTACATGCTAAACTCTTTTAGATTTAAAAAAAATTTAGTGACAAATAGTATTAATATCCTATTTCGTATGATTATAAAGTGGGTACAATAATTTCGAAAACCATGGAAGAAAAATAGCAGATATGATTTTGGAAATTTATTTAATATTTAACTTGTTTCTACTAATTTATATGAATTTATAAATATTATGGAATATTCACTAAAAAAACGGAATGACGCATCGAATCATGGATGTACTCGAAAAAATATCATAGGATTTATTTTTTCCGAGCACAGTTTTTATGGCAACTTTATTCCTAAAATTTTTCTTTTGATCAGCTTACATCTGAATCCTTAATATAATTTTCATGGTATGAAATTTTAATAGTCAATTGGTTAGTACAGGACCAGACCGTTAGCATAATTTTATTATATTCAGGGTTCAAGGAAATTGAGAAATGTGAATCAAATTGTCTTGGACACTGTCCATAAAATTCTGGTAAATAAAATCCCAAGATGCTTTAACAATTCAGAAATTCTAACTTTCACATTACATTACATTTGAAAATTAATATTATTATCAAAGTTTGTCTGTGCAAATGAAATGAAAAGCTAAGAATTTTCAGAGTTCTAAGTTAAAAAAATTAAGAAAATTTAATTGATCAAAACTTGGGCCTAATCTAGTATGTACCATAAACGTACTGAGAATACGTAATTTGCTCTTGAAATCAAAACAACGAAAAAATTAACACGTATAAATGAACATTAATTAAAAAATGCATCAATTATTTTACAAATATGCTTTATTCATTTTTAGAATTTTATTTATTACTTTGTTCTCAATCTGTATCTTACCATTTATTATTATATATATTATAAATTCCTATTGAAATTTTCTTCATCAATTTAATTTCATTCAAAGAGTATAATGTTCAAAAGGTGGCTTTCATTCGCAAATCCGAATTTCTTCTATCATTTGTGTATTCTGAAAAGATATGTAAAAAAGCATTAAATTATTAGATTAAGAAAATCTAAGATAACAATGTTTTTTTTTTAATAGGAGAATTTGGAGTTTAGAGAAAAAAATATTTGTCACTCATATTGTGCTAATCATATTAATTAATGTTTTAGTTTTATTCCAAATCTAACAAACGCGGCAAAAACTAAACTAGATGTGTATACATGAAAAGGTAAAATATCTCCAACCTACCAGAACGCTTCTAATGGGGTCGAGTAAAAGGTGCTACGATCGATAAACCTTTTTAAACCTTTATGTTGCCCTACAGTGGGATTAATGTATGATCCAGAAAGGAAAGTTGTCTCCCTCCTTTTGGTGTTTTACTAGGCATCCTCTAATATCCTCAAATTTTTCTAATTTATCCTTATGAAAGGTCGGATAAAATTTGACAAGTTTTGGGTAAATATTTTGTTTGAAGAAATCACATTGATTGCCCTGGAATAAGAAGGATCAATGGAGGTTGGTGGACATATTACGAAGGGTATTGATGGGAAAAGTAGGTGATGACCACCGCCAAAGTAATGAAGAAAGACCAGAATAAGGGCAGAGGCCTCAACAAGCCATAGAGGGATGAGATGAAGATGGCAAGTGGGATAAGGATTCACAAGTAGGATAATAATTGGAGTTAATTAAGCAGTTAAGAAGGATAACGACGGGTAAATTTTCGATTTTCATTATCCAACTATAATTAGTTGGGACAAGATTAAATCCAGTTGGGCCGTGCGAATGATATGAACTTTCCCAAAAAGTTGATTCAATTAGATGGAAACGAGTGTGCTGCAAAGGGATTTCTTCAGAAGAATTATAAGGAGTTTAGAAAGAGACCAGGAAAAGTTTGAAACAAAGAAAAACGCCTTAATTAATTATTTGCATTTACTTTAATATATTCCTAAAAGATGCTTAGTAATTCAAGATTTAAAATATTTCTGCAAGATGTTTAGTTATTCAAGTCCTTTAAATGTAATCTAATAGTAACTTCTATGTTTATGTAATGGCAAAATATTAAATAACCGCGATATATTTCAATATATCGATGGTGTTACGCAAATGAGTCTAATTTCTAAAATTTGCAATGTAATTACTGTTTCAAATAATTCATTTGTTTCCATATAATGTTGAGTACATAGTGTGACTTTAACTATTTAAGAATTTTAAATATCGAACAGGTCGGATAAAATTTTACATTATTATTATTTCAAAAAACGGATCTGTAAAGCTTTGTGTTTTGAATTTAAACATGTTGACCACTTTTTCGCAACACCACCAATATCTAAATTAGTTATTAGTGAACCATTTGCAATTACTGTAATTTTTGCAACAATTCTTGGATATTGACTGTCATATTTATAACCCGCAAGGTGAAAATTGTTCAATTATAATAGATAAATTAAATTCAGTTGTATGAAATTTCGGAAGCTTATGGAACGGCAAAGTAAGGGTAGAAAGTAGTGCTTCAAGCAATTCGACCCCAAGTTGCTAAAAAATTAGCTAAAATGAGATCTACTCGTCGGCTACTAGAACGCTACAAAAAATAGAAAACAATATGACTACGAATTGGACGTGTGTAAGAAAAGTTAGATTGAATATTACATTATTCTTAATTTACCTACGAAGGCATAATTTAGGTTTATATATTCATATTTTTTAACGAAAATAAATGGAATTTAGATGGATCTAATCATTTCAACCCCTTTGGCGAGATTTAAGAAATCTTAGAAAGCATTTGGGGAATTTTCGTTAGGCGCGCATATGTATGATGAAAATCGCTAACATCAGTCAATAATGGGTTTGAAAAAATCAATTACTGGAGAATGAAGAAGTTAGTTACAAATTAAGCTTTATCTACATATGCAGGTACCCATTTTTTGCTATTATTGCCATGTCGTGTGGTCCGAATATGAGGATTTTTAACCTTGTGTAGTTTTAAATATCGTTACTGTCTTCCAGATTTATAGTGTTTACTGCTTATGACATTGATTATTTATGCGTAAAACAGAGGTAAATTTAATAAACGAGACTGCAAAGCATAAAAAGTAGTGAGTTACAGCGGACGTTAAACGATTCTCATTTTCCAGCTGCAACTGGGGCACATCGTTTGATGTTATGCATAAATGTGCGCCCATTTGTCTTCGCCCTAAACATAACAGTCGTAATTATGTAAATCCAACTACAAAGAAAAATTTATATCTGCTCTAGGTGGATATATCCCAGGGGACGGTGAGATTAAAGTGAATTGAATTTCGGGTATTCTACACTTCGTTCCACTATTGTCCTCGAAACAGTCAGCTGTACATTTATATGCATATTTAAATATTCGAAGGTATGCAGCTTCCGACGTTACACTGTCTGTTTGTTCAAACCTTTATTCTGGAAAATGCCCTCAGATAGAATCGAAGTTTCAAGATTTTTCGAGAACATATAGGGAAATACAAGAAAGTTGCCATTTTTACACCATGCAGAAGAATAAGATAAAATCAATTTCTTAAGACATTTTATTAGATTCCATATAGAAGTGCAAGGAGAAAACATCCTTTTTGGAAATTGCAAGTAGGTCACTTCGCAAATAATGAAATCCTCAATAAAATGTTTTTCATTGGAAACTAAAGTGATATTCGGAGATTTTTAATCATTGTTGAGATTGTTTACGTATATAAAAAGTATATGCGACTTTCATGTATGCAAAGTAAATTTAACGAGTCCATAAAGAAATATTTTCTTTGTGCTTATGCATAAAATTACATTTTGGTTTTCTAATAATTATATAACATACAGTAACAATAAATGGAACAAATGAATTTGAGAAATGAGTTTAAATGTTTAGAAAGAGCAAGCTTTTATTTCATTCTTTAGTACATAGATATTTAATAAGCGTGCTTTTAGAATATTTTCCGTGCAGACCAGCACGCATTGTATTTTTAATTACTCCATCTTTTAAAATGTAATTAAAATTTAATTTAAATTTTTAAATTAAGTGAAAACATACATGTAAAATTCCGCCGCGATAAAAGCTTTATAATCGAAATATTCCTAGAGGTCCGATGTAAATAGAAGGAAGTTAATTGTTGGTTTAAAAACAGGAAAAAGGAAAGATTTTTAATGTTTTAAAAGCAACTATGCAACCAGCACTTTGTTTTTTACTTTTATTTTATTTTTTTTTTATTATTTTTATTTTATTTCATTATCTGAATCTGAATCATAGCCTGTGACATGATCGTTTCCCTTGAATATACATAGATAAAATATTAATATGAATATGGTTTCTTAATTAACATGGCTTTATGTTTGCATAGTGTTGTAAAGGACGCTTATGCGGGCATTATGACCACAGCACAGCATACCTGCAGGTATTGTATCATCTGGTCGGAAACCCGCACTCATCTAACTGAAACTATCAAATTTAAAGCCTAGACTATGCAAACAAAATATTACCACAACTGCAGAGAGGAAGCAAAGTAAAGAAACAACGAAGAAAATTTGCGGTATCCTAGCCCAGGGGATGTAGATAATATCTTCCTGGTTTTCCCTGTGCCATGGGGAGAAAGCTGAATTTTCTTCTGTAGCATCGCAAAACCTCGGAAGTTCGAGAGGGGTTTGTTATCCTTATCGTATAACAACTATACCCTCGGAATATCACATTTACTTATTATTTTAAGGCGGAGAATTGCAATTGATTCAACTGATTATGCGTCCTGATAATGGAGTCGTTGGTGCCGCAATGCGGCTACCATACCCCAGGTTGCACCTAAGTATAGATTGTTCTTTATGCAACTATTTTGTCGGTAAGCCCTGAGTAATTATCGGTTTATTAATTTACGGAATAGGACTGCTAACATCTACAGGTCGTAGCTGCGGAGAATCTGCAGAAAATTGCAACTACAGCGGGAAGGTGTAAAGTTCCATTTCACGTACTGGCAAAATGCAAGTTCAGCATCACAGCATCATTAGAGAGATTTCCTTAATTATAATGATATCAACGAATGCCGGGATTCCTTCGGTAGCTGGAAAAGAAAAGAGGGGAGAGACCTATCCGAACTTCGCTAAATATACGGGCTTATTCAAACTCATTTTTTCTTACATTTTCTCTCGTAATTTTCACATCCGGAGGATTTTTTTTTAATTCATTGAAGACACGTAGGTGATTAAAAGTGATTAATATTTCAATATAATTTAAGGGTTTTCGAACGAGTCAAACGTATTTCTATTTTTTGCAATCCAGGAAATATACTTCTTAACGATTTTCTCTTTATCTTAAAGTATTGTTTATTTTAATTATGTTAAGGTGTAGAACCTTGATGATAGTATAGAAAACAATAACATTTATAAATATATTATGTATTTAAATATTAAAGTGTCTTTTTGGGATTTTAAAATAATTACAATATCTTTTTACAATCTTATAAGTTATAGGACTTTTACCAGGATTCAGTCAATAAATTTTAGGATTAGATATGCTATAATTTGGGAAAAAAAATCGTTTAAAATTTAGTTAATTATATAAAAGAAATTGATTCGTTTTTTAATTTAATTCCAAAACTAAAAGTCTTGAGCGGAATTAAATTGTTTCTGTCATTCTCCAAGTTAGATGTTTCCGATTTTACTATTAATTAATTTTTTTTATTAACTTAAAATAAGAATGCGTGTTGGTCTACTAGGAAAATATTCTAAAAACATATTACCAGTGTTCTCATGCTTTTGCTTATGGATTTTGGCTGTGAATGGCTTATTTATATCGACAAAGATGTAGATTTGGTATAAATTTGAAAAAAATTAAAAATAAATGTTTGTTAAAAAGGAGAACTAAGAAACACCTTTACATAAATGTTTGTTTAAAAGATCAAACAAATATATTGCAAAACAAAATTATGTTAAAAAAATCAGAATTTTCGATAGTTTTTAAATTTTATTTTTGTGTAAACACAACTACATTTTTACACAAATAATAGAACTTAGGTACGTGGTAGTTTTAGTTTTATTTATTAGTAAGGATTGAAAGCTAGTACCAATTAAGAAAGTGATTGCTATACTTGAATATATAAAAATATTTAAATCTACCAAAGATTGAAAATGCTTAATTATAAGAAAATTTTAAGCTTTCGGAAAGTAAACTTCAAATTTTCCTCATTTTACGTGTATTTAATGCAATCTAAGCCATTTAAATTTTCTAAACATTTTCTACAGCGCACAATATCGAAACGTGATGCTTAATAGGAGGCTAAATACCTAAAGTATTTGTTGCGAGATGAAATATCTCTTACTTTCATGACGCCGCTGATACGCTACTTGCTTTATCCTTACATAAGCCCAAATAAAGTTTGTAAAAAAGTACAGTATAAGTATAAATAAAAAGGTGGTAAATGTATTTGTAATTTGTTGTTCTCCCCTTTTTGGCTAAGGTTCCACACCCTATCAACTTTCCTCTTGTTTGAAAATGGGAAGTAGTGTGTATATATTTTAAAATGCTGACATAGGTATTAAAATGTACGGAAAACAAAGCGGTGTCAGCCGTAAGGTAAAGTATATTATTAGCCGCTAAAGTGAAGAAAATTTTTCTCAAGTTTAAGATATTCAAACGGACTCTTATGTTAAATAATTTTCAGACCCAATAGATCTAAACATTAGATTAAGACTAGGGTCTAAGGATTTGAACGTTAGAACATGTTTTTTATAGTGGAATGCAATGAAAGGTAATATATTGGAAAATTTTTTTGTAAGCTAAAATTGCTGTAAAGATTTGTCAACATGTCTATTGAAAGAATTTGTATTATTCAATTTCAATGCAAACTGAAGACTTACCTTGTTATCTATTCAATTATTGAAAATTAATTTCATTCGGTTAGCATAAACCACAATGCGACTAAATATTGTGGTGGCTAGAACATGTTGCGATTATCAAGGTTACATAAAGGTGAAAATATTGCTCCATTATTTACAGAAAGGTTACAATCATTTTCCTTCTTAACAACGTTACAAATGCACGTAAATGTCTTTAATGTCCCATTAAAATGGTCCATCCAGATGGTAAGCGAAAATAACTCATTCCCAAAAGGTGTCCGAGCCGTGACTTAACCGGACAATAAACTCACCAGGTCAAGAGTCTTAATTAGAAGCGGAGACTTCCACGAGGGGACGAGGACAAGCACATAGCAGCAAAATAATTTCCCAGAGTGAAAACGGGAGAATTCCCGGATTGAATAATTTTTGCTCCCCGGGGCGAGAACGATGGGTTTAAGCAGAGGCTCATTAAATTAAGCCACTTACACTCACCATTATGTTCGCCATTTCAATTTCATTTGCCAAGACGACTGTGAAGAATTTTAATAATTTGCAAATTTATGGGTTAGCAGCTACATTTTACTTTTTGCCATTGGTGGTTCCCGTTCCCCGTTTTGTCTCACTGGGTTTCATCTTCTCGCCTCTCTCTCTATTCAAGAAGCATCTTAAGAAAGTTTTTTCATCTCTGACTTTCATAAAATTTTAAATTCGTCCCTTCCAAGAATGTCTACGCGCTAGACCGTACCTCGGCAGGGATGGTTTTGATGCAGTTATCGAATAACAGCTTGAGGCGCACGGGTGCATTCAGAGGTATAATATTAATTGAGCTATTCGAGAAATTATACAATTTCTTTTGCGTGAATGCATCAAAAGTTATCAAAATAGAGAAATTAAATTTCTTTGGGGTTCATACCTTCTATATAATCTTCATAATATCGATTGTATGCTTCTATACAAAATTTGTTCTTCTGGAGTACAACGCCACAAATAGCATGTCGAAATTCAACTTTTAACCTTTAATGCTAAGATTTTACTGGAAGTCGGCACTAAAGTTTGACTGATATTAACACATATTATTTAATACTGTATTAATATTAGTCTGAGTTTTTAGTCTTTTTAGTGTTATTTATTCTTATAATATTTTAATGAAATTTAGCAGTAATATACTATCACTGTAAATTAGTCGCCGTATCATTAGATATTAACTAAATTTATATTGAACCACCTCAGAGGTATAACTTGTTGAATGAAAAAAGAACAACTTCAAAAATGGCAATACATTAATTTCTAGTTCGCGGTAGAAATTATCTAATATTTTCAACTATTGATAGATTCAAAATACAAACATATTCCGACGGTCGACGTTTTCATCCGTATTTTTCGAATTTCTGAGTTGAGTAATGAGTAGTAGTTGTAACACGTCACGTTTCAGCGACCTTTTTAATTTTCATATTTTTAATGTCAATTAAATATCTGTTTGGAAATAAAATGAGTATAGCAGCAGGACGGTGATAAAATTGAGAAAATAATCAACAGCTAGAAAATGATTCATTCTGTCTTTGAAATCGAAATGTTAACATCGTTTACTTTCACGGATGAGGATTTCTTTTGTTCTTCAATATTTAGCACTATTCGAAAAATTGCAATTTGTGAAATCTTTCAACATGTTGAAATATTGAAAATTTCGATATTCGAACTGTTGAACTGATCGTTTTTAATAAAATACAAATTTTATATATCATATGTAGGTACGTACATATATAGTTTGTGATGTTGGCCCTTTATTTATTAATTCATTAATATTGTTGTTGTAAAAATAATCTTAGTTAAAGTATATGTCTGTGATCATTTGAACAAATGATTTAAATCGAACACTATGGGCTTAGTCTTCGCAATTAAATTTAAAAAAAAACCTATTGAATTTTTGACATACGATGTATGTTTCGTAACTAAGTATTGAAAAATATAAAAATCCAGTTTTTAAAGAGACTATCATATGTAGGAAGAAAATCTTCCGCCTTTTGACCGTCAAAACGCGAATGAAAATTTTGCACTCATAAAAATCGATACAAATATTTTCCAAGGATTCGCACTTTAAATGATCCGTTAATAAATTATGGAGATATTGGTGCTTAAATTTTGAGTTGATGAATATTTTTCTTTAAAATCTGTTGAAACAATTTTTTTTACAGGAAAATACCTTTTGCGAAGTCTTTTAATAGAAGTATCTTAATTCTATCGAAAGATATTATATTATATTTATTACTACTTTCTAATATAATATAGAAGAGAGGGGATATTCTTCTCATAAATTGACTGAAACACTTTCAAAGATTTATTGATATATGGTATATGCTAAAACAATGAGTTATTATTCGAAACACCCTGTATACCTACGTACTCCACAATTAGGTTAAACGGAGGGGTTACATTTACAAATTTTGTTGCTGAAACATTTCGTTTAAACGATAACTTCCCATTACAATAATGAAATAAACCCTTGCGGAAGTGCGGCTACTAAAATTATTGTTGCACCTATAAAATGGAACACACACATATTCATACACATGCAGTGTATAATGTGATGCGGTATTTTGGTTGCTTTAAAATATAAAATGGAATTAAAACTCTTTTAAAACATTTGTCGTAGTAGCACACGTGGTTAAACATCTACATTTACCTTATACAATCGAAATATATTGCTAAATTGGATTTAGAGTGAGAAAAGTCAGTTCACTTTACACTTTTTGTTGTACAAAATAGTTCATATATAAAACGTAACTTGTTTTTAAAGAGATTTTTATTATATTTCTTGCAGTACAGAGTTTTAATAAGTTTGAAACACAATACGTTAGGATTGTAACACACGATTCATTTCTTCTTTTGTGTAGGTAAAATCAGCCTTTCCTTTTGAAATCTTTTCGGCAACTGAAACCTTTAAGATATAAGACTTTGTCAAGCTTGAAGAGAGAAAAATTTTTTAGTATACGAGTAGAATATGACACTTTGGGCTGCTTCTCCTACTGCTGTAATTTCTCCTGCTGCCGTTGCTGCTTCCAGCAACTTCTTACTGCGTTTAGTAACCGTCACAAATACTACTTGTGGCATTTTTAACTCTATTTAGTTGATTTACAGACGAATAGTATAATTAATAATGTATGCAGCATAACTCCAATTTAAGCTTTACTTCTTTCTGCTTTACAACTTGCATATATGTATATGCTCTTCACATAGGAAATCGTGCCCAGTTCACATGCAACATATCAAAGGACTAAAATAAATAATCAAAACAAACATACAGGAAGTATTCACGAGTAAAGATTCCAACATATCAGAGTAATTCGTTCCACAAGTTCCACCACACAAGTTCAGTCGACAGTATAGAAAAATTTGTTTGTGTGTTGTTTCGAGTCATTTGACAAGAGGCGAAAACTGCGCATAGGTCCTTTTTGCTCAAAACATTTCCCCTTTTTAAGAGAAAATGTTTGCTTTGCGGAAGAATATTTCCTTCGTCTGTAGTCGTCGACTTGTTTATGGCTGAGATTTGGTTAACCTTTGGTCTATCTTGGACGATTTCTCGATTCGACAAGAGCTACCAAAGAAATGTAAGGGTTACTTAAGAAAGGTGAATATGCTTTAAAGAGCATCGATTAAACTTTTTAGGCAATAGAGGCTCCAAGAGACAACAAAGCGTTGTATTGACCAAGTTAACATAAAGATGCCAATTATTTATTTTTAAAATGCAATCCCTATACTTTTAAAATTGTCTTTTAAAAGAGGAGATTTTTAACTCGACAGGTATGCATTTTTTATTTCGTTTTCTTTTAAGTTGCACTGAAATCTCATCCATTTTGACAAAAATGCTTTTAAATGTAATTAAAATGTTTGAAAAGTTGTGATTGTGGGTTGGGTCGGTCACACACCAACGAATAAAGATATGGGTTTTGGTATAAGGATATGGGTTCCTCACTCGCTTGGATTTAGAAGGTAAAAGATACAGTATCACGAATTCTGACTTTTTGAATTAATTTGATTCGATTCTATAATAATAATGTTTGAAACAATTCGATTACTAATTTAGGGGTTTGATTATTTTTGATTTCATTTGAAGTTCAAGAAAAGAGTAAAAGGAAATATAAGGTGGAAGGGTGGTACAAAAACATGGAAAAAAATTTTTGATATATACATTTTCCTCGAAAGGAAATCGAACACTATAAAGTATGGTATAGTTATTTATTTGTTTGAATACATTGATTAATTTGCGAAATTAAAATTGGCTTAAAGTGATAGCTAATCAAAAATTAAAAATTTATGTCATGAACATGTTCGATTACACCAAACCCCTTAAAAATATCTTAAGAGCAATTAATCTCGATATCTTTTTATATTTTCTGAAATTATCGAATTTCTATAAAACTTGCGTACATATAAATTTAGCAAGGATTAGTAAAAAGCTTCTGGTATAAAAACATCAAAAGGTGAAAGAACTACCAAGATAAATTTTCCCTTTAATCCCCAGGATGGAGCAATCATCAGCAGCGAAATCCGGTGAACACATCTTTCGTGTTCGATTGAATAATAAAAGCGGAAAAGTTCGCCATCAAATCACAACGTGACCAATCCAAATCCAAACAATCAATAGAAGTGAAATCGCCGAAAATATGATTTCCTCGTCATTTCTTGTATTTTTGCCATTTTTGGGGCATTTCCCGTCCAATTTTTGGACCGCCATGTTATAAGTCCAGCGCAGTTGGATTTTTGTATTTTTTTCTATTCCGGGGCTCATGAATGAGGGGGAGTTGTAATAAAAAATTAAGGCCGGTGTTTTATACCTTGAATTTCTTTTACTATCCTGACGCCATGAGGGACATGCATTTGTCCATCTAAATATCCGGAAATGGCTCCACGTATGCTATAAGTGGTATCAAGCAAACGCAGGTAGCGTTCAATCGACCGTGGGTAGTTCGGCAGCCAATCAGACGGCGTTAGGAGCCCTTTGGATGATTAAGTCTGATAGCTGTCGAAGGCACCTTCCTTGTCGTTCCGCCAACCATTCCAATAAATCGAATTCATCTGGATCAAGCTCAATAACAATAAAGTGAACTAGTATAAACTTGCGTATAAATTCCTGTAATGAGGTGTCAACGGGGGAGCACCAGATGTTCAGGAGAATGGCTCTCGGATTGTGAATCCACTCCCGAACCTTCGTAAGGGATTTTCTTCATGGCTTTGGTCCATGACGCCGATCGAATCGCAAGAGATTTTCTAAAGTATCGCAAATAAATTTTGGTATTGTTGGCCAGGGATATACGATATAATTCACATTCTCTCCACCTAGGGTTATCATCAACCCACTTGCCTCTATTGCCGTCTTAAAATCTCACATTCTCGTCCATGAAGCGTGCCCTTCGACTTGTTTATACACAACCGGGCGAGAACCCTTTTAGTCCCGGTTTTTCCTGGTCTCTTGGTCTCGTTATTAATGCCTTATGCCCGTTTTTTTGTATTTATTTATTTTCTTCAGCGCCTTTGTTAGTTTTTGATGCCCAACTGGATGAAAGGTCTGCCCTAGATGGGTTTTCTTTTCACATTATGGTTTATTGTATGGCCATGCGACTTGCATGTGATTTTATTTATTTTTATTTATTTTTTTAATCTTATCCACACACGCAACGACAAAGCTTTCGTCGCCCACTTGGCGCTTGGGAGCAGGTCAGTGAAATTCTTGAAAGGAAGAAATTTTAATAATTCCGCTGTATTGTCTTCCTGGTACCTCTATGCTTTCCACAATTATAAATTTCTTTACTGTGAATTGTTTTTACCACGCTTTCATTACCTTTGTATATGCATAGCTAAATCTTGAGACATTAATTCTTTAAATTTACACGAAATTAAAATTTCGTAGTATTTATTGTATATAAGTATTTATTTACACAACATTTTCATCAACTGTGTATGCTTAAATTATTAAGACAATCATTTTGGTTTCATCGCAATAAGTCAAGAATCCGAAAACTTCCTCGATTTCTACGAAAGTTTTTACAAACATTCTTTTCGACTTAAAATGAACGACTATGCAACAATTTTTTGTCGGCCGCATCTATTCTCGAAGATACACGACTTTAAAATTTCGTTATTTCGTACAATTTTTTTCGCGAGTTTCTATTAATTTTCATCCAGATTTTTGACTTAAGCCCCAATTTTAACAATTCACTAAACAATTCACACTTTTTAACACTTTAAACAAATATTTGGAAAAAAACAAAAATTTATGATTAATTCTGATGTTTACTTACCCTCTTGCTCCAGATGACGATTTACTGACAACTTGATAATACTTTACATATCAAGTTTCCCATCCAATCTTTTCAACACCGTTCAGAAATTATGAACATGCAATTGCAGATCAATGACTACCACCTATTTGTATAAGGAAAATTTAATTTAATAAATGAACAATTTGTATAAGGAAAATTTTAACTTAATGGACAATTTGTAAAAGAAAAATTTTCAGTCTATAGAAAATTTGTATAAGGAAAATTTTAACTTATTAGGCAACACAAATTAATATGTAGGTGATCATTGAACTGCAATTGCATGTTCATAATTTCTAAACGGTGCTGAAAAGATTGGAGGATAAAACTTGATATGTAAAGTGTCATCAAATTGTTAATAAATCGTCATCTGTAGCAAGAGTGTAAGTAAACATTAGAATTGAAATTTCTTGCTTTTTCCATATATTTGGGATGTTTAAAGTTTTAAAAAGTGTGTACTATGTAGTAAATTGATACAAACTCGCGAAAAAGAATTGTATGAAAGAACAAAATATTAAAATTTTAAAGTCGTATATCTTTGAAAATACATGCGTCCGAAAAAAATTTTTTCATAGTCGTTCATTTTAAGTCGTAAAAGAATGTTTGTACAAATTTTCGTAGAAATCGGAGAAGTTTCCGGATTCTTGACTTAAACCGTTTCATCATATATGAAAATTAGTACTGCATAGTTTGCGAGAATTTACGGATTTAAAATTATCCTAATTTCAAAAACAATTTCAAAATGCCAAATTATCTCTTTCTCTCTATTAAAAATATTTTAAATATATTTTTTTATGGCAAATATTGTATTTTTGACGAAATTCTTGTTTAATAAAAGGAAAATAGAAAAATATCAATAAATAAAGTATCAGAGAATCTAATATGGTATAGGGAATCGTGCTCTAATTCATAAAAGTCATAAAATTAACATTCAATTATTTGGTCGTTCAGTCTTATACATAACATTGAAACAAAAAATAAATAAACATGTTAAATCAACTAAAAAAATTTATCCAACATATGGGGTATATTGTCACAGTACTTGAGGTACGTTTCACACGTCTTTATCTTCGTTAGAATCGCAATACAAGCAAATAGCTTCGACCTCCTCTTATTCTTCATTGGTATCATTGGCTTTAGCTTTATTGGTTTAGAGAAAACAAAAAGGCAGGATTTTTTAGCTGGTGATTCTTCCCACTCATGAATTGATTTTGTGTTCATAAATTGTACGTAAATACACATGGTTTTATGCATGTATAAAATTAAATCTCATTATCTGACTTTCTTTAAACAATACCAAAGTTGTTTGGTGTTTGTTAGAACTTAGCGTTAACTCAATTTTCTAAGTGGACGTAAAATTGTTCCCTCTTTTTTTCTAATTGGAAGTCAAGAGTAAAGTGTAAATTTTTGCCTTCCAAATGATCTTGAAGATGTCCGGCACGATAAGATTCTATCATCTATCATCTCTGACAACATTTGTTAGAATATCTTTTTTTAATAATTGAGTCCTGAAAATCTGGAAATCCTGGTATTTATAAAATATTGTGTACGTAAAATTATAGTTATAATTGTAGCGTAGACAAAATTAAATTAAAAAGGAGAATCCTACTGGGCTAGAATAAAATATTTTGTGATTCTCTGACTGAACACATGGCACAGATCTAAATGTAAGTAAACGCACGACATTTTACATATCTCGGGCCTATCTATTTTCTTGGAAAGAAATACATTTCGACTAAGCCCTGCACATATGAATTTCCCTGTAAGGAAAACATTTGCATAAATGTGAAAAATACAGATGGTGCAATCTGCAGTTGCCGACAAGAAAGAGATGTCGTTTCTCCCTGAGCATACGAAGTCCCAATGTGACAGTTCTTTGCAGAATGAAAGAAAAATATTCTTTGTCATGCCGTCAGCTCTGCGACATATAATAAAAATTTGAATGTAAAAAACTTTTTCCTGTCCGAGTTTTGGAATCATTGTTACTGATTTTCGTATTTTATTGCAATTTCAATAAGTTTTATTTTTTTTTAATTTAAATTAAAGCTTAATTTATTTAACAATGACCTTCTCGAAAATGACTCTAACGATTTTGATTAATTTTTACGGAAATTAATTGTTAGGGGTTTCTGGATGCCTTGAGACATCGATCTAAGTAAGCCTAATATTACGATCTTTTTGATTTTATACTTGAATTTTCAGGATAGTTGGTGAACATTTTGTGAATGTACCTACAGTGGGAGATGGTAGGTCAACAATATTGACATTTTTGGAAAGGACATTGGGATAGTAGATTTTTGGCGTGAGTTGGATGTTGCTGCCCTGAGTAGATCAAAAGATAAAAATAAAATAATGATGTAGTAACTCCCAAACGGTTGAGGTGACCCTCACCCTGCGATATAATTTTTTTGTTGGCTTAGATTAGATCTTTCATTTTACTTATTTTGGCATACAATAAATGAAATACCCTGTTTAGAAATGGCAAATAATTTAGGTTCTCTAATATTTATATTTTTATTTAAAATTAGACTTTTTAATTTAGTTTGCTTTATGTTTCAAATCAAATCAGAAAAAAGTTTTAGTATATTCGTTTAATGTTTTGAAAAATAGTTTGAATTATTTGAAGTTATTTTAAATATGAAAAAAAATACACATGTGTGGTATTTTATAAATCTGAGGTGTAAAATGTTATGAATTGTAGAAACTAATTCTCATTCCATGTCAACCGGCAATATTCCCGAGATAACGACAGTTAGCAATAAACTTAGAAATTGGATAACAGAAATGGTGCAAATGTTTGTCAAACAAATTGTCACCTACGGTGACCGCAGTGATAGACGAGACATTCAGTCAAATTGAGTTGGACAGTCAAAATCGCAATATCAGCTGAATTTTGCCATTTAAATTTGCACAATGACAGCAATTCCACAGCGGTGTTGATTCGGAGGTTTCATGGACGCTGGAGATATGGAGATTTATGCTGCACGAGGAAAACCACCAGCATGGCTCTGAAAATTTAGCACCCTATCGCTTGCTCCGACTGCAGTTGGTGGGAAGGAAATTACTTTGGCGGGCTCTTCCACAATCATTAAAACCTCACGCCGCAATGCATTGCACCGAATCGCACTCATTTCCACAATTCAGCAGGCTGGCCTGGCGTTAGTCCACAGTTTCAGATAGAACTTCTTTCAATTTTTGGGAACTAAGTCCTTTTTCTGACGCCCAAAAGCGGTTTAACTTAATTTAACCTTTAATTGCCGGAGAACTACGAATAGTATCTGCATCCATTAAATAGGACCCGGGTTTTCATTTTTTCGGTCTCTTTGAGACTTTGGCTGTGTCACTTACTCCTACAACTCTGGTAGCAGTTTTTCCTTTAAAACTGTTTTTATCCTCATGGGACTGCTGGATATGCTTCCTACGGCATGATTTGACAAACTTTTCAGCCGGAGACATTAAAAGTTCCATAAAAGAAAAACGGGTGTAAAGTTTTAAATGATTTTAGGACTTGTTCTTTTCAACACTTTTGGAAGTTTTTCCAAAATATACGATTAGGGTTATAATGGCAGATATTTAGAAGTTATGGGTTTCAGAATTAGCTTGGGATATTTACATAATTTGACTAATTTCAGTATTTAAATATCTTTAAGTGGATTCTTTTGATTATACTTTCATTTTAAAAAGCTATCGGTCTTTGAAATTAGAGTTTAATGCATTATATGTATAATTAACAAAAGGAATTTATGTTATTATTGCTTTCATTACTTTCTTTTGCTTGTTCAAGTGCTGTACTTGCAGCACTTCTATTTGACTATTTGTATTTGGCAGCGTCGTAGAATGTGAGGTTCGTTCCTGATCGGCTTTCACTATCAATTTTGTCTCAAAGCGAATGTTGATAGCTAGTTAGCTCAAATTGGTCTTGATACTATCAGTCTCAAGTCTGCTTTAAATATAAACATAAAGTTTTTGTTTACATGGATAGCATATCATCCATAGTAATCCAAACTGTTGAAGAGCACCTCAAAATCTTAAAAAGCGTTGTATCGATTATTTTAGGAAACGTATTATAGCTTAGGGCTGAAAAGACTCCATTTTTGTATACAGAAATTAATTATTTGGGATATTCTGTCAATTCTCGGAGTATATGTTCTAATGAAGACAATATTCGTGTTATTAAAGAAATAGTTGCAGATTGTCAAGCGTTAACTCTCACTTTAAATAAACAACATCTTAATCCTAGAATATCGTGTTGGGCGTTAGAGTTTCAGGAGTATAATTATAAAATTTAACATCGGTGTACGTATAGAATGATTCATGTAGATGCACTAAGCCCATCTATAGAAATTTAAATGCTCAGGGGGAATACTTTAATTATGCCCTGTCTGGTAGCTCAATCGCGAGATTCTAATATAAAAAAAAATTCAAACAAGTGGAGAATGATACCAATAGCTCTTGTACACTAATTAATGGGTTAGTGTTTAGAAAAAATAATAGAATTTTTTTTTCTATGTGCCTAAAAACATGGACAAATTTCTATTTCTACGTACAGACAAATTATTTGAGTACTTAAGAAAGACTTATTGGTTCTCAAGAATGAAGAATATAATAAAACAGTTTACGGCTGCCTGAAGTACGTTTATTTTTCGTCACTATCTGGTAAAGCTAAGGGTATCCTTCATAATATTCCTAAGGATAAAACTTTTTTTTGGACTACCTCACGTAGATCATTTTGGTGCACTTCCATCTGCAAGAAACGGGTTCAAATATATACTGGTTGTTATAGCTGCCTTTGCAAAATTTGTAAAATTACACGCAGTTAGAAGTACAACCACTACACAGACCTTCAGAGTTAATATCTGATCTCGGTACTTCTCTTACTTCAGATGATTTTTGTGAATATTGCGCGGATAGAAATATAGTTCATATTATATCAAAGTAGCGACACATTCTCCAGAAGCAAATGGACAAGTTGAACGATTAAATGCCGTTTAATTTAATATTTTTGATATTAATTCTTTGATTTTATACAAAAACAAAGCAGGGCTATGAATACATCACGCTTTTATTTTTAGTCACACAAAATCAAGAGCTCTGAGGATCAAATTTCGACCAATAATTCGAAACTCGTCAATTCTTTCGATAACTGGTTACTTGTTATTGTTACATTGTAATATTGGACTGTCAAGTAATTTATTATATAATGCTATACATAGGTATATCATCTCATATGTAATTGATCACAATTCCTTTAATACCATCATATATAACTTAGTAAGTCAAAGATTGCTCAATAACTCATTGCCTGCCTTCGTCATCGCCTTATAAATCTAATTGATTGTGTAACCTAAAAAGTAATCGATGGTAATGGGAGTAATGAATTATGATTGCACCTCGGTAATCATTACATTTCCTGGCGGGTAGTTTTCTTTGTCTGAGAATTAACTCTTGTGTTTTTTAATTGCAATCATAGTTTCACATATTTTACAATGAAAGCAAAATAATTTAAAGTGAATGAAATGTTTTTAAAAGATTGTTTCTGATTTTACGCCTAAGAATTTGAATTTCTCAATTTTCTGCTGACGTTTGTAAGTGCGAATCTCATCCAATATTATTTAGGGCTTACTTCGAAAACTTAATGTGTCTCTGAATTTCAAAGATATTGAATTATTTCTATCGATTTCTACTAATTTTCACTAATCATCAATGAAAAAAAATTATTGAAAAGTACTAAAGAGTACTACCTCTTCTATAATCAGTCTTATAGTGGTCACTAGTGACTAACAGTGTTCAAGATTACTAATCCCTCAACTGTCAAAGTAATCAGTGAATTTAACAACTGTGTTTATTTTGTTCAAGTTTCGGTGATTTTTTGGAATATTGTGCACTATTAGAGCTTAAGGAAAGGAGTCTTAAGGAGTGTTTACTAAGCACTGCCGGAAGTTTTACGTGAGTAAAATGGTACCTTTATCCTCCATCAGGACAGCAGAAGTAGGACATTTCAATCCCCTTGTTTTCAGCTTATAATCTGAAATAATACATAATCTCAGATATTCTCAGACGCGGGTGAGAATGTCCTACTTACTTTGCTTCCAATGTTTATTTGTTAGAACTTTTTAGAACACGAATAAGCAGTTTTTATATTTTTGTGAATATTGCTTTTCAATTTTGTAGTCGAATAAAATTTGTATATTCAATTGTGATTTTTATCGTCAGAAAAAGTACAATATTATGTTACCGTTTTATTTTCTCTCTACTTGATACGTTTTCTGATAAAGGCGTCATTAGAAAATGCTTCTATAATTTTTTGCCAACAAATTTAGAAGTGTTGCGACAAACTATATCGAAATATACAATACCTACGACATAACTATTTAATTTACATATTTCTAGCATTTTTCCTGAAGGTACTTGAAGACCCTAAATCGTCCAATCAAAAATGATTATGCTCGTGATAGGAGTCACTAATTCATTCACTTCCGTGAACCCGTTCGTACCGGCAATCCATCTTTCCCTAATTTCTCAGGGTTTAAGCAATTCTTTTCCCTTTTCGTTTATTTTCTATTATTTCCGGAACTTGAGCCAAAACAAACAAAAAAAAGTAAAATCAACGGAGAGGAGCCGAAAACCCAGAAGCACGATTTATCCCTTCGCCATCTGAACCGATCTCCTCTGAGATTCCTTAAATTGATTTTCTCATGCTAGAACAACTTCAGCGGAGGACTATGGGGTCTCGTGGGGGGATTTACATTTCCTGGAGAAGGGCTGAATTTCATTTTGTTTTCCCTTAGCTGCCGCCGACGGTCCTTGCAGTATTTTACTTCTTAGATTTTTCGATGATGTCTATTCGAGATGACGTAGAAATTGAAAGTCGGGCCTCGGACTCGCGTTGCAATGCCAAGAGTTTTTGAATCTAAGTATCATTCGAAGTAACCGGATGAGCCTTGAATTTCAAAAGAGCTAACAAAAAATATATCCCCACGACCCCGGAGGGTGCTGGTATTTGCGAAATTTTGCGTGTACCCTTTGAATGAGGGGAACTGCCGTATGAGAAAATAGGTTATCTTATTTTCCAGATTTATGTTTTGATGGTTGGGCGATTCCTAAGCCAATTGTGTGGAATTTTTGTAACGTAAAGGAAAAGGTGTAAGGCAATTTTAAAAGTAAATAGCTTAAACTAAATGAATTCTATATAATATGACATATTAAATTTTATTGGTTTCCGATATCAAATTGATTTTAGTTATTTTTGTACATTATTCCCACCAAAACGACTTACCACCACTATGGTGGATACAAAACACCAAATTTATTGTTTGGTTTCATTTTCTGAACTCATATTACTTTTAAAAGTATATGCACATATTTTTAAGGTTTAATTCATAAAAATGTTTAATTATCAAATGCGTTTTTCTCGATTGATTTAAATTTAAAATTGTATTATTAAAAATAATATTACTTTTTATAATACGATTTTAAATTTTAAGTAACGAATATCTTTCCAAGAGAATGTGGCCGGAGTCCTTCAAGGGTCGGTCCTTGCACCCGTCCTCTACAGATTATATACAGCAGATTTTCCAAAAATCGAAAATTGCATCTCGTAAATATTTGCTAACGATACTGACTTGTGTTCTTCAGCATCAATTATCTAAGAATTAATTAAATTCTCTGCAATCAAGATTAAATTTTTTAGGAACATATTTTCACAAGTGAAAAACGAAGTTAAATGTAGCAAAAATACAAGGCACGTTTTTTTACAATATTACAATATTGCACTGTGTCGAGAAGAAATATTATAGCGTGACAAAACGATTTATCTAAGAATTACCCTTGATAAGTTAGGATAATAACTTAGAAGCTGCATTATGAAAGTACGATTAAAAAAAGAAGCCTCTTGACCAAGATCGAGTAACATATTTTAGGTTGCTGTTGTTTATTTTTTATATATCAATTATATGTACAAAATTTATTTAAAATTTACAACAATTTACAAACCGCTTAGGAATCTGAAGTTCGAACGAATTCATAAATATTTGGTTTTTAAAGCAAATAAATTACAGACCACTTGATTAATAAGTAAATTTACCTGGCCAACTACCTGTGGCCATAATATTTAAACGTAGATATAAACTTAGTCTGAACAACAAACTTTTTTTTTCAAAATTATTTTTCAAGCAATCATGTTATACGAAGACTTCTTGTAGTATCAAGTTGCAAAATTTCATATTAGTAAATTACAAGTTTCACAAAACAAATTATTAAAAATTATTAACAATTTACCATAGTGATCCTTGACATGATAGGTATATCTGAAATACCGCGAATAGCAGGCAAAATTTTATTATTTTTTTATTTATTTATTTATTAATCGCTTAATACAAGCTACTGACAATAAATAATTTACTTAAATATTAGAATAAATTAAAAATTAAAAATAATAATAGATGAAAAATGAGAAAGGAACAGGCAAATTTAAGAGAGTAGTCCCTCTCAGGTAATTCCGGAGAAATGTTGGAAGTCAAAAAAAAGGGTTGCGAGTTGGCTTTCCGAAGCATTTGGGTGAGAGGCTCAGAAAGTCCATAGTTGGTATGGTGATAAGCAGGGCAAAAGAGAGGGGCCGAACTGAGGTTACGAGGATTGGCGTAGATGGAGATCCGGTGGAGTAGAGAAAGACAGCCAATCTTACCGATAAGCAGCTAATTAATAAAGGTAATATCAGCAAGATCCCGACGATCCATAGGGGTTGCAAATTTATCAGCAAGATGCGGTTTTCGTAGGGGGAAGGTTTTGACGATCAGACCAGGGAAGGTCACGTAAAGAGAAGCGAAGGAACCTGCGCTGGACAGCCTCTATCTATTGAAGCTATTGGATTGAAATGGAGACCATACTTGGCAAGCATATTCAAGGAAATGTACAATTTATGTATACTAACGATATGAAAATCGTCAGCCAAATTTCCAATGCACCTTCAGTACGACATAAACAACTTTTACACTTGGTGCACGGAAAACCTTTTTGACCTCAATGTATCTAATTGTCAAACGATCACCATTTCCAGTAAGTGCACTTGTCTCCCTTGTCTTCGTGATATCGGTGTCATATGCAATAGTGAACTAAACTTCCGTTCTCGCATAGATCATTCCATTAATAAGGCCAGTTCTGCACTGGACTTCGTTAAATTTTGAATTCTCTAACCCTTATGACACCAAGTCACTCTTTATCTTCTTTGCTAGACCACTTCTTGAGTATGCCTGCCAGGTTTGATCACTTTCCCAATCCCCACTCATTAACAGGAGTGAATCTGTCTAGCGCAGGTTTATCCGCTTTGCCCTGCGTGATCTCCCTTGAACAGACCACCACAATCTTCCCCCTTATGAAAACCGCCTAAAGCTAATCAACCTCCAGTCCCTCTCCCTACGTCGAGATGTCGCCGATATTGTTTTCGTCCATCAAGCCCTCGTGGGTTCCATTGATATCCTTGACCTCCTTCCTAGCATATCCCTTAACACTAGCCCCCGTAATGCTAGATCTTTCCCTACCGTTTGCCTTGAAAGTCATCGTACTAACTATGGTTACTTCTACTTACTTCTACTTACTGCTTTTTTATCTTTGTAGTTTGTATTAAGCGAAATAAATAAATAAATACAAGAAGTATGGTATTTTATAGGTCCTTTGGCACGTAGTCGTAGGAGCAAAATGAATGTGCATATTTCCTTGCGGAAGTCGAAAAGTGTCAAAATCCCGCGTTCCGTAAACATATTTGTTTTATTATTATTTACATACTTCCTTTAAATATAAGTTACAATAATATCCGCAGTAGAAAGTTAAATAGTACAGAGTGTTATGAATAAAAAAAAACATATATTTTAGCTGTCTCTGGAGAATGGTTATGAGGTTGACAACATCGCTATTGACTTCAGCAAAGCGTTTGATAACATTTCACATAAATTAATTCTCTTCAAACTACACTCTCTTGGTTTCAATCAGCTTTTTATTTCCTGGAGGAAGTCTTATCTTGAACAACGCCAGTACAAAAAACTTGCGTACAAAACTTGGAGCTGAAATAGTTAGCATAAAGAGATCTTCGGAAAATTGTTGGGGTAGGACGTCGAAAGCTGCGTGGTACTTAAAGAAAAGGTAGCGCAAAACATAAGGATCAGTTAGAAAACGTTCTTGGTGTATGGAGACTATGACGTTAGTACGAGTTTTGCAGTCAATGCAGATGTTATCAGACTTGTCGTGAAGGTACGCCGGGTAAACCTGCACGTTATCATAGATTCTATGCTAGCGGAGGCGGGAAAGCAAATAACGGCCGTTAGGAGATTGAGCTGGATGCTTCGTTAGCTTAACTACTGGAGGGAGAAGAGGAGGACTTAGCAGGAGTAGAGTTGAAGGAGTATGAGGAGAAAGCAACTGAGGAAGCGGTGGGAGATGGGATATGGTCTTTAGAGCAAGGATCAAAGAGAGCCATTTTAGGATGAAAAGACGACGAAATTGATTTAATTGTGGTTCGCTTATTAGAATAACTTGGGAAGGAGGGGGCGTGTTCAGAGGGAGTATTAGTTTTATCTCCGAGGGATGGGGTAGGTGGTTTAAGGGTGTGTGAGTAAATAGAGTTAGGGTATTTTATGTGAGCTTCCCTATTTAAGTTGGGAAATAAGCAAGGTTTTAGTTGCAAGTTAGAAAAGTTAGAAGTGGGGAGGGGAAAGGAGTAAGTGGTTGACGAATGCTACGGGGTTGGGAGTTTACTTGGGCTTAGGCGGGTTGTTATGATTGTTAGCCCGAGGGGCAGTGGGGTAAGGTCAGTTAGAGTTTTTGGTACCACTAGAGTTAGATTTTGAGATGCTAGGATTAAACTTAACTGATTTAATAAACTATAGGCCCCAAGCATATTTTGCGGAAATGTAGACTTGGAGGCAAGTTAACTGAGCAGACAAGGGCATTTTCATAGAGCTGATTGGGTAGAACGGGTCAGGGAACTCCTTTTCCAATATGTATATATATATTAATGCTTTTCTATAACAATATGTACGTTAAGATAAAAGTTTTTTTTTATAATAAAATGTATGTATTCATACATGCATCAACGACGCATTTCCGTAGAGATAGGTATAAAAAGTTGAAGTGAACCTGGTATTAATCATGTAAAGAGGTTTTTTTTTACGATTTTTTTTTTTTTTTTTGCTGTATAGGGTTACGGACAACGAAAATTACTTGGCAAACTCGTGAATTTTAACGAAAATGGAAAAAAAGTTAATTTCGTGTGCTGATTAAGTATTATGTGTAGTCATTATGGCAAAAATTCATAAATTGGGCTACGAGCTGGTACCCTATTTCGCATATTCTCCGCATTTAGCCCCTTGCGGCTATTCCCTGTTTCCAAATCTTAAGAAATGGCTGGGCTGTAAGAGATTTAGATCGAATGAAGAGGTTATCAATGAAACAAAGGCCTATTTTTTAGGCCTTGAGAAAACCTATTATTTGGAAGGAATAAAAAAATTGGAAAAACGCTAGACTAAATGTATAGAGCTAAAAGGGGACTATGTAAAGAAATAAACCCCTTATTTGCTGAAATAAATATATTTTATTCAAAAAGTCACTGACTTATCAAACTATCTTCGTATGCATATAGGTTTGGTAGACATTTTTTTCTTTGTCATATGCTTAGTTTGTAATCGAAAAGGTTACCTATACCATTTTTTTATAACTATAAGAAGGTATATTATTATTTGTCCATAAGTTTAATGTAATATGCATATCACATCAATTATGATATATAAAACTCAAAGATAAAATTATAATTAGTACCAATGTGAGAGTATTTTATTAACGTACTTTAGCAGCGTATTTAATATCCAATCAATAAGAGTGAAAATATTGGCTCGTATATTCTGGTATATTGTAAAATTTCAAAAGTACAAGTATCTAATCTATAAATAATATGACAAGCAGTATCCATAACTTTGAAATAAGAGATCTATAAATATTGTTCAATAAATAAAACTGGTGGCAATTTTCTAAATAGGGTCTGAGTTTTCCTCGAAAGAAGCTTCTGAAGAAAAGAAAACACATATGGTACATATTATTTTGAATAATAAAGCCAACAACGAACGAACGCAAACATGAGGATTCCTCCCAAATACGGGCAATAATAACCTAATGACCGTTACCAATTAATGATTCTTCGTTACGTACCATAAAACATCACGGATTTTATTGCGAACATTACGAAATCTTTGGTGGATACTTATCTTCAGGTTGTTACACCAAAACTGGTCGTTTCGTGATATTTAAATAAGCGGAAAGAGAATAATGCTCCTTGACAACGAAGTCAACAGAACATTTTCTTGGATTTAGAATGGAATGTTAAAAATGTTTTGTCGTATTTTTTTTAGGTTCAATTAATTTAATTTCCTTTTATATTAGTTTTAGGAAAGTTTTCGGAACAGTTTGGATATATTTATTTTCAATGTAAATAATTTTCAAATGTTATAAAAAATGTTAGATATTCAATAATTTAATAAAATAGAACCACATCTTTCGATTTTATTAGATGTTTAAAGTCAGTAGGAAATTCTGACTAATATAAATTTCATTCATAAAGCATCGACAAGCAGTGTGCTTTTGCCTCTATATTTTTACGAGATTTCAAAGAAAGTAGAAATAGGAGCTTACCATTTTGAATCTATCGAATTTGAATTTTTATTCCTTATAAGCAACTACATAGTCATTGGTACGTAAGTCGCAAAAAATTTATCATATTCATTTAATTTTACCTCTATGGTTTTGGCACTTATAATTGTGGCATCATCACACAATATAAAACTTTGCGGCGTAAGAGGTAGAAAGAAAATTATAATGTTAATTTTTTTTTGCTTTCTGATAAAATTTACGGAACTGATATTACATTTTATTTTAAATTGCAGTATTACAATAAAAATCAATTTAATATCTAAAAGTAGAACATTTTAAAAATATGTGGATCCTTTTTTTACAGAAATATATCTGGGAAAATATAATTTTTTATAGTCCTATAAAAAGTCAAACTAAAAATAATAAATTTAAATTAGAGGCATAAAAACCGTAATAAAATGAGAAATTGCTTCTCAAAACCTTTCCTTTCTTTAAATATTATTAGAGTCGCTGAATTGGAAAACAGATTTTGAAACAAAAAAAAAATGTGATTCAATCTCACATCCCCAAGTACTAGTTCTATATAAAAATGCAATAAAAAAATAACAGTCCAACAAATATTTTTGGGATTAGGTGCGTTCTGTTTTATAGCTAAATACGGAGCCATTACGTGAAGGATACAAAAATCAAACATACAGAGAACAGACCTGTTCTATAAAAGGAAGAGGTCTCTTTTATAGTGTTGGTTTGAATATGTATATTAGTCTCATTGATTTTCGTCCAGTGAACGTATAATTTTTATTGAATGGGTAAAAAATTATTTAATTAATTAAAACCACTTCGAACAAGAAGAGATAATTTTTAGGATTCCGCACCAAAAGCCAAGAAGGACCCTATGCATGAGTACAACTTGAGACATTGCTCATATTCCGGTTGTATTTAACCCTTGTGTTAATATCTGGGTACCCAGGTGCCTACAGTGTTATATTTGCACGAAAATAAAACTGAAAAATATGAAAATTGAACTTCCGGATCCTCGTTATTTAGCTCAAAAGCATAATCATGAATTTAAGTTATGTTTTATTTATTATTATTTATTTTTTTTATACCTGGTTAACCCGGGTATCCAAAATACACATAACTTACTTAGATACTCAATAGCAACGTATATTAAAAAAAGAATTTTTAAAAGCACTTTTTCTTTTATTGATTGATTTAAGTAATTTTTAGGTACCCCGGTATCCCGGGTACTAAACCGTGTCAGTAAAGTTCGGCATTAAAACATCTAGTTTTGCTAAATTAAGCCTGTGTTTAGTTTATACTCTCTAGTGAAACAACAAAAACCGCACTGCTGCAGTTAAGTGAAATTGAAATTTATTCGTAAATAACAGCTAAATGGGAGGACAAATTCAAGTTTTGCCACTATTGTCGTCACTACTATATCGTCATGGTACTTATAAGATTATTGATTTATTATTCTAAATAAAAACAAATTAACAAATTTTGAACGTAAATTAGCGTGGTATGGATATGCCAGTGGTTGATCTTTTGTTTTTGTTTGATCATGTTTAAATGATAGTAGTTCACATCTAAAAGTTTAAAAAAAAATGAATGTAACATAGTTTAACTTAATCGTACTCAACTTATGTATTCTCAATATTCTGTGCATTAAAACGTTCAACTATTTTTTGCCCTAAAAATTATGAAATTTACCCTTAGCTGAACTTAAACTGAAGAGAGTGAATCCATATGTCACAGAAGTTGACAAAACTTTCCACTAAGTTTCTCATGTGGAGATAAACTAAGAACTTGGGGAGTTCTTAACTTTATATCAAACTATCTACCTAGTTATGTTCTATAGAACGATGGAATTGAAAATTATCATGAAACTTTCATGCAGAACGAATGGTAGGTACCTTGAAGAACATGAAAGTCAAATGACATATCTTCTGTTGAAATTAAAGGTACTATATGTTCGCTTTCATTGAGTTCTGTTAATTTTGTAAGGTGAGAGTAATAACGATATTGCTAAGTTTAAATTACTTGTAATTTGTGTGGGGAGCAGTTTATAATTTTTAATGAGCATAGATGATGAATAATGGGCAGGTTGTACATCAAATAGCTAATTTTATGATTAATGTATTATTCTTTGTACTTTATTACATATATTTTGTGGATATGGAAAATAAAATTTATGAGTTTAAAAATATCCCGGATTTTAACAGACTATTAATAGAAGACTAAGATACTGATTATATGAGTCCAATGCCTTATGGCTAGTCGAATATTTTAACAGTTTTGAAGGTTATTATAATAATGAAATCTTACTTTCGTACCGAAGTGAAAAACTGTTCGGACTAATTGCCTAAAATTTTATCGTAGATACTGATCAAATTTGATAACAATCAGTCAAGAATTTGTAACAAACATCTATTTAGAAAACATTATGTCTCTTTATATATATATTATATTTATATTCCTTGTTTTTTCAGTTTATATTCATTTTGTTGTGTTATAGAACAGTGTATTGGGTATTCGATACGCAGGTTTATAATTAGTTTCATCATTCGTGAACAAATATTCTTTCTATGTTAAAAGCAATATAGTCTTATTTTTCCAATTTAAAAATTGAAGGGCTGTTAAGTATTCCTCTTATAGGGACTTCAAAATAATGAATGATAAGCTTTCATAAACTTGTAACATTTCAAAAATTAATATTGTCTTGTCAACTCTCTGAAATTAATCCAAGCTCTGCAGTATATACAATAAAAATACAGCTTTGAGCAGCATGTTCGCAGCAAAAGAAAATCGCCATCAAGTCATTCCTGAAATATTTCGATATTTTCGATGAGACAAATGAAATTCTTCTTTACTGCTGTAGAAATGCTTGGCCTCGGAAGTATAATGGGAATTTATTTTAAGCCCCTGAAGTTTGAAAGAAAAATAAATTTCTTTAATGAGGTGATTATGTCAAAACATAATATGAACACCGATTGACTTCAATTATTATATAATTATATAATTTTAGATTTAAAAACGATCCACTTACTTGAAGCATCGAATTAAAATTAATACCAAGTCGACAGCTTTATAGTCCTGTAAAAAGTTCAAGTTTCTAGCTCAATGTACTAAATGTATACTCTCTCAAAATATATTTTCACACCAACAGACTAACTTATTGAGTAGTGCATTAAAATCTATTTCATTGATCTGGAATCGTGAAATTTAGGACGAAGTAAGAGCTCAAGTAAAAGAAAAAATCGGAATATCATTAATTCCAATTCTATATAGAGTTTTCTTTTTATAAGAAGAGTTATTACGTGACAAACTTAATTTATTTTTTATGATTCAAATTTAATAGATAATTACAAAGTAACTACTTACTAAGAGTACGCAATCATCCGCCTTGTTTTTTTCATAAATATATTTGTCTTAAAATATTATTATTTCTTATATTTGGGATTCAGCAACAAGTTCAAACATTTGTAGTTTTGGAACGAATTCTGTCAATCACTGTCTAAATTTTATTCAGAATTACCACAAATTTAAATATAGGATTAACTTAATTATAAAAATAGTAATAATAATAGGTTAGCTTCCCACTCTTAAGAGTGATAAAGTCTCATTTTCAATACTTTCTAGAGTTACATATGAAAGACAATAAATTTACATATATATTTATGCGAAAACAACTTCAAAAGACTTTCTCATTTTGTGAGAAAATTCTTCCATAAAATGCAAAATGCGGTTGTTTGGTATTGTAAAGTACTTTGGAAAATGTTTACAGCCGATACATCAATCGTCCTTTCATAGCTCAAACTTTTTCCACTTGCAATTTCTGGAGCTTCCTTAAATAAGAAAACTTTTTAAGGAACAATTGAAAAATGTAATTAGTGATATTCCTGAAAGACTTACGGCTTTTCTTTCATTCTTGAGGAAGAGGAACCAAATAATATAAAACAATAGCTCTAGCAAAAGAAAAATTACCCGCAGTAAGATGACTCTCCTTCTGTGTATTTTTTTCTTGAAAAATAGAACCAAAAGTTTTTAAGTGCTGTGGGGCTCCTCCAAATCATCTTGTGGAACAATTCAACTGAGTTCTTTATTCTGAAAGTAAAGAAAGAAAAACTTTATTTCAAGTACATGGAAAGTTTTCGATTAAAATATGAAAAATTCAAAACCTATAACTGTTATAGTGAATCCATTTGATACTTCTCATTCCTGATAATTATCTATAATAATGTCGTAAGAAGCCTACCTTAACCCATGATGAACTGATCTATAAAATCAAATATTAACAATAAAGTCAAATATTGATTATCGAACAAATTAAAGTCTACATATACTGGAATTTATTAACATATAGTATGAGTATGTGTACGTATTTCTAATTTAAGAGCTGGTAAAAATTCAACTATTCTCGTAATTTTTCTAATATAACCTTTTTATTTTTAGACCAAGGATAAGTTGAAAATAATCTTCAAACTAAGCTTGACTAACATACTAAACATATGACATTATAGGTCTGGGTATTTAGAAAATATTGATGATGTTCAAAAATAAATTTCCCAGCTGAAGAACGACAATGAACGAATATTTAGCCTTTATTTATTTTTTTTTTAATTTTTATGAGTTGAAATGAAATAATTAATCCGCGTCTTTTACATATTCTACAAATGTAAACGTTTTAATTTAAAGGTTCATTTTAAATATGCCTAGGAAATTTTCTCTTAACATAATCACAGGACCAGCATGCTCGATTTTAATGTTAATTAAATGTTGAAGATAATGTTGCCTAATTTGGAACTAATAATGTAAAGCAGAAAAGTTCTAGATCGAGATTAACAAAGAAATAATTTGAATTGTCTGATTATACTGGTGGCTTGAATGACTACGACATGATGTTGTGATATTATTATGATATTATTTTTACACGAATGCTTTATATATTAATGAACTGTTACATTAAAAATATATTTTATGATATGGTTATTTTTTACAGTCCTGTCCTGACCAGGAAATGTTCGGGAAAACTTAATACCACTTATCTCTTTTGAGGTCGGAAAAAGGACTTTGGTCCTAACGTGGTTCTAATCAGGAAAGCCTGATGCTACTAAGTATTTTTAACGGTATGGATATACTATTTTGGTCTATGTAAGGAGAAAAACATCGTGATACTAAGAATAGGTTCACTATCATACTATGAACCTCACTTTTTCCTTAGAACGCATGCCTTGCGAACATCTTACAGGTCCTTATATTTTCTAAATTTTTATGAGCTTAATTTTAGTCGAGAATTACATATTCAACCTTCCAAAAACGATCAAGAAGCATTGATTTACTTAAAACATAAAATTAGTTTGAACGCACGTTTACTTTTTCGTAAACCTTGTATTACTGCAAAACCTTTCCAGTTCCAGTTACAGAAATCATGATTTTGAATTGCGTTCCAATTAATCGTCGGAATTACAACAACGTGTTCCCAAAAGTATCTGCGGTGAATCTTAAGCTAGATATTCTCGATCCCAATTTCTCTTCCGTATTTTTGCCTTTTCGATTCTCCTCACGTAACTGAAAAGGTAATTCGTTTTAAATCAGTTTACCTGAAGGAATCTCTCAAGTTAACAAATGGGCCTCAACATTTTTTACTTGCTGTGTAAATTTTTCACATTTCGCCAATTCAAAAGACGTGAAAGCCCGGGGGAAAAACAGCACGCAGCGAAATTGATTCATTCTATCTGGATTTACGTATTACCGCTGGAGCTAGTGTTCTTTAGGGTCGCGGTCGTGTATGGTAAGATTGAATTTTATCCTATGAAACGGAATACTTACCTCAAAGTAGCTTTCCTGTTCAAGCAACATTAATACAATACGCTATCAAGAAATCTTAAGAAGGTATGGTAAACTGTTTAGCCGGAGGAAAATATCAGTAATAACCTAATACTGCAATTAAATCCACCCAAGTTTGACAGAAACAGCCGCTGGATGTAATGCTTATTAGTATATACTTATAAATAAATTCATGAAATTTAAAGTAGATTTGCTATACGAGATTTTAAGATCGTTTAACTATATAATAAATATTATCTTTGTAAGACTACTTGTGCTTTAGTCGTTAAATAACTAGTCAGATAGTTCTTAGCTTTTAGATTACATATACAGGGTATTTTTTAGTGAACATGTTGAAATGAGTGGGTTTAAAGATCTGACCTAGAGAAACAAACAATTTTAAGCAAAAGTAAGGTGCGCAATCTCAACCGTTTGGGTGTTACCAGGTCATTCATGAATTCCAATTTTCTTTGGTATGCATATAACTATTTTATTTGTATCTTTTGATCAACTCAACGCAGCGACATCCAACTTACACCAAAAATCGACTACACCAGTATCCTTTCCAAAAATGTTGACGTACTACCACCCACTATAGGTACACATCCGAAAGTGTACAAAATGTTTCTCATTTTCCTAAAATTCAGATTTTCTTCACATTTTCTCCGAGACTCATATAATTAATATACGTATTTATTATTTTCATCAAATTGCCCATGTTATTACCTTTCCAACAAGGTACAACATGTTCAGATTAAATAGAGGTACAAAATCTGTTCCTTAGAAAACCTTAACTGGTATCTTACTGTTTTATTGCCCTAGAATTGCAAAAAGCCGTAAAACGAACAAAATGTCTCCAAAAATTATCGGAAATGCTTCTTTAGTATACACAGGTAATAACTTTTAATTATTGCTGCAGATAAGTCAGAAAAAGGTTAATGGAATTTATTTTATTGCCGGAATTAGCTTGTCTTAGGCAGCCATACCGGGGACTATCCCGACGCTCTGTTACTAATACCTAATGGAAATCTTTCTATAAAAGAGGGTTAGTCAGAAAGAACATCGATAACAGTTGAAAAACTGTGCGATAACTACGGGCTGTCTAAGCTGAAATATTTAAAAAAATGGCCGAATTAATTTTTGAGGATTATGTCGATGTAATTACATTTACCGTGTAGTAGACGGAAATGAAAGAGAGGCTGTCCGGGAATACCAAAAGAGATTCCCAAATTGCAGGTAACCGTCGCCCCCAAAGAAGGGTATCTTTGCGGACTTTCCAGAGATTAATATAAACCTGTACCTTGTTGGAAAGGTAATAAAATAGGCAATTCGATAAAAATAATAAATAGTTATATTAATTCCATGTATTTCCGAAAAAAGTGAGGAAAAGTTGAATTTTAGGAAAACCCTGTAACTCGGGTGATGCCCCCCTCCACTTGACATACAAATTTTTGTTTTTCTAGGTCAAATTTTTCATCCCACTCATTTTGGCATGTCCACTAAAAAATACCCTATATATAGATATATGAAAATTAAAATATAGTGGGAAACATAATACTTCGGCTTTTTGGATTTTCGATTTTCTTTCCTTACTTTGTCATAACATTTCTAAACAAGGTTCTTCCTTTAAAGTTTCGGTTTTTCTGTTAATGACATAAAAGTTATTGCAATGCTAACATTACACGATTACCTATATATATGTTTTCTTAAAATGGAGTATTATAAATTAAAATAAATTAAGGAAATCTCTGTTATTTTAATGTGTAACGATACATTCACACGACCACCATTCCTTCGTTTTCTGAAATATTAGTTTCCTTTTTTTAAGGTTAATTCCATATTAAATCCTTGAATCACAAAATAAATTTTATTTAAATTGATATTTTTGTCTCCGCTAATCTCCTTTTAATACACAGATTTCTAGTTAATATACATCTATTATTACTACAGGCTAATATTTCAACGCATCTATAATTTCGTTTATTAGATGGGCAGCTTATTTACTACATATATTGTTATTTTTTAACCATCTGCTTTCATTAGATACTTTGACTTTATATGTTTTATTTGGCGGATGGCGTCGGAAGCCAACTCTATCTTACACACAAATTTGTTATCCATCTATCTTTTTCTAATAATCATTTTCCTTCTGAGACCGATGTGCGTAATTTAATTGCTAAATTCGAGGCTCACGGTACTGTTGCTGACAATATACCTAAACAATACGCTCGTAATGGCCGTAGCAACATAGCCGCTGTAAAGCAAAGTGTTGAGAATGAGCCTGGAACATCAACTCTTTCAAACAATTCAGTTATTGCATGAGAAATTTTGCCGGTCGCGTAATTTCTCGATTTTGCGATGTCAATTGGCCACTTCGTTCTTATGATTTGACGCCGCTGGACTATTTTCTCTGGGGTAATTTGAAAGACCGGGTTTACGTGAACAAACCACAAACAAATGACGTTCTGAAAGATGAAATTCGGCGCTGCATTGACGAGATAAGAGAAGCTTTGGTGCAAAATGTGGTTCAAAATTTTGCGAAAAGAACGGACGTCTGCCGATGTGCTAGAGATGGACATTTGCCGACATCATATTCCATTATTAATTCCCTTTTACATTAGTATCAGTAAAACTGAATTTGTCAAAAAGAGGTGTGTTTTTAACTCCTAACCTGAAATTTGCCCATGTAATATCAGTATATAAAGGGTACTTTTTAGAGGTATTTAAATTTAAAATGAAATAAAATACTTAAAAATAATGTTAATGGCGTTGGCTTTATTTAAATGATATTTTTATGCTATTAGCGTTTAAATATCATTTCGGGCACTACGGCTAGCTCGAATGAGGCGTAATCAGGAATTTACGACTACTTTTTAAACTTGAGCAACTGGGCCGTATATCAGCATTTATCAGCGTAGGCGAGCGACTTCAATTATCCCCAAAGAAAGTAATCCATAAGTGTGAGATGACACGATTATGGAGACCAGTTCACAGGTCCATTACGCGAAACTATGCGCTCATCGAATGTTTCCCGCAATTGATGGTGTCGTGCGCTGTGGGGCATGTTGCGCCACCTTGTTGAAACCAAAGCTCTGCCACATTAATACTACTCAACTGAAGACTGAAGAAGCTATTGACGGTAAAATTCTGGCCGTTATCATCTTTAAAGAAATAAGGGCTAATGATTCCACCTACCCACAAAGCACACCAAACTTTTAATGGACATAATGGAGTCTGAACAAAGGCTTCTGGATTTTCTCCACTCCAAATTTGGTAATTCTGTTTATTGACGTAGCCGTTAAACCAAAAATAAGCGTCTTCGCTGAACGAAATTGGCGCATAATAGTCACGCGATTTAAACTTTTGCAAAATCGAAGTGGATGAGAACAGCTCCAATTGCTGTGCACGATGGCGAATCGACTCATTCGTGCTCGAATGAACGATTATGTCGATCGTAAAATGGATGTACCGCAAGATAAGTTTGGCGAACTGAATTTTCAAACGTTATTCTGAAATAAGTCTATTTATGGTGAAATGGCAAAATGAACTGACCCCAAATCAACTGTTGACTGTCAAATTGACAGTCATTAGAAATCAAATCTCTAAATCTCTACAATTTAAAAACTAATCCCCAAAAAAAGCACCATTTATGAGGTCTATCAAAATTTGTTTCGAAAACAAGTTTTTTCATGAGAATCCTTGTCCTATGTCTTGAGTTTATATATTTTATAAACCTTATGGAAAGGTTAGAAAGTCTTATTTCATAATCAAATTTTAATAATAGATAGTTTATTCTTTTAATTGAGTTATATTTCAAATTCGTTCGACAACTCTTTTTGTTTTAAGAGTTTTCAAAATGTACCTTTTCACTTTTCAATTTGACACTTTTATTTTTGTTATTAATAAAATATGAAAGTGGCTCAATACACAGAATGCTCTGCCCAAAATGTAATCAGAAAGACCAAACTGTAGCTACATTAGTATTCTGTGTGTACGTATGGTAGATTGCAGTTTCAAGATTTAATCTATTTTACCTTTTTTAATATTCACGGAAAATCCAATTTGGAATTAAATCCTATACTGCCTATCGTTATCAACCGACACAGCCAAGCTACATCCGAGTTATTAATTAAAATTTTTCGAGTCGCTTGCTTTTGGTGTTCACTGTTTCAACTGCAGGTGAGTGCATACCAGATCCAATTTCTAAATTGGAATCTCGAATCTCACAAAAGGTCTGCCCTCCTCAGAGTTACCAACTGCCGAAGGCATTGAGTATGCTCGCCAGCCGACGAGACGATTGCTTCAGAAAGTTGATAATGCTCTGTATATCCCAGTCGAGATTTTAGCTAACAGGCAAGCGAACCAGTTTTAGGTAAAAGTGGAGGCAAAAGGTTCAGAAAGTAAAACCGTTCAGAAGTGAGCTGAAACTAGAGCAGAGCCGGCCTGGAAGCAAACAAACTACCTACCTGGGTAATTAAGTCAACATTTATGTAAAATTTGCCAAATAAATCTGAGTGTTACTCTTATTGGTATCAGGTACAGTGATAAGCTAACTCGAATCACTTGAATTAGTTAAATACTGAGTAACCAGATGTAGCAAGATTTGGTACGTTCATGTTTGCTTTCCATGAACTGTTACCTTTTCATATTAGTAATGCAAAGCATACATTTCTAAATAAAATGTGCCCCAAACTATTAAATCAAATTAAATATGTTAAAATTAAAATATAAGTAATAAGACTCGATTTTAGCGAAACCGTGATTTTAATAACCTCAAATTTATATTGCACAACGAAGTCAGGTTTCACAAGGCAAAGAATCTATGAGTTGTATCTCATTTCTGATTTATGAATCTTGTAATTTTGTATTTTCAGAAAATCGACACATGAAAGCTCACAATAAATTAAGTAATATCAACACACACTAAATGTTTAATTAGAAACTAATTTATATATGTATTAGGTCTACCGGAAAGTTCTGTCCGCTTTTGAAGAGGAAGAAAATGATACAATTTTTAACATATTTAACCAGATTTATTGGACGATATAATTTCCATCGTTCCTTATGACTTCTTCCCAACAGGATGGCAATTTATTAAACCTATTTTTGAAGAAAATCTTTGAATGCTAAAATCTACAACAGCACTACTGTAAACGTAAACGTTTTCTTCATTTTTTAATTTTTTTCTCATAAAATAATTTTCTAAAGAAAGGAATAGGTGAAAATCTGATGGTTAAGGTCTGGCGAGTATGGTCGATGCGAAGGAGTTTCCCATCCTAGCTCTGAGATTTTCTGGCGAGTCGCCAAAGCAGCATGTGGTCTAGCATTATCGTGATGCAGTATGATTTCCTTCCTATTGAATATTGTCAGTCCTTTTTCTTGGAGTACTTTGTTAACTCGTCCATTTGTTGACTGTATTTCTCCGATTTAGCTTTTTCTTGGGTTCCAAAAGCTCATAATGGATTTTATGTAGCATATTTTCCGGGTTCACGTTGTTTTCCTTACGATGTTTTCATATGTAATCCATTTTTCATCATTTGATCTATCATGGTCTTCAAAATATCGTCATCAACCACAAATGGCCGCCCAGAGCGTGGCTTATCACTAAGGCCGAAGTCATGTGCTTCAAATTTTTCGAACCATCTCCTACACGTTCTATCCGAAACAGCATTTTCACCAAAAACTTTTAACAAATTTCGACGCGCTGACAATGACATGAGTTATTTTTGTTGTAGTTAATTTCGAAGGGCACATAATAAATGCATTTATAAAGATATACAGCCACATATAATTCAAACGAACATATCCAAATATATTCAAACTTGAAACTAAATTATCGGACAGAACTTTCCGGTAGACCTAATATATATCAATAACAAAATATTTTTATTAAATTATCATTATTATAATAACCTTTTTTGGGGATTTCAAAGTTAAAATTGGTATGGTATTTATAAATTATTAATGTATATTAATTAAAAATAATTTTTATTAGAAATATATATATAGATAGATATATATAATGAACATTTTATAAAATCACTTGCTCAATTGTTGTCAGCATGATAACTTGTTTTCAATTTTTCTGAATAAAGCTGTTTTTTTTTTAATTTAATAATATTTTTATCCATCATGGATCAAAACTTTTTAAAAAAATCAAAGGCTAAAATTGTTCACGATAAAAAGCAATTTACATTGAAATTATTATAAAAACTTTAAAAGTAACCTTTGCTGCTAAAATTTCTTCGATTCATCAATATTTCAATGAGGCAGTAAGTCGGCATTTTTTTAAGAGTACCCTATCAAATTCTCATTATAGTACATATAATATATAATATATTTTTATTGTTTGTTAATTGCTTTTCATACATCAATGGTTAATAGATTATGATTTTTATTTAGATTAATTGTTAATTTTATATATCCTTAAATAGTATTAATTTTCGATGCATTTACGTAGATTTTAATAAAAAGGTATTTAGAGGATTCTTTTTCAAATTAATAACAATATTTTTAGCATTGATAATTTTCAATGCGTATTTTTAAAAGCTTTACATAAAATGAAAAGAGACCTGTTTTTGCCAAATTAACTCTTTGTTTTTTTAAAATAAAAAATATGAAATTGTCAAAATAACGATATGATTTTACTATAGAATAGCATATTCAAATTTTATCCCGTTTAATTACCTGCACCAGCTCAAAAAATGCTGTGTTGAGAAAAATGCGTCTGAAGTTTTATCGGCTCCTGCCACGTTATCAGCAGGCAATTTAAATAGCTATAAAGTTTGGTAGTGATGAAATTGTTACATTTTAAAGGGATATAGCGTAAAACTGTGAATAAAAAAATATTCAATGCTAAAACTAAATGATTTTTGAATCAAACATCGTAGATACTCGAGCGATTGATTCAGATCTGTTTAGAGAAAAAGTAAATAAATATAAAAAAAACCAGTCAAGGTTGAGTTAAATTTGTGAATATACATATAGTGCAGTCTAGAGAAATAAGTCAATGCTACAAGAATACAAAATCTAAAGTAATCACTACCTTTAGATTTCTAGCAAGTTTTAGGTGTACTTCTAGAATTTGTGCTTGCTTTTAATAATTTTAACTTTTAACTAGTTTTAGATGTACTTCTAGAATTTGTGCTTGTTTTTAATAATTTTAACTTTTAACTAATTACTACCTTTAGATTTCTAGTAAGTTTTAGGTGAGGGGCCTCTGATAGTTCAGTTGTTAGCGCGCTGTCCTACCGTTCCAGAGGCTGTGGGTTCGAATCCCACGAATAACCATGGTCTCCTGCTCTACGTGGTAACACAATGGGCCAAAATTGGCCTAAGTGTGCCTTTCTAAGCAGCCACAGCAACCTACCTACCTACCTAAGTTTTAGGTGTACTTCTAGAATTTAAGGTAGGGATTCTTTAAAAAAAAGTGCAAAATTATTTTACAAAAATTCTGAAGAGTAAAAGTTTGATGAGTTTCTTATTTTTAGAGAAAAAAATTAAGTTTATAACTATATAAAAATTCATTTTGCTACGATATACGAACAAATAAAGCAATAATTTAAAAAATATGTATTCCGTTTTCCAGCTTTTACTACGAAACATTAATTGAAATTATATGAAATAGTCCGTTAAAAGTAGATAATCTGTTGGAAATATTATAAACTAAAATTTTTGCAACGAGTTTCTAAGCAAATACTATTAATAGTCCAAAATGCAATTTTTAGTCTGGTAGCATCAGTAATAATCTCTTGCGGTTTACTCAATAGCAAATTAAATTGTTTTTCATTTTTATGAGTCTGAACATGTTATGAGTTTCTACAATATTATCAAAGACGAATTTTACGACAAAATATTGCAAAGCTATATAGCTGTAATCTAAAGAAATATGTCAATCACATCTAAAAGAATGACAGTCCGCATTAGGGAGCAATAATAATAAACAGCAGCGGCTTACAAAAATAAATCTATTCTCTATTCCTCTTTAATATTCCGAGGGATTTTGGGTTTACGTTCAGCCTGCTTCACCTCATAACCATTTTCGATAGGTCATAAGCATTTCAGCTGTGGGGTACAATAACAACTGTCGGAGGGAATTTATGGGAACTGCACCATTCTCTCGATTAAATTGACTTCGATTGGTCACGTCGAAACCTGATGGCCGGAGTGGTGTATTGGATTTGGATTATTCAATCTTCCAAAGTTCGGAAAGTTCGAGTTACGCATGACAAAATTGATGACACTTAGGGGTAAGCTATAAACCTTAGGGTATCCTTCAAAAGGCTCACTGTTTCCGCTTAGTGTCTCTTGAACTAAGAGATGAGAGAAAAAGTGAAAATAATTTATTTCGGAGGAAAATCGGAAGTTCAATCTCATTTGTATAATTGCTACTTATTTCGTCTAGTGATTCTGTTATGTTAATTTCATCCTAAATGGCTTTCATCATTGGTAATATATCCAGCGATTCGTCTGACTAATTTAAGTCTTTCTTTGTAAATAGAAATAGGAACGTTTGTGTTGCCATAGACAAGAAAAGCAAATCCTGAAAATTGAGGTATTACAAATCGTTTCATTTTATCAGAAGTCAAAGCAGAACACAAGGTAATGCTTAGGTTTCCAGATCATGGGACGCCTTATTGAAACTAATACAAAATAATTCTCTTATATTAGATTTTATTTAAAATTGTACTCGAAACTAAATTGAAGTTAAAAGAACAGGTTTATTGGTTTGTTGTGACCAGAAAATAGAGAAAATCTAAAATTAAGTTTATATTTGAAAAAGAAATTGCAGACCTTTTAGTAATTAGCACGACTTTTAAAAATAATTTTCGAAAAAGAATAATAAAAGGATAATTTACAGTGCTGGATTACCCATTAGGCCGGACTAGGCCATGGCCTAGGGCCTCCGACGGGCAGGGGCCCCCACGAAAATCTGATATGAATTTTTTTTTAATGCAATTTTTAATTTCAAGTTACTTTTTTTCTTTTTTTTTAAATTTTAATTTTTTTTTCCAACCAATTTATTTATCATATTAATATGTATTTTTAAACGCAAAATATTAAAAAATGTTTATTCATTTATTCTTTCGATTGTTATTTCATATGATGATTCGAATTTCAATTCGCGCGCTAAAGACCCGAAAAAACTATTTTGATTGTTTTATTGTGTTTACAACCTTTAAATGATATGAATAAGCTGTTTAAATTCTATAAGTGCATAAATAAAGAATAATTTTACAATTATTAAAAAAAAGGGGGCCCCAAAATTTGAATGGCCTAGGGCCCCCATTTGGGTTAATCCGGCACTGATAATTTATAATTGTAATATAAACAACACAAGGTCGCATAAATTCCTGAAATAAGATATCAACGTAGGAACGCTGGTTGATGGAATTAATGGTTTATTCGATGAGAGTAAGGGCTCCATCTCCACCTCCAATGGAGTTCAATCTCAACAATGAGACATAAAGACCTTTCCTTCCTTAAAACAGTTGAAAATAAGTTTCGATAGGACGGAGGGTTGGAGGCTGAATGCCAAACTTTATGGAGCATGGCGGCTTCTAAACTTCTCCAGAGCCTCCCCCGTGCTGGACTCGTGTACGTCGCGCTTGACTTACTCAGATGTAAATATTATAGTTGAGCGGAAGATGAAGTACTTTTGTACCTTATTTATACACGAAAATCCCTTTTTTCCAGTTTGGACCTTATTAATGCTTCTCATGGCCTCTTTTGTTGGCTTACGATGCTTGAGAAGTGGATGGTGAAAATCCACCTTTGAATGGATTTCCTTTCACGTTATAAGTCTTTAGGCTCACAAAGGCAATAGCCGTTATTCAGCTATGGGCTTTGTATTTTTTTCACTTTGCTCTTACTTGCTTATTTTGCTGAACTGTTGTCAGAATTTGTTACCCTAAAAACAAAACTCTGGCAAAACAAAAATTAAAGTGTTTCTTTAAAGTTATGTAATTAGTGTTTAAACAAACAAATTATAAAATATATAAAATTCTGAAAGCATTTATGATTTATTTTTTCTATTAATGTGAAAGATATGCGGTCCGACATATATGTATATTGGTTTCAGTGTGTATATACTCTAATATTCGTATTAGTACCATGAATTAAATATTGGTTTTTAATTGTTTTTTACTGATAATTTTTCTTACTCACTGAGCGCTTAATTAAAAAAAATAAAATCTTTGAAAGTAAACAGATATATAGTAAATCAATAAATTGGATATTCTTCTCCGATGAAAGTAAATTCAAAATTTTGGCTGCATATCATCGTCTTTAGCCCCCCACATCTGTCGAGGAAACATTTTCAAATACTTTCCAATCTGTTTCAAAATGTGCAATTGGACATTTGAGTTATTTGCATATTTGTCAAGTCAGAGCATCGTATCATGCATATTCATAAGCCCTTAAGCCAAAACAATGTTTGATCGAAACTACTGAAGGACAGTATATGTACATACTTTTTATTCCCCTCAAACTTCAATTCAGACATTTTGTGGAATGACTTCCTTTGACCTTTGAGCCAATATTGCTATCTCAAATCTCAATTTTATCTATCAAAAAATGAATATCTCTTTACCATATCCTTAAAATATATGCTATATACTTACTTCTTCCTTGAACCACTTACATATCCTAAATGCGCTTCATACTGTCAAATATTTTGTTATACATATGATTTTGGATTAGTATAGACTTTAACTTTATGATCAGAATTATATTTACAAGAAATATAAGATATTAAATTATTCATTGCATTTGATCCAGTTTCAAACTATTAAGTTACCTATTCATTTATGTAGGGACTTCGGGTAACATAGCTAGCTGAGCGGATTCGCTATGATGTATGCCATTTCTGGTTATGAGTTCGATTACTATATGAAAACCCTGGCTAAAAAAGTAAAAATAATAAAAGTTAAAAATAACGAATAAATAACAAAAAACAAAAACTAAAAAGAGAAAGTTTCATATGGGCTTAGATGCCGAGTGTATGAAAATATGAAATTAAATTCTAAATTGTAAATAACAGAAAATAAATTATGTATTACACATATAAAATGGGATTACTTCTCATTGTAGAAATCATACTACCTAAATTCCTCCGTTTTCCCTAACTAACAATTATAGAGTTAAAAAGCAGAGATGCGATTAAAAATAGTTAAAATGTATTCACGCACGTATTTTCTGCTTCAATTTTCAATACTAAAACATACAGTAGATGCATTTTAAAAAATTGTAATATCAAATGAATGATGAAAATGAGAAAGACCCAATATACTTAGCGAAAGTGAACAATGTATCATCACGTTACATGATAAAAAGATTGATTTTCTGCAGTAGCTAGTTCAAATTCCTGACTTTAACTCCTTAACGAAAATCTGAGCAGTATAAAAAAATTAACTTTACTATCTAGGGTGGGTCATCTGGTGGAATTAATGAACTTTGCCGGAGGATAGAAGAGAAGAAGAAAGAATAGTATTCCACAAAATATAAATAATGTTTTTATATGAAAGCGTTTGAAAAAGAAAGGAGAATGAATAGATTACCAATGTTCTTTCTTTCATATTTGTTAACACTGGCGGAAACCACACATTGTATATATAGATATAATATACAATTATCGGAATCTTTAGTATACCTTGAAATATTTTTATTTAAATAATTGTTTTAGTTTTTTTGTTTTTTTTGTTTTAATCTATCTCAGTTATTTGTTGTACATATCTCCATTATAATTTCTGAATTGTTTGAAGTACAATGTGGCGCAAAATTAATCATTCTATCGGAAGATGTTATAATTATTGCAAATGGCGTAGTACGTCAATCATATTTGACATTTGTGAACTACACAGCTGCAGAAGACAAACAGACAAGCAATGAAGCGCTGTTAATTACTGTCAAGCCATCCTCAATCTCAACAACGAAGAGGACGATTTTGAGTCGAAAATCATCATGAGCAACGAGGCGCATTTCCATTTAAGCGGTTACGTCAATAAAAAAAATCTCCGTTTCTGGGACACTGAAAATCCACGTGTCATGCACGAAGAGCCGTTACATCCACTCAAAGCCACTGCGTGTTGCGGCGTTCACGCGGGAGGAGTGATTGGGCCGTATTTTTTTAAGAACGCCGCCGTATTTTTTTAAGAACGCCATTGGCAATACGGAAACTGTTACTGGCGAACGCTACAGGGCCATGCTAAACGACATCTTACTGCCGGAATTGGAGAAGCGAGGCTTGGTGAACATGTGGTTTCAACAAGACGGTGCAACCGCATACACAGCACGAGCCACAATGGATATTGTGAAGAAAGCGTTTCCTGGTCGCATAATCCCCCGTTTTGGCGATTTGGCATGGCCAGCCAGATCGCCCAATTTAACCGCCCCAGACTTCTTGCTTTGGGGCTACTTAGAAATCGGGGGTTTATGTCAATAAGCCTCAGACAATCGCTGCCCTTAAAGAGAATATTCGACGGGAATGCGAACAGTTATCACCAGAAATCTTGCGGAAAGTCATGGAAAATGCGATAAAACGGGCACAAATGTGTATTAACACTGGCGGCAGCCACTTGACCGATATCATCTTTTCCACTTAACAGAAAAAACTGTAAAGGTCCAAAGATAAAGATTTCCATCACTCAAAATATTTTTTTTTATTTAGTAAAAACGTTATATAAAAACAAAATTGAATGATTAATTTTGCGCCACCTTGTAAAAGGAAATGAATTTATATCATATATTGAGACAAAAAGTATGTGAAAAACAATGCTGTTTACCTTAGTAAAGTGATTACTATTTAAATATTCAATTTCAATATTCCAGCGTATCAAATTAAATTGTTCGTTTACAAATTAATTTAATAACCCAAATTTGTGGATGTAATAAAGTTAATTTACCAGCTATTTAAGGAAAAGTTCAGGTATATTAAATTGTATGGACTCTTATGTGCTCTTATGGATGGGAAAATGGCTATAGTTTCGTTCTTTAGCACAGCTAAATCTTTTCAAAGCCATAATACCAGGTATACCGGAAAGTATTTACAGGACTTATTGGACGAAGATCTAAATTTAAAAACAATTGGAAGAAACGTTAAATAAGGCACAAAAAAACGAGGAATAGGAAAGATTCAGAAACTGGGAAGATGGGTGCCACATGAACTGAATGAGAGGCAAATGAAAAACGAAAAACCATTTATGAAATGCTGCTTCAACGGTACGAAAGGAAGTTATTTTTGCATCGGATTGTGAAGGGTAATTAAACATGAAAAAAACCAAAAACGCGTGGTTAGCGCCTGGCTAAGCTGGCCATTGACTCCAATGCCCATGCTACTAACAACAAATAATAAATTTAAACCATGCGTTGATGGATAAACGTCCAGAATTGGCACTAAGACACGGTAAAGTGATTTTGTTGCATGGCAATGCACCGTTACACACAGTACCGGTAAACAACGCATTTAAATCTCTTAGATTGAACGTACATATTATCACACCCGCCGTACTCTCCAGACCTGGTTCCGTCTGATTATCACCTTTTCGTATCAATGGGATACGCGCTGGCTCAGTAGTACTTTGCAAATTTCGAAGAAGTCGAAAAATGACTCGATCAATGGATTGGCTCAAAGAACAAACGGTTTTTTTTTGGGATGGCATTTATAAATTGTAAGAAAGATACAAAAAGTGTGTAGCATCAAACGGCCAATAAATAACCTTTTCCACTTTCTTAAAAAATTATGTGTTTTTTCATTTAAATACCGGTAAAGACTTTCCGGTACACCTGGAATCATAGTTGGAAGAATGTTTTCTAGAGCCTACTGCTGCTTTAATAGGATTATCAAGGTGTTTTTAAGTTGTCTATTACTTACCTCCTTTCAAAGAAAATTAATTTCCTTTTATGATAAACTTTCAATTTTATGGAGAGGGGTGCTGCCTTTAAAATAGAATCTTATTAAGACTCTTGGACCTCTGACACAGTTTGCATAAATTGGAATCAGAGAATCAACGATTGGAGGCGGAAAGAGGTTGAGGAGATAGGGCTCTATTCATCTAGTAAAGACGATTTTTGGGAGCTTGAAATTCAATTAATTTTCAAGCACACACAATCGTCAGAATTGAATGCAAGTTCGATTTTGAAGGCGCTGAAAAGCGATTTGAAGAGTGTTTCGAACTCATTTTACAGGGGTACTTTACTTAAACTGATTTGAAGAAGTTGCCCTCTGCTGCTTCTGAAGCTGCTCCAGTCCTTTTGTTTTCGAAACTTTTAAATTTTGTGAAGAGGAGCCATTCTGTTTGAACTAAAATCAATTTCTAAAGACTCTTGGAAATTGCAGGAGTAGGGACTATGGCATAAATTCTATATTTTTAAATGGGTAACCGATTCTCAAGGAGACCTAAAAATTATTGCAAAATTTGTTTCTTTTATAAATTTAATAGAATTACACAGAATATCTATTATCCTTTTCTTTCTACTGAAAATGCTTCGATTATAAATATCAAAGCTATACTATGCTTATATTGAAAATGTAAGTTTTTTTTATTTGAGGGTATCATCAGTATTTTATAATAGAGGGGTTACCTTATCATCCATGTTTTGCCTGTTTTTTATGTAATCAGCACTCATTAATAATTGTTAATAAGGTCAGCATTTTAAAAACAAATATTGTGCTTGTTTTTGAATGAAATTTTCAAATTCTGCATACAAGTTTTTGCATTTTAACATTTCGTATCATGTGGCATTCACGGAATGTATTTATTACTCGCTTATTTTATGTATATGCGCTTGTTTTGTTTAATTGTATGCATAATGTACTACGCAAATTAGTTTTCACAAAAATCACTCGACTGCACTGAAAAGAGCAAAACAATCTAGAACCAGAATCTAGAATTCCAACCAACCCCTCAAGAGAGATTTTATGGCGAGGGTAGTCAAAAACAAAAGTTTGCTTAGCACACTCCAAGAAATCAATTCCTACGTATAATCTGCACATCTGTATACTCGTACAGCTAGATGATATTTCTTAACAAATTAAAATTTCTTCTCAATAACGCAGGATGCTCAAAGAAATTTTGGATGTTTTCAATCTTTCCAGAAAAAAATATAAGTACCTCCTGGAATCGCAGGTGTCAGCGAGAGAAATATTAATAAAGCCTTGGTGACCCACTTGGCTCAAAATTTAATAAATTTCACAGTCAAAACAAATAAATTAGATGAACGCCGACTGAATCCACAAAATTACTCAAAACACCGCAGAACCAAGGGGGAAATCCATCACACGTCACCTGGAACCCCGCAAGAATTCACAAGAAATAGGGGATAGGGGAACACTTTGGGCCCGGCGATATGTCAGCTCTGATTTACTTTCGAGGTACCATCACTTTTGTTATTCTCAACCCTGAAAAAAGAAAGGCGTATTCCAGGATGAAATCAGCAATATGAGCGTCGCCACATATGTGCATAATACATAAGAGTGACAGCTGGAGGTACTGTGACCATTTTATTTTTGGATTTTTATTTTTTTATATATATTTTTCTCATAATAGAAGTTTTCTATCTTGAGGATGACTAACTGTGTAATATCAATAGAAAATTCGGCTTTGTCTTATTTGCCTTTTATAGTACTTTATTTTTTTTTCAACAGCGACAAGTTATCTTCTTTTATTTTCCTTCATCCTTTCTTCAGCCTTATTCCCATTTTTGTCCTTACCTACTCCAGAAGTGAAGTCGTACATCGCATAAAAATTTATAACCACCCAAGTTTACCTTTGCCTTAGCGTATAACGCTAGCGATTTTCTTATTTATTTTCTCTTGTAAGAAGAACACCTGTGGGATATCATCCTTTTTCCCCAGTAATAATTTATAAAGCGCAAAAAGTTGCTTTCTTTCGGTTTCTTATGCTAGACACTGCTGTTGCTATTGGTAATGCACATACCATACTATCCTTGCTGGAACTCTGATGGTGGCGCAAAGGAATATATTTACAGCGAAAGTGTCTGATTTATCTGCTATTGGATAAGATTACTTGCTGCAGGATTTTCCAAGACAGAGAACAACATGTTTCCTATTCGAGGACGACTGGTTCTCTTTTAGAAATATTGCGACAATATCAACGCAAATATTTTAACGCCTTCCATAAATAAACTTAATGATATAACACCTAAATTAAAAATAGATATTTATATTGACCAAAGTTAAAAATGATGAATTAAACAACATTTTTGGGCACCATTCTAAATAGTCAATCATTTATATATTTTTAAAATATTTTTTTCGTTTGTTTGATAAAAATTAGGATAATATTATAGTTCAATGTTCATTCTAACTTAAATACTTTACATATATCCGTATAAATTGCTCCATTATCGTTTTCATATTGCCTTTTTCTCTTTCAACTGAAAGTGGAAATTTGTAAAATAAACAAGGATTTTTACAAAGCAATTATATAAATCCGAACAAGCTTTACCTTTTTTCTATTATTGATAAGAACGATTAAATTCCGTCTCTGTACAAATGTTGTGAAGCTTTTAATCCTCATTAATATAAATTAAAATAGGCTAATACATCATTCAAAATTAACAATTTCTCTAAGATTATTGGGGATTTTTCTTTGGATAACTATTAAGTATATTATATTTGAGGTAACTATATTTTATTTCGTGCTTTTCCATTCATAAAAAGGAATACCGAGGCAAATAAATAGTATTTAAATATTCTACGGTCTTCTGGAAAAGTTATTGTGCCGCAATCAAAACTTGAGCAAAATTCTTGAACCTTGACTGTGCTTGAATGAGCCCTGTAGATAAAGATCTGATTTTTGGCAGAATCAAAACTTAGTACGATAATCCCGATAATTAATAATTAGCATTTCAATTTTAAAATTACTATTATATAATGTTAGGATGTATTATATATACCACTTATCACGTGATGCATCACTGATGAATTATAATGCGGAGAAGAAACTGCTAAATAGCCATGACAAAACATAAATATCCCATAATTAGCACTGCAGGTCATGAGCCATAGGGAACATTTTGTGTAATTGTCATCATTAGGAAAATTATTTAATCGATTTATAGATTTAAACATGATTTCTTCAGAGGAGTTTCAGTGGAAGCACAAGCGTTGTATTAAAATGTCTACCGATAAAGTTGTGAATTTAGTGAGTTTGTATCCAATTTTCTACAAATATCAAAAGTTCTACTTTATTTTTCAAGGCATTTGGCCTTTAGAATCAAGCGCATCTATTATAAAAAAAGTCTGGCATGTTTTTCGTTTTTCGCAATTTTTCTGCTTTTGGACGATTTTATACATTTCTTGTATGGCAATCGAATTTTTTTGCTATCTCGATAATTTCGATAAATCCATAAACTCTCTTTTTATGCTCAGTACGGAATTTGCAATGCTTTCAAAAATTATTGAATTGAAGTTACATAACCGTACTCATAAATATCTGGTTCATTTATTAAACTCAGACTCGTTTAAATCGCGGAATCAATGTGAGTGTCAGATTATAATACGAGCAACCCGAATGACAAAGTTTGTACGAGATAGTTACGGCGGAATATCTTTGATATCCTTAAATTGGATTATGTTAATGCCGTTGACTTTTAAAGTGTTAAAACTACCCCTTGAAGCATACTATCCCATTAACAGAGAGCAGCACTTTTTACTTTTGTATATCTATCAATATTTTGGTCTTCTAATGCATTGCTGCATTAATATCACCTATGACTCTTGGGTGGCATCGCTCTTAATTTTTGTGGGATCTCAACTGGATATTTTAGCAGAACGTTTAAAACAACAACGGGGATTCAAAAACGATATGGCATTAGTGGGTTTCGAAAACGACTTAAAAAAATCCATTCGTTTTCATCAAGATATCCTGCGATTGGCAAAGCAAGTTGAAGGAGTTATAAAGGGTCCTTACACAGTGCAAATGGCTATTTCAGTAGTAGTCATTTGCGTGAACTTCTATGCTCTCAGTTTTGTAAGTAAATAAGTTTATAGTAGTTTTGTCAGCTAAAATGTTTGTACTTTTTTCCGACAGTTATCTCCTTTGGACGATATGGTTAAATTTGCGGGATACATCATCTATCAAATCACTATGATGTTTCAAATATTCCTTGTCTGCTATTTTGGAAATTTAGTATCATGGAAGAGTGAAGCTTTATCTTTTGCTCTCTATGAAGCCAACTGGTTCGAATGGAATGCAGAGAGCAAGCAAATTATGTTTATTATGATTCAAAGATTTAGAATACCAATCAGGATTCAAGCTATTAAGCTTTATGTTTTTAATTTGGCTACTTTTAGTTCGGTAAGAATATTTTCTTCCTTTTATGTATTTTCATCTCACTCATAAATTTCAATTGCAGATTTTAAATTCATCATATAGCTTTTTCGCAGTTCTTCGTAGGATGAATAATTAGCTGATCATAATAAGTTCAAAATTAATAATGGATATTCGAATTGTAAAGGGTTGTTACCAAAATAAAATAGCAATTGAATCACAATTAATAATTTCAGAGCACACTGATTTTGCACTTTCTAACTATGCTAACTTAGTGTATGGAAACTAAATTTAAATAAAGTTATTATCAATTCATTTGCCCATTAGGGCAAACATATTATGGGTTTATTTCGAGAATTTAGGTCTGTTTTTTATTACATAACCAGAGTTTTATGCACTTTAAGAAGCCACGAACTTCCAGGAATTACAATAGAACGCAATTGAAGAAGCCTAAAAACGACAAATGTAATAAACTTATTTTTAATCATATTATTATAATTTAATTTGCGGAATGAGCAGTTATACAATATACATATTTAAATTTATATATTTCGAATACTCGGAAGTATTATGTTGTTATTTCGCATATACGAAAGTGTTATGTTACAATGTTTTAGATTTTTCGGAAATCTGATAAAAGGAACTAGAAGTCTTAACTCAAAATAATTTCCGTTGTGCTATATGTACTTAGTTGTTTGCATTAGTACCAATAAGCACCAAAGTAGAGATTTGGAGAAATAAATAATTCCAAATGATGGTCACTACGATATTATTGAAGCAGAGCGAATTAATAATGAAGGTGTTTTAATATTTATTTTTATATTTTATATTTATTTATTTCACTTAATACAAGCTACATAGATAAATAACAACAACAAAAAATAACAATTAAAAGGGAAAAGAACTAATTAACTAAATTAAATTAACCTACTTATGATGAAATCAGAGGGGGCATGGAGACAGAATGGATCATTGGAGAGTTTAGTTGGGCAAGTATAGGGCAAGCTTAAGGTTTTGCGAGGTTTTGTTTATAATATTTATTAAACAGAATGAGTTTACGGAATGGGTAGGCTAGGGCAGGGGCAATAAAGAGCTCGCTTGAGAGAGAGCTTACTTAAATGGAAGTCGAAGGTGGAGGAGTTGTTGGCCTTACGCAGCATTCGGGTAAAAGGTTCGAAGTGGGCATAGTTTGTACGGTGGGCGAAAAGTTGTGAAAGATCTGACGTTACGGGGGTTGGTATTGAAGGATATTCTATGGAGGAGGTCTGGGCAGTCAATAGCGCCAACAAGGACTTGGTGGACAAAGACAATATAGGCTACATCGCGACGGAGGGAAAGGGGCTGGAGATTGATTAATTTTAGGCGGTTTTCATAGGGAGGAAGGTTAAGGTGGTCGGACCATGGAAGATTACGCATGGCAAAGCGGATAAATCTTCGTTGGACAGATTCAATTCTGTTGATGGCTGTGGAGTGTGATGGTGACCAGACCTGGCAGGCATACTCAACGAGAGGACAGACAAAGTAGATGAAGAGAGATTTGGTGACATAATAATAGATACAAATATTGGAGGTACAGATAAGACAAAATAATGAGTTACTTATTTAATTAAATAAAATATTGTATCTTATACAAACATATACAACAAAATAGATTATTATATCTCAATACTTTTAAAAAAAAATTCTTTGCACGTGAAAGAGTTTATTTTCAACAAGTTATTTGAATATTTTCAAATAAGCAAAATAATACTTTTACTCTTTCCTCTGACCTTATTTGAATTGGGAGAAAGGTCTAAGTATAAAAGACTACAGGTTTACAAATAGACGCAGCGACAAAGTATAGTACAACCATCCATGTCTTATTAATAAACAATTGTTTAGTAGTAGTTTACGATATAGAAAAATTGGGGTACATAAGATAGAATGAATCGAAAACATTTAATGAAGGAGGGCGGAAATTAGTTGTTTAATCAAAGGGTGGCAAAATTCTAAAATAAAGCTAAATATTAATTTCACATTATATGATTAATAAGTTGAGATAGACTAACTCTTAGATTATTCGACTTACATAAAACACTTTGGAAGGCTATAAGACACAACTTAAAACCACAAGAATATATAAAGCCAAATATCCGTCAAATCTGATTAAATGTCTTCTCATGCTCGGTACAATTTAATATCCAGCCACCATTTGCTCTATGACGACAGACAGGAGAGTGTTTTTGCACGAGGGCAGAGGAAATCTAATTTGCTTCAACGGCAGACGTAATCAATTTAATGGACTGGAAAACTCCTGCGAATCGGCGGAGAGCGAGGCGCACGTGTGAACAGCAGCTTCTGTGCCAATGAATGTAAAGAACAACAGCTGAAAAGCGCTCAAACAACACCTTTCAGCTGCCATTATGCACTCCCCGCTAAATTTCACTTCCTTTTCAAATTAAGTTTTTCCTTTACGCTGCTGAGTCGCCGAATTCTACACTCCGTCTATTACCCTACCATCCCCATCTCTGTGGCGGCAACTATTTGCTCTGGCGGAGGGATGGTTTCGGTACGGACGAAGATCGCCGGAGCATTGCCTCTTTCCAAATTAATGGAGTCCAGTGAAGCCTGAAATTAACAAATCTATGGTGTGAAATCATGCAAAAGTTTTCCTAGCAGCACTTGAATCTTTTATTAACTTTTTTTGCTTTATGTACGACCACGTGGTACAGTTTATAAGTCGTACAGTACAAAGGATTTCAACTAAGGTTAAATAAATTCTTACGAGTTCTTAGGAAGGGATTAAATTTTATATGTTGCGCAGTTGTACGTCATTATTTATGGCCGATTCAACTGTAACGCCTATGCTGCTTTCAAAGGTAAAAGCAAACACCAGTTTGAATGTAGGAAATACATATTTTCGGGTCTATTATTTTACGTCAAACCATTGAGGTAGTAACAAAGGAATTGATTGAAGTAGCGTTTCCTAAGTAGAGTCTAAACACCCTGTATACGCAAAACAAACCTACATTTATCCACGGACACATAAGCACAACATCTGCACGTATTTCATAGATTAAAAATTAGATGAGCTATGATGATGTGTTGCATAATTATGTTTAATAACACTCGTCAAAAAAATTAAATTAAATTAAATTAAATTTGTCACGTAATAATTTTGTTATTTTGACTTACATATGTATATAATCATATATATTTACTAATAAATTAGTATATTAAAGAAAATTGTACGTAGAATTATAAATCTACCCACTAGATATAGGTGACTTAGTACATAGATGCTGTGCTAAGCTGTGTTAGGCTTTGGAGATTGAATCTCCCGATAGACGACCTTCCTTTGCATTTGGGATGGTAGCTACCCTTACCTGCAAGATGAACTATTATGTACAGATCCTTACAGGATTTGGTTATAAAATCGATCCTCTAACCCGAAGTATTACGAAATCAAGCTATTTTTTTTTGAGTGGTATCTATTTATTTAATTATTAATCGTTTAATACAAAACAAAAAGTTTACTTAAATAATATAATAAATTAGAAAACAATAACAAATTAAGAAAAAAAAAACAGAAAAAGAACAGGCAACATTAGGAGAGGCTCAGAAAGTCCATAGTTGGTACGGTGATAAGCAGGGCGAAAGAGAGGTACGGAACGGAGGTTACGAGGATTGGTGTACATGGAGATCCGCTGGAGTAGGGAAGGACAGTCAATCTCATCGGTAAACAGCTGGTGAATGAAGGTAATATCAGCAAGGTCCCGCCGCTTCCATAGGGGCTGCAAGTTGAACAGCAAGAGGCAGTTTTCGTAGGGGGGGAAGGTTTGGCGTCTTAGACAGGGAGTCGCGGGGCCAGTGGCCAGCCCAGGATATTCCCTGCCTGGACACCTAGCTTAATCGTCGGCATGGGGATGCTGACAGGGCACGGGCACTTTCGGGCCTTTCTTTATCGCATAAGGAAGGCACCGGGCCCGTGCTGTGTATACTGCGACTCCCCGTCGGACTCCCCTCTCCACACATTCTTTGAATGTGCTCGTTGGAGGGCGGAAAGAGATGAAGTGCAGAGGGTGACTGGCAGCATAACCCCTAACAATATAGTCACGGTTATGCTGCGGGGGAGGGATTTGTGGTGAAGGGTCGATCTTTTCGTGAAAGGGATCTTTCGCCAAAAAGAACAGGACGCTAAAAGGACTCCAATAGGACGTTGATAGGACTCCACCCCGAAGTAATGTTTCACAGACGGTTCCGAGGTGGAGCTCCTGGGTGAAGGGAGCGGGGTTTTAGCCGGTAGGCCCAGCTAAGCGAAGCATCACACAGTCGATCGGTGAAATAATCAATTGACACTTTCGATTAAGATCCTAAAATTTTAGTCGAATTCACTGGAATCACTTTCCTATATGCTTTGTGCGTAGTTCTTTCTAAAACAAAAACAAAGTTTATAGTATTTCCACATCGAATTTGAGATATTTTATTGAAATTTCTTGACTTTTTATCATTTACTGCATCTAGACTGCGTGGTGGCAGCATATTTTTTTGTAATTAATTTAAAAATACCTCAAACAATTTAAGTAAGGTGCGTTAGGTGAAGTTATCAAGTAACACATCTTTTTTTGAGACATAATTTAATTGGCAGAAAAAAGAGTCGAATTAAAAATCGCTAATCGCATAGATAACCTAGGTTCAGCTTGAACTTACATACATATATGACATATATGGTATAAAGACGAAGTTAATATATTTTATATCGAAAATTATAAAAAAAGTAGTTATTTTTATGAAAGTTTCAATATATTTTTAAAAGAAAACTTTGTATTGAATGAATGAAAAAAATGAAATATGTTTGGATTAGCAAGAACCTATCTTAAGTTCTGCGTTTTCTACTTAAAATTTCAAATTTTACTTAACGTGGAGTTACATACATAACAAAATTGAATGTTCAATACATCTGAAGTTCAATTAATTAAGTGAAACCCTCTTATAATATTAAGTAACATTTAACTTATTTGTATAGACACTATTTTCTGGTACACTAATATGAGTTCATTTTATATATAATATTCAAAAATAATACAATATAATAATATCGAAAAAGGATTAAAGGCATATCAAAACTGACTACATCTACAGATAAATACCCGCATTTCTCAGTTCAGTTTTATTCCAATAAATTAGTGGCGGCGATAAGCCAAAAGTTGGAAAACTCTCATAAAATATGAAAGTCAGTAAATTTTCCAGACCAGCGTGCAATTTTTGGTTGGATTATGTCACGTTAACACCGCAATTGGTTTCACCAGATAAACGTAATCCTATTACGTAGCTCAGGTGTGAACGTATGAGGATGTAAATATATTACAAGAAGTAAGGAGTATCTGGGCGAGGATGCAACATAAAATCGAAAATTTTCCAAGCTCTCTGAATATTTGAGTAAAAAGTTCCGAATGGTTTCAAATTAAATTTTCTTAGTTTATAAAATTCCTCGAAACGCACGGAAAAGAATGAAAATGTTCTAAGAAGTTCTAGAGAAGTTGCCTGAAATTAGATTTAGTACCAGAAATAATCTATTCAAGTTGCATTAAAATATAGGAAAGACAGAGGAAGGTGACTAAAGAAGGCATATTGCTTTCCTTATTTAATATTAATTAGAAAAACCAAAAAGTCCCTAGTAATTTGTAAAGGTTTCGCAGAGGAATGGGGTTCCATTTTGGACCTTTTGGAAAATTGATATCAGATTTAACAAAGTCCAGGACCGAAGGCTGGCTGAGCCAGTGACTTTCTCAGGGATCTCTTTATATGCGTGTTTAAGGGTTATCCTTTGAAAGGTTCAGTTGGTCCCTGCCAACATATGCTTTCCGTAAATAATTACATCAACTCCTACTCGTGGGATCTTCGAATCGGGTCTTTCGGGGAGGTAATTTCTTTCCTTCGTTAAAAATGTACTTAGTTAAATATAAATTTATTAGACGTTAAGTATTTCATCCAGAAGCTTTGCGCTCCTGAATTGAGCCACAATCTAATGGCTTTTTAATTTTTTAAGGGCTCTCTATGCGGGTAAATGAGATATTTAATGATCTTAACTATGATAATCTTCATTAGGTATCTTGTATTTTTACAATTCTCTAACTATTAAAGTTGATTTATTTTTTATCAAGATTTGTTTACACCTTTTTTTTATACAGTATACAGCAACTAGTTTCTTTAGTCATACTTTGTTAAACAAAATTTAAAAAATCAACAATGCATAAAGCGTAAGTTTAATTTCTTTTAAATGATATATTAAGTCCATTTTGAAGGCTAGAATGTAGAATCCTAAATGTGCGCTACTATTTTTGGCTATACGCTCCAGTTCTGTTGATACAATAAAATCGGCGCAGCGATTACTTTTGTGATGCTAAACTTTTATGCGGTTTATGGTATTGCGCAGATGTAATGAAATTTAAAATATTATTACACCACTCTTGGATCGTTTTTTGTCTGTGTACCGCTGATAAATCTTGCTAGAATATCCGCTGTTCCCCGTTGATTTGTTACAGCAACAACAGCCTCTAAAATTTCGTATTGGTACACTTCTTAATACCCTGATCAAAGAAAGCTAGAGGTGTCGTTTTGGTAATTGTGGGTTTGTTCCATAGTAAAAAACTTCTCGTCAGCAAAGAGAATCCGTTTCCAGCATGAAACTGCGGCACATAGTAAAAGATGTTGGGGATCTGCACTCAAGCTGATGTTAGTCAATTCGGTAGCCGTTTAATGAAATTAAACTTTCAATTTGCATTGTTTATCTCTTTTTTAGCTAAAAAAAATAATAAAAAATGCTAGTCCCCGTTTTTTTGCCCTATAATATATATTGTAATGTTAGTAGGCGGGAGAGCCATTAATTAATAAATTTAATTGTATACAACTTAGGTACGAGGTAGTCAGTTATATTTCAAAGAATAAGACATTAATCGTACACATCCGAAATCTTTCGCGTTGAACAAACTTCCCCTTTTTCGTATCGTAGCAGTCCATGGCATACCGATTTTTCCAATTGTAAATTCTTTTCTGCTTTTCACAAGTCCGCGCACAAACTAATTGCCTTTCATTGCCAGAGTCTTCCTTTCATTGTCTGGAATGCTTACAAAAATCCAAAGGCAAAAAATTGGATTGTTTGACCACAAAATAAAAGACAACGTTCTCCTGGCAGTTTCGGTATTTTGTTTTAGCTCTCACCCACTCCATGTTCCGCAAGGAAATAGTTCAATGCTCAGGAATTTAATTAGAAGAGGATATTGAATGCTTATGTTCTTATTGATTTCATGGGAAGAGTTTTGCGAATTGTAAAGCAATTGGAATTACTGGTTTCACAATTCAATTTGCCCGTGTGTAAAAGCATTTAATCTAATTATCATATATGCTAAATCCATATTTCGAGTTGGCTAATTTTTCTATTTTCTTTGCTAAATCTTTGATAGTATAATCTAGTACTCGAAGTGATTTGAATTTGGAATCCATTTAAAATATGAGCCGTTTATTTTGAAAGTGGCGTAAGTCCAAAATGCCATAAGATCGATTTGTGTATATTCTTTTCAAGCAAAATTGACCTTATGACATTTTGGACTTACACCACTTTCAAAATAAACGGCTCATGTATTGATTTAAAAAAGCTATTCATTGAATTTTAATGTATAAAAAAATTGGTTGAGGTATTTCGAGTGTTTCACGTATTTCTCTAATAGTACCACAATATCAATAAATAGTCGCCTTTGCATACACAATTCAAATTCACTCACTAAATTGGTGAAAAACATTGCACTAAGTTCAGTCAAGTTTAGTAAACTGCAATAATAAAAATATCAATACATAAATGGTTGAATAGTTCCTAACTAACAAACTAATCACATCACCGGCATTTTAATAATATATGCTATAACGAATTTTGTTTAACCAAAACTTTATCGTAACAAGACTAAATAAAGTTCTAAATATTCGAAGTCACATGAATAATAATCATCAATGTTTTGAATACACCACTGCAGCTGGTTGTCCTTTAAGAGTACATCCGAAAAATCGTTGTATACACGCGGAGTGAGCTTAGGAAACCATATCTACATAAATCAAGGATTTTAGTTAGGTATTCATTTGCCGCAATTTCTCCAAGGATTATGTGTAATTTATCAAGAGTCAGTTGCTCAAATCAAAGCCTATACCTTCAGGTTTTGCCTAAGGCTTCCTTCACACACTTCGTAAATCTCGAAGCATTAATCAATCACATAAATGCTTTTAGCTTAAGTACCTTCTGTTTTACCAACCAATTTATCGTTCCACCCACCCGACATCCGAAGCGCTCTCCATTTTCTAAGTTATCATCATAGCTGTGAATTTTGTTGCCATCATTTCAATTTCACCATTACTATCATCACCAATTTCAGCTTCCAGTATGACTGATAAATATTCCAATATTGGTAATTCATTACTAATTAAAAATTTGTTTTTGAAAAAAGTTTGATTTTTTCGAGATATAAGAATTTTCTTTATTGGATGTTAAGATCAAAGCGAAATACCTTCTGATCAAAACGTATTTAGAATTAGAACATAAAATAGAAGTCTTAAACTTTACTGACAAATTTGTTTTATCTTCTTTAAAGTAATTACCATCTTAAGCTACACACATTAGCCAACGCTTTACCCATTCCTCAACAAATTTTTATTTAAGTTGAAAATGTTATGGCTTTAAGTTTTTCACAGAATTCTGTTTTATTGATTTCGTGGTCTCAAAACGCTTTTCTCGCAAAGGTAATTTCAGTTTTAGAAACTGGAAAAAGCAGTGATAGGAACCGAAAACCTTTATATCCTACCTACTTATTTTAAATCGGTTTATTTATTCTTACACTCAGACGCGAAGGTTGGACATTCTAACAGGACAGTGTACCGTGCCATATATCTAAATCTGTTCATTTTCTTTTCGAATATTACATTGTGTAGTGATGTTAAATTACAAATAGAAAGTATTCAAGAAATCTTTCGAAACTTTAGTTTTAAAAGACCTTATTAACTTAACACCGCTGATAAAAAAGCTAAAAGTATGGCGTGTTAATTTATTATTTGGTCCAGTAAAATCTAAATAAATCTGCTGAAAACATTGAAATCAAGTAGCAGTAACAGCACACATCCAACGATCCCACTCTGAGTTGCTCGTGGTCCCAGGAGATAGAGCATGATTTCGGGTAGAATAAAGTCATCAATCTTATTCCCGTGCACTCTAAGTAATATGTCATCATCTGCAGCGATGTGATAAGCTATCGATTTTCGTAGAGTTATATTTTGTTAGGACGTCCGCCCATGCATATACATAGTGCAATAAAAATTACATCGTGATGTCTACAGAACTGCAAATAAGATGAAGTGAAAGTTACACATGCTTGAATGATACCATAAAGAGTAGGAAAGCGAGATTTACGGAATTATTAAAGGATAGGGAACTTACAACTAAAGATTTATGCTTTTTTTGACTGCTGACGGATGACTCATATCACAGAAATGTCAAACTATATAGTACTATATGATATGTATATATATGTATGGTGTAGGGTGGTATAAGCTTAAATTTCAAAGAGGCAGTTCACAAACATTATATACGTGGTATATTTTAATCAGAGTCTTAAGAAACAAAACAAAAACAATAACAACATGTTTATTCTACCACATTAATTTCGGAAGAAAACAATATAATTACTGAAAATTCTTCACCAATGTTGCTAGACTATATTTTGCAAAATTTTAAAATTTGCTTTGTTAAACGACATAATCAAAATTACTAAGACAGGATAAATATATTGGAACCAAAAAAATAAAAAGTTTTGAAAGTCATTATATTTGCTACCCTTATTGAGTTTTATATTTTGATTTATAAAGTTACAATCGATGATTCCAGTTCCTACTCTATTTTGAGTTTATTTTTTTATTTATTTATATTTTTTCTTGCCTTACAATTATACAATTATTCATTGTTTGTGACGTATTTATAACAAATTTTATTAAGTTTGTAATTGCACTGGGAATGGCAATAATTCCCATTCATATGGAGAAGGCAATAAAATTTAAATTTTGCTTGAACAAAGTTAAAAACAATTTTGCTCGCGGATTGAGTGTTTTTACAAATTATGGAAGATGTTAAAAGGACCCGGTGGTCTAGAATTTTCAAAAAATCGATTTTTTTTTGAATATTTCGAAAGTATAGCCTTTCGAGAATATACTGTTCAATTTTTGTAATGATATTGACAGTATTTTAAGGTTCTACAGCGTTTTTAGGAAGCAGCGAACGATAGGTTCGCATCATGAATGAATGCATTGTTCGTAGCATACTTACCTTTAAACTCATTTATTTTGAAACTACTTTTTCTGCACGTCCGAAGTAAAAAAAAACTATCCGAATTATCTTAAATTTTAACATTTATTCAGTACACTAGTGGTTATAGCCAGGTCCGTCAAAACGCTTTTATTTTAATAATTTCCTATTTTGTATGTAAATAAATTAAATTTCAAGATCGCGCTCTTTTGTCAAAAACTTTCTTTTTCTTTTTTTCTTGTTGTAGCGATAGCTACACTCATATAGATTAATCATATTTTTATTTTTTAATTTTCAAATAAGTTAAAGAGTCAAAACTTCATCCTCCGCCCAGGTTCAATTTTTTCAGAGGGTCATCTTTAGCGCCACTAAATAACTAAATTTTTTTAAAATTATTATAAAAATATTTTTGTGTGCTTTTTAAGTATAATAATAAAAATCGTAAAAATGCCTGAAATATATATTTAGCGAAATTAAAATAAATGATTTTCTTAAGAGTTTAACATTGCTTTTTGTTATTAGAGATTAAAGAGTTAAATAACATAATGATAAATCTCAAAAATATCTATTCCTGACAGTATTTTTTATTTGTTGTAAAGAATTTTCCGTCACCACAATTAATTGGTTGTTTCTAATGAGTGTATGAGAGGAATGAATATATTCGAAAAATATTAGTGAGATGATTTAAAATTTATTGCATTACTCCCAAAGGATCCTCGTAAATTGTCTATTATAATGTGAATGACAGAATGCACGTTTTAATCAAAACGTTATAACACAATTCCCAGAACCCTGTTTCCGAAAATAACTATTTGCAATGTAAATGATGGACGAAGTCTAAAGCTCTTAATTGAATTTATCGGACATTTCTGTGCTAGTTGCGCTTAACCTTCTCACAAAATTTAATTACTTTGGGTGCATTTAATAGCTACACGTTGGCTCCAATGGAAATTTTGTCCGTTTAGAGGGACACAATAATGCAACATCAGCATCGTTGGCATCGAAAATTCCAACTACTATTCGGGATACAATGCCGAAAAATGTGTCACTTTTAAAATTCCGAGAGTTGAATTAAATTAATTTCGGTGGAAAATTTGCGCGTGAATAGTGAATGAAGCAATATGAAGTGACACTCGAATGACTAGAATTCGATTACCAGATTTGAGTGGGTGCAAAACGGCTGAATTATTTCGGAAACTACTGAATAAAGTTGAACTCATTGCCGATCTATTTCCTAATTTGGTTTCATTATAGTCAACGTTTTTTAGAAACACAATAACTATAGCTTTTGCAAATAAATTCCAGCAGGTAAAATTATGCTAATATTTTGTTAGCAAACATATTCATAGAAGTCATTTAATTAGTGGAAGAATGTAGAATTCTTTGGTTCCATATTCGAATTGACTAGCTCAAGAAATCTGGACTAGTATGCGCTTTCTTTAAAAGGATTTACTAAAACTTAATACACATTTTGTCTAAGTTTAGTCCTTTCCCCAGCACATCCCTAAATACTAGAAAAAATTATTTATAAGATTATTTTTTTATAAGGAAGGAATATTATTAAAAATTTTACATTAAATAAATAATATGTATAAAAGTATAACAATAAATTAATGAAAACACACCTGAAACTAAACGTTTTTATGGACACTCTTTCACATTAAGAATGTATGGAGGGTCAAGAGTAATAAGATAATTAAAAGAATATAGAGCCATCACCCTTCACCGATTCGTAGTATTTACCTGCTCATTTCGATTCGAGAAATTTAACTTATATAGAAAGGAAATTCTATATGTAAAAAAAATTTAGGATTTTCAGATTTTTATTTACTTGTACTATAAAACATTCCTTCGTGGTAAATTTTAAGATTCTAGTGAAAACGTATTAATTTCAACTTGATACCTCCCTCTGTTCTTGAAGATTTTAAGGGATAGACACACGCTCAAACAGAAGATAAAGTGATCCTATGTATATTTATAATTCGAGTTCCTTAAAAAGTTTACAGGCATATTCAACCAATTAATAAAACAAGTAAAGAATCCCTCATGAAACACCTCAAGTTAATATTAAGGTAGAAGTAAAGCATCACAATCAAAAGGAGCGATAAACGCCTATCCCTGCATTTAGGTTTAACCTGGTCAAATAATGAGAAGGATTTGTTAGTCAACGATTACCTACATGGTCGGCACTTGGTCACAGTTAATTCCATTTCACATCAATACACCTTGCACACAAATCAAAGGATTTTCTGTCATTTCTGTAATCCGTTTGTCGTGTATCTTAGTAAGAGCAATTAAGTGATCTATGCAGCTATTTAGGAACCCCTTGAGAAAACAGACATTAATAAATTTATTTAATTTATCTCCATACCCTTGAATGTGAAAAAATTGATTGATTGCTCTAATTATGCAATAATTCGTCCTTGTAAGCCTTAATAGGATTATGAGAATGGAAGTTTTCAAAAATTCGCACTAGGTTGTGTGAAAATACATATTAGCTCTGTCTGGAAAAAAAAATCCGGTACACATTTTGATATGATAATGATAGGATACTGCTTATTAAAAATTATTAGACTACTTCAAGTAAAAATCAAGCAAACTCTTAAAGTTTTGTTTACGAATGTAAACTTTCATTAACAAAATGTCATATATTATTCAATTTGCTGCAAGAATCAATTTTGAGTTAGGAATAGGGGAAAATCACCCATTTCAGTGACATTTTCTGGAGCCTTCTGTTTGGTCTAAAATGAACTGAAGGAATTTCTTAGCGGTCGACTAATTCGGTCGAATAATTTCTTTAAAAACTGATAAATTTTCCTAACGCGCACTATTAAAAATTAGGAGAAACTTAATAATTAACAATAATTAAGTTCAAACAAAAATCTTCTTACCTGCTGTCATCTAGTAAGTTGTTATTTTTAAAAAATGGCATACTGTTAAAATAAGTGCTCCCCTGCGTTCGAAAAGAGGTATAAAAAAAAAACAAATTGGCTGTATAAAATGTAATGAGCAGTGCATAGTGTAGTGCGTATTAAGGAACTTCATGCGTTTTAAATGCAATTATGTATCGGCAAAAGATTTTGAGATGGAGCCCCTCAAATCAGTAACTTCATTATTCCTAACTTGTTCCATCTATTTCAACTTTTACCTCTAGTGAAATTAGTGAGAGCAAGTAATTTGTAAAAAATTTCAGTTTCAGACATTTCAAGGCGGATGGACCAGATTGATTATCCATTATTCGTCTAAATAATTAATAATATGTATTTCAGCAGAATTTACATTTCTATAATTATTTTTTTCAATCACAAAAAAATAAATTATACACAAACAGTAGTATCCACATCTAATCAAATATTAAACAATGTGTATAACAAGAGTTAAAAACCAAATTGATCTCTTTCTGATAATTAATTTCTGTAAATTTATAACATAAAGTCTTATAATTATTAAACAAAACATTTGTGTACTTATTTTAATATAAAAAACCAAAAATTACAGGGCGCGTAAACTATTGTAGAATTGTATGCTAATATATGACAAATTAAAATAAGACAAGCAGTTGGTGATTCTACCCAAATATACTCGTCCTCTACAACAGTAGTAAAATCAAGTAAAATTGGGTGAAAGAAGAAGTGTTCAACTTTCCCTTCCGTAAAATTTTTCAAGTAAATAATTCTTACCTGTTTTAGACATAGGCAAACATTTTAGAGTTAAGAGATAGGCCTATCAAAATCAAATAATAAAAAAATAATATATTCAAATTCTTAAAAAGAAGGTCTGATTATTCGCTAGAATCCTGAAATGCGAGCATAGGAACATGAACATACAAAAAAAAACTGTTTGAACTATTAAAAATCAAACTATTCCCTTATATACAAGACATATGCTAGTCTAATGCAGAATCAGCTACTGATGAAATTATGGTAGGAAGAAAGAAAAACAGTGGAAAAATGGAATATTTTCGATTTTTGATCTTTTACCACCAGTATTGTTTTGTTTGTAATGTTCTAAGAAGCTAAGATATTTTGATATTTGAAAGAAGTTTCTTGGAAGTACAGTAGTTAATATAAGTATGAGTGAACTTGAGAGGCCCATGCGTCTTCAAAATTTAACCCTTTCCGGTCGGTAGATTTCGCTCTTAGTAGTTGGACAGGTCGGAGCAAATATATCCTTTCGCAGTAGCTTTTTACATACAGGATTTAAAGTCAATTGATTGTTTAAAATATTGATTTCGCCACAATACTCCCCCTCCATTGAGCGTGAAAAATAAGTAATTATATGTAAGATTAAGAAAGTTTGTTAATGATATTGAATGTAATGACGAAAGAAGAATTTCAGTAAGAGAAAGCCGATGTAGATCGTTCCATATTGCTAAACAATTTTTGATTTTCCATTGCTGACTTGATAGATGAAGGAAGTCGGTGCTGAGATAAATCGAGTAGACTGATTTGCGGTCGTTGAACGCCGATCTACGGATGTTAAAATTGAATAAGTTTAGCGATGTGGCGCCAGTTGCCGGTGTGCAGCAGTTATAACAAAGTTGATATTTCTATTGTTTTCGGTAAAAGTCGTTGTGGAAACGATACAGCTTCCAATTGTGGCAATTTGACTTCGGCCGATGAAATCGCTGATGATGACAAGGGGGTGGCATGAGAGAGCTTTATGTGTAGAGCAAAGCTAGGTTGGTTTCCGTGCTGAGTGTTCCATTATTGGTGAAACAGTTATCAAATTGTGCGTGTTCTCCAGATAAAAGTTAGCAAATTCAGGCAATTGTTGATTGTGGCTTTGTTCCTGTTACAAGCTGCCTTATTAAGATATTATTCTATTGTCGAGGTCACCAAGCCTAACACATAGACTAAAAATAATAACAGTCTTAAAACTAATTGGGAGAATAAAAGGGGTAAACCTCAATTATAGCCTAAGAAAGTCTTGATAAATTTGGATTCACCTGCCTGCATGTTTCGTCTACATGGGAGCAGAAAAATTCATCATTCAACCCTCTCAAATTTTAAAAGTTTCACTAGTAACTACAGGAAATCGTAAATTAATCATCCTTACAACCGTTCATGGTTCAACCATATTCGCTTAAATTTCATCATTTTATTTGCAGCAAATCGGCATTCACCAATTGTTCTATCGCAGATCTGGCACCTTTGAATTGACATCAAGTCATCCAACCGCAATATCAACAGCTTCAAAAAATAGCTATATCAACACATGGCAGCAATGCAATTTCAGCCAACAGCCGTTCTTCATGTAATTCAACAAGCTCTAGATCAGCAATACCCACCCACATTTTTTCAACAAGTACTTAAAGTACAACAGTAAGTTATTCAATAGCAACCGTATCATCCAAGTCTTCACCGTCAATTTCCATTGAAACATTCAGCAAGGAACTTAGGAACAATTTCAACAGCTTCAAATCAGCTCCAAATAACGTCAACCTTATTTTCATTTATCAAGTGACTAATGTCACTCAACCCTTACCTTTTACCCGTGATTTTAACTTAAGAAACGAAGATTTTATAATTATCTCTTTTTCAATTTACTTATCCGTCGTTAACAAGGATAACTGGAAGGAGGTAATGTTGCGACAGGTAGTTGCCCGAATAAATTTATTTATTTAAAACTACTTTGACCTTTTTTGGTTGCAAATCAAGTTTCTCTTGATTTTATTTGTTTTTAAAATGTTGTCAATTTTATTCAGTTTATCAATTATTTCCTTTCAAGCGGTTATATATTTATGGTAGTAAATAATTAAATAAAATATGGACTCATTTCCAAAAAAAAATACACAAAATGGTCAACATTTTTTAAATAACATGTCTATATATCTATTTAAAAAAAAAATCACACCTTACATTATAAATTTTTAAGAAACTTCGCTTTCTTGATTGTCTAAAATATTGATGTCGCCACAATACGATTTGCGGCTATTGGTAGACACCGATTTTCGGTGATAAGAAATGTCAATCTTTTACTTGAGGAATCCTAAATGAATTTTTAATGTACCCTTCACTGGTCTGCCCAGTTATCAAACATAATTGATAAATATGGGAGGCTTTGCTTGAAGAGACAAGGCCCAAAGAAAATGTTGTTTGATGAATTAATGCTGGGGAGGCTAAACTTTATTATAAAGTGTCCGTTTTCCAAGACCATATATTCCTTTTGCTTTGAGGGAAAGAGCAGCAAAATGAGTCCTTATCCTAATAGAACTAGGAAGGTTAGGAGATTTGAAAATTAAAATCTTAGCCTGAATTAATTTGAAGAAATCGAGTAGATAAAGGATCCATTGAAGCTGTAGATATCACGTCGGGGTCACCAGTTATAGAGAAAGTCAGTTTCCCCATATGAATTAGTTGGGGTAAATAAAATGAATTATTTTGAAATTAAAATAAACTTTTGTAAAAAAGAAATAAATCATATTTTAAATGATATATAGATATCCATTTGTTTTTTAAATTAAAGCTTATATTATAAAACTTTAAGAAACTTCGCCTACTTGATTTTGTAAAATGTTAATGTCACCATATATGGATGTTAAAACACACAGAATTTGTTGAATAGTAATACTTATAATACGTAAAAATACAAAATTTTAATTTCTGTAATTTTCGAAAGTATGTCCCCGCTGCAGGGACATCGACCGCAGGCAGTTAAAAACTCAATTTATTGAAAAATTCTTATTAGTTTCCGAAATATGGAGGTTAAGAATAAAGAATAAAGTTTTCTAAAAAATTTTTACTACTACGTAATAATTATTTTAATTCATAAAATTTATTTAAACTTTAAATATAAAAAAAGACAAATTATAGGCAATTCATATCAATATCTTATGGTATGTGATATCTGAATTTACTTCAGTAGCTGAACTGTTTTAATAAAACATTTGTATAAAACAGTAGAATTTTGTTCTTTTTCTTTTCGCAGCCATTGAAAATGTGTAAGAAAGAAGGGATTGGTAAGGGAGAAATTTCCCCTATGAATATTTCATGGTAGCTCACCAATCACGTTTCATAATAATTACACCGATATCATTTTGCTCAAATTGTTTTCGGTTTATCCTCGGATGACGTTTTTCTTTCAGTTGTGTAAGTTTTTTGGCTCTCTTGCAGCAATAGCTTATCTCGTACGCTACCAGCGGAACCTATTTTATTATCATCGTTCTGAATATCGATGAAAGTCAAGGCATGATCAATTTCCGTGCAATTAATGCTGCTCACCGTCCGTTATTCTGCTTATAAATTGTGCACAGACCGGAGCGCTCTCATTTATTCCACGAACTTTTCCTACTATTCATAATTAAGACATTAGACGTTAATTATCCCAAATGAGTTCGCCTTGCTTGGCTCGTACTCTGACAGCGAGGTCAAAAAGGGATATGCCTACACCTCTTCCGGATGGCGAGAAGGGCGTGCAGATTCGTGCAATTTTGTATCTTCTATCGATTTTACCTTACTTAGGATGCCTCTGGCCGAATAGTGCACGTAGCCACCAAGCACAACTTACAAATTAGTTCGAATATTTACTGCACGAGTTTGCGTTTGCTAACTTATATAAAAAGTAGTTTCAAGTGCTATTAGGGCGTTTTTAGTTTGCTTTAAGAATACAACTCAAACATAATTTATCGTAGTAATTAAATACTAAATACACTCCTGGTTTTTAATAGTAATTTCTTTAAATGTTTAAATTTACCCAGAAGATAGCTCAGAAATTTTTTTTTTGAAAATATATAAAGAAAAATACCAAGGATCCTTGTGGTTTTTTACTGATAGATCTTACTCAAGATATTAACGATATGCTAAGATTCCGGACATATATATTTAGCAAAAGTTTTACAATTTGCTTTTATTCCCAAAATTCTTTAAATAGTAAAATTGGTATCGGAATTGAATCGGTTAAAAGAAAACAAGCATATGCTTCATGTACTTAAAAGGGTAAATTTAGTTTAAGAAACGCCATAATTAAAAATACAGATCCTGAGATTATAAAAACACTGTGTGAAATCACGCTTTTAATGTATAAAAGGAAATCATATGCATCGTGATAAAATATACAATTCGCCTTGTAGGTTATTATGATTGAAAATACGCATAAAAGTAATAATCTTAATAAAACCGCCAAAGTGTATAAATTTCTAAAGGATGAGATTGAACAATCTACTTTTGAATTTCCGCGGGTTACGTATAGTATATTCGATTTTCAATTTTTTATGGCGTTATGTTCGTACTCATGCCCCTCACCTATGCTGACAAGCTCGGCTATTTTGAATTTTCAGTTTTCAATTTTTGACAGCTATATTTCTTAGACGTGTTTTGACTAGTCGTCGATTTTTGCCTATTCCAAAAAATGGATCAAAGAATCTGTATCAAATTTTGTCTGAAAAAAAAAATTAAGCGCGGCGATGCATTTCAAATGTGGACTATGGCATATGGTGAAGCTAACTTGAACCAAAGTAACGTTTATCAGTGGTACAAAATGTTCTCATAGGGCCGAGAAGATGTGAGCGACGATGAGCGTGCCGGACATATATACCCATACAAGAGGATTGAAGTAAAAATATACACGATACCTGTGTTAGAGATGATTTAAATCGGTCTCCAATCCGGGAGAGGAGTTATATTCATTCGTCTCTTTTTGGCCACTGTAGGGATAGTAATTTATGTACGAAGTTAAACTTTTATTAAATTTTAAATTAATATTCTTTTTTAACTTTTTGTTATTTGACTTTAGATTTAGGTAACGAGACACAGACTGATTGATATTTCATTTTTAAAAAAAAACAATATTTTCAAAAAGTTACTACTACTTCACTACAGGCATGCCTAAGATTCATATATAAATCAAGTGTTTTTATTCTAATACAATTATAGTGATATTGCTGCCAAGCCAACAAACAGCGGTACAAAGACTACAACTAAATTTTTATTCACATTTTAAAATTCCAATTACATTTACGAAAAAGTCAAAATGAAAAGCTCGTGGTGGAATTCAAATCATTACACAAACCGAAAACAAGATTACCACCACAACAATCCTTTCCCAGTGGATAGCTAGAAAAACCAAATTAAATTGTGATTTAAAGAAATGTAACTGTTTTGTAATGTGTGTTAGAAAATGTGCATATGAAAGGTGAATTTTGAACTAAGAGATCCCTCCTAGACACTGGACTAGGACGAGGAGTTTATATTTTATGAACAGGCACTGGCTGCTCCTTTAAGAGATTCGAGATTGCTTGTATTAAATTGATTAAATCTCCTGTAGCTGGGACAGCATAATTAATTTGACATTTAATTTCGCAAATATTACTAAAAAAGTATGGTTACAATCTATCCAAAGAAATTGTCAATATTTTTTCCTTTAATTTTAATTTTGAAAAAATTACGATGTCTGTCTACGACGAGAAGTGGTGCATTATAACAATTCTGAAAACTTTCTTTGGCTACCTCGTTGCGAAACAGAACAACTGTCTAAATCTTTGAATTTGAATAATTTTATTTTAGAGTGGTTCTATGCTGGGAATAGGACGAATATTACCAAATAAATGTAAGTAATGATTAACAAAAAACTTGGATGAGAAACTTTTGAATTTTGATTGGGAAAATCTCCAGAAAGTGTTTAAAACTGCCCATAGAGCAATTCAGCAAGTGTTGCAACAAACTCTTCTCGAAAAACTGTTCTAAATTCAAGAAAAATTGCAGGTAAAGCATCAGAGCAGAAATCCACTTCATTTGTCCTGGTGGCAGTCTTTAAGGGCCTATGCCATCTTTCAATAAAACCGTTAGATTGTAGGTGATATGGAGTGGTGCGATTATGTTTAAAACCTAGACATTTAGAAAGAAAGAAAATAGATGAGATTCAAACTGTCTTCCTTTGTTTGTAAGTATAATTTTGGGAACAACAAACCGAGAAATCCATTCTCTAAAGAGTACTTTAATAATAGTTTCAGCTAAAATATTAGACATGGGTGTTGCTTCAGGTCATCGTAAAAAACGGTCGATAATTGTGAGGCAGTACCTAAAACCTTTTGATGCAGGAAGAGGTCCACATGAATTGTTTCAAAACGTGAAGAAGAAATAGGAAAAGTGCCTAAAAAATTTTCAACATGACGAGAAATTTTATTCTTTTGACATGAGAGGCAACTTTGTTTCCAATTATTAATATCTTTATTAATGGACGGCCAAAAATATTTAGAAGTTATCATTTTATTAGTCGAGTGAATGCTAGGATGACATAAGTAATGAATTGCATTAAAAATTTGACGACAGAAAAATTTCGGGAAGAAAGAGCGAAAGCTTGAATCTTTAAATTCACAATAAATTTGTTCACTACACCCAAGAACAGGCAATTTAGAAACTTTATAGGAAGAATGAGATCTTGAAGCTATCTATGGGTTTTTTGGGCTATAGCAATAACTTCAAAATCTATCGAAGTCGGTAAGTGAAGTTCTTCCATTCGTGATAGGGTGTTGAATATCAGTAGTGAACTGACCGATAAAATCCAAGTGTGCCTTAATGAAGCTTTATCAGGATTTTGTTTAAATGCGCAAATTAAAGGTTTATGATCTGTGTATAAAGTAAAAATTCTACCTTATAAATGGCAACAAAAATATTTAATTCCTTTGTAAGCAGCTAATAATTCTCGGTCATAAGCACTGTACTTTGTTTGTGCAGTACTTAATTTAGTGGAAAAGAAACCGAGAGGTTTCCAAGAATTATGGACTCTTTGAGCACCAATTGCGGTGTCAGAAGCAACGACAAACAAACCTAAATGGGCGCTAATGTTTGGAAAAGCCAAAGAGTGATTTGAACTAACTGGGATTTAATGTTTTGGAAGGCCTTGACTGAATAGGGTGACCAATTAATTTTTTTGGAACCTTCCTTCTTATTCCCAGTAAGAAATTTATTTAATCAAATTTGATGCTCGGCACCATGAGGTAGAAAACGAGAAATTCGTCGAGTCCGAAAACCTTAACTGTTGAAGGAAGTTTAAAATCTGAAATGGCTTTCACTTTTTCAGATGATGGTTTGATACCATCAGCGTTGATAAAATGATCGAGAAATTTCACCTGTTCTTGCATAAAATTACATGTTAATAATTAACCCAGGGTCATGGTAAGCGCTGAAAAATTTGTTTTAAATGACTTAAAAGTTATTGTTCGGAGTTTGAAGCCATCAAAATATCATCCAAATATACACAACAAAACTCTAAATGCTGAAGAGCAGAATGGATAAATCTCTTTTGCGCCGTTACGATAGACACGCAAGGTCATTAAAGGTAACTAATCTTACAACAAAAAGGTTTTTTAAAGGTGTTTTCCGTATCCCGTGTTACTAAAAGGTATAAAAAAAAAACCAGCATGCATCATAGCCAATACAGACCCTGCACATAGAAGTGGTACTCACTGAGTTGCATTCTATTTTCGCCCTGCGAAATGCTTTGGAAAATACTCCAACAGCAGGTTTTTTAACAACTAATATTGTTGTATAAGCCGACACTTCAAGATGAATGCAGCTCCAAAAACCAAAAAGCCTATAAAGTTAAAGGAAAAGGAGGTTAGAGTAACATCTGTAAACTTAAATCGCAAAAAAGAAATACTCATCGTTTTGCTGTTGCTGCAGTTGATGGTGTTTGTCTGTTTACATCGCACACTTCAAATACAACCATCCTTATACTACTTACTTACTCTGCATTATATATTTATATATATATCTAATTTCTTGTTAACAATTTTTAGAATTTTGTATTGCTTGGTCGGAAGAAAAAAAAATATTGAAACAATTTTTTCAGCATATCTTGACCGCTTTCATCGACCACTATTGATTTCAAACACTTAAAGTTGACAATTTGGGAATTTTCAAAATTTATTGTTATTCCTTTGCACTTGGACATATAGTTAGAACCTTTTTTAGTCTCAATTTTAAGGCTACAGGTCTTAGGTCTGGTGCTTACAAATTCAGAAATAAAAGCGTTTGGGCCAAAACATTCAATTTCATAAGTTAGGTCACCCAGAAAATCGGAAACTATAAATGGGAAGGGATTCTCTTTAGTGTCTACAAATACTAAACTGTATCTGTATCATAATAAAGAATTTTATCGCCCACTTTTTCCAGCACTTCATAAAGCTTAAGTTTGGCAAACGTGGTTGTATAGGCAGCAATAGGGGTGCTTAATTGGGTGCAAAGCACATATCTCAATAAAGATTGAATAAAATTATTTAAAACCTCTGTGTAACTTCTGTCCTCCCTTTGAGCAAATTTACCCCAGAAGGAATTTAAACAAATTTTTCTAGTGTTACTTCTACTGGAATTTTTGTGAATTGGAGCTTTATCCAAAACAATGTTTTTTTTTCTCTTCATAGGATCCTAAAATACTGTCTTTCGCTTTCAGTTGGTCCCCCACCTGTTCCTGATCCCTGTTTAATTATTAAGAATGTATCGACATATTCCGTAAACTTCCCGCGGAAGTTTTTTACTGGATCATAAACAGTATAGTCATATTTTCAAACTTCAAAGATTTTCTTTATCTTATAGCCCTTCTTTACGGCTAGGACTACCTTATGTACCCCCGGTACCGATAATTTGCTTTTTTGTCTTCATTGTGATAACAAGAGGTAATTCTATTTTTATCTGCACATTTTTTCCACAATGCGAAATATAGTTTTAAGTTTGTTTTGAGAGGTAGCACGGGTAAGAATAAATCAGATGTTGGGATAGTAGAACAAATAATAATAAAACACTGCATTAGCAGAATCTCTTACACTGCTGGTCGGTCATCATTTTGAAATATTTGTGGGTGCCCAATCAAAGATTAGATTTTTCTACTAAACATTGCATAAACATTTTGTACGTTTTTGGAAAGTTAATAAGATGAGAAATTTAATAAAAATAATAAATAGGTGTGTTAATTATGTGAATTTTGGAGAATTTTAAGAATATTAGGAAAAAAAACATTCTTTCACATAACTGTAATTTTGGAAAGGACATTAGAATAGTAGATTTTTGGCGTGAGTTGGATGTGAGTTGAGAAAATCAAAAGATATGAAATAGTGATGCATGCATATACTATGAAAAATTCGAATTTACGAATCACCCTGTAGCTTCCAAACTGTTGAGGAATGGAAGGCCTCTTCCCACCCTGGCATTATTTGTTTTTATTTTCCTACGTCAGATCTTTCATCCTTCTCATTTTGAGATACCACTAAAAACACCCAGTATAATATTAAAGAATTTAAAATTTTACCATTTTTCTTGTTTGTATTCATTTTTCGACTATTTTCAATAGTTTATCTACAACCATTTTGTCGTTGCAATTGCAATTGCAAAATTTTACCGAACTTGAATTTCATCTTTAATAAGTACGGTTCTGGTTTGCATTTCGATTATTTGAATAATCTGCATTACATGAAAAATTCATCCGAAACAAAATGAAGACAAAAAAGAATATGAAGCTTTTTCTCATTTCCCATCTCCTTTTTTCTAGTGCTCCCTACGACCGCGGCCTAAGGAAAAAACTTTAATAATCAGGAGGAGGATCTGAATCTGTACTCGGACTTTAATATGCAGGAAAAAATCTGCTGATTACGGCGGCTCAAGTACTTACACCATGTAAAGTTTTTTAATTAAACTTCAAAACAAAATTTTCATTTGCTCAGCGATATTAACATCTTCCACAAAATTCTTTAAGTATTACATTCATTTTTCCTGGAGCAGGATAAGGACTGTAGTGCCAGAGGAGAGACTTGTAATAGTGATTGTGGGGTGCAAATTGTACTTATTAGTTCTATCTTAACTATGCTAAATTTTCATATAAACTCGAAAGTTTTTTGCTTATTTGACATTTCCTAATTGGAAAAATGTGGCCTTAAAAAATTAGAACAGCCACCGCACATGGGGAATTCAGTAAATCTGCTCCCGATTTAATTAAAACTTCTACCTTAAGGGAAATTTGAAACTGTCGACATCGCCGTGCAGCTTCAGTCGACTTCAGTCGTCTCCAGCATTCGCCAAAATTCGGCAGTTAAGACACGATATCTCATGAATTTAGGAAAACTTTAAATAAATCCCCATGTAGGAAGATAATGTGAAAAACAAGATTGCTTAATCACTTAAATCCTCCCACGCTTCTGTTCAAGACAGGCAGGTGCACCTAGACCAGAGCATGTCTTCGAAATTGCATATAGGCACTATCTCAAAGAAAATTGAATTAAATTAAGATTCTGCGAAGTCATATGCTAACAGACAGCACTTTTGTTTCCTTGGTTTTCTGTTTACATGTCGTGTAGTGTGGCATAAAAACAGCCCCTTGCAAAGTATTCTTTTGCATTGCCTGAAAGGATCACGGGGGATAAATGTATGGGAATATGTTACTTGTGTGAAGTGACTGAATATAATTTGTCAGTCGTCTATGTTTTTATTCTTCACGTAGACGTGCATTCCATTTTATTTTACCTTAGGCTTTATTTATTTTCATTTATTTTTTTTTTTTTTTTGTAAACATACTCCAGACGTTATGCACGAACAAATTGTCAAAGCATATGCTGATTTTCTTGTCTCCGAAAAATGTTTTTTATGCCGCTTCAAAGCTATGTGCACTAAGTGAGCACATTTACTCGTTGATGAATATAGTTCATAAGAGAGAAACTTAAAACAAATAAGAAAAATTTTTATTTTATTTAATTTTCAAAAGTGGCAGTCACTTTGGTTGCATTTCACAATCAGTAGCAGCACGAAAACTAGGGGAATTGCAGCTAGTTCCTTTGTAGTGCAAGAGTCGTTGGAAAATTCGTACAGCTACCCTAGCCTAACCAACATCGACATTCACTAGGCGTCGTTTCTTCGAATGCAACCTTTTTGATTACCGCAGACTAAGCAAGTCAAAAAATACAGACTAGTAGTATTTTACAAATATTTCCCCTCCTATACCACCCGCCTTAATACGTATTGATGACGGAAAACTGCGGGAATCATACTACTACACACTAATATGTCGTCGTTATTATATAGAGGTTTTATTTTTCTAAAGTCTGGAATAAGTATATACGAGGTCTGTTCAAAAAGTATCGCGAATTTTGAATTTCCGAGGGGTACGTATATTCGATTTTCGATTTTTTTGTAGTGTTATGTTGATACTCATATCCTTCCCTTATGCTGATAAGCTCAGCTATTTTGAATGTTCAGTTAATATTTGACAGCTTGGACGTGATTTGGCTCGTCTTCGATTTTTGCCTATTCCAAAAAATATATCAAAGGATCTGTATTAAATACGACTCCGGTCCCTTGGCCTGGCACCGTTTAGGTGACGCCAGTTCCTGGGGACTTACGATATAAAATTTAAAATAATATATTACAATAGATATATAGTATATTCTGTCTCCTAAGTGGAAAGTATAGTAAAACTTATGTCGTGTTTAGAATGTTAATACTAAAACGATAAATTTCCGGCAAATATTAAGTAATAAAAATTTTAAAATATTAGTGTGGCTTATTTTTTATTTGGTTATATATTTATATATTTATATAGTTTATTACTATTACTGTTATTACTGAAATATTAATTTATATACAAATTCAAAGGTTTCGCATGCATTTTGCTCATAGCATACTGCAGGAAAAAACTTTTAAAAGATTAATATCCAATAACTAAATAATTAGACATTTGGCTTGTCTTTACTAATATTTCTCAAATTCTATTTACTTATTATTTTTTGAGAATTGATCCAAATGTTATTTGAAATCGCATAAAATTTATAAATGCCTGTAAATTTAAAATTATTGTTTTAACACTTTGAAACTATGTTTAGATCTATTATATTACAATGCCGTGTTAGTGTTTAACTTAATAAAACTAGTTTTCACTTTAAATTTCCTATTGAAGACTTAAAACAAGACAAGTTACTCTTTCATTTTCCGAAATTTAATTTTATTTTGAAGACTTAAACTATAAGTATTGTTATTGAATCACTTCGTAAATGTTGTTCTTTTAGTAGATTATCAATTTGTATTTACGTTCAATCGTCCAAATGGTTAATTTTCATTCATAAGAATTTCCTTTTTCGCTATTACTTAGCAGATAAAGCTGCTTCTGGTCACGTTTTATTGCTGAACACGTTATACCACAAAAAACGTCAACACCATGAGATATGATAAAATTAAACTGAAAAGGTTGGAGTCCACGTAAACTAGTTCACTAAGGATAATAAAGAGCGCACGTCTACTTAAATATCAATAGTGATATTTTCGCCGTGCTTTTTTCCACTTACAGCAGATTTCTGTAATTGAATTGTGTTAAAACTGGTTGAGAGTAATTTTGAAGACTTAAAGGTGGGCAAAACCATGGTTCTTAATTCAATGAAGAAAACGATAAAATCTAAAATAAATTTCCCCTTTTTACCTTTGCAGGACTTTGATATGACTTTAATGCACTTATATTAATTAACTAACATAGCCCTCATATGTAACAAAAGTAAGTACTTGTGCACGTACCATTTCGTTATATCATGTTTTATCACTCCTATAATAAACTGGTTTATGTGGCATATACGAACAGCTTCAGTCGCATTGATGACATCAAATATTTCCACTTTGTTAGGCTATTCACTCCTTCAAATCGTTCGTTGATCCCCCCCACACCATATTGAATATTTTGGCTTCGACAAGTATTCCCAGACTTATTGAAATGAGAAAATTTAATAATACACATGGCTGCATATTTTGACGTTCGTCGTGCCTTTCCCCAATCGGTTTCGATCGAGAAGCTATATAATTCCTATTTCTTCACTGCTTTTATACCGTCATCGCATCTTATTATCACGTTTATTTGAGCAATTGAATTTAACTCAATTTTGAAGTCGTTTAAAAACAAGGAAAGCTAGTAATAAATTTTAAAAATAATTCTATATTAGTAGTTCATATTTTGATTCTTCATAAACTAGAAAACTAAAAAATTCTTTTCATTATGACTTTTAAATTAAAATTAATATAATTTAAATTTATTAATTTGATTACTTTGACTTTTCTAAAATTGCATAGTTTTTACTTTAAATTGAGAAATTTCCGGATTAAATGCAGACATTTTCGAACTGAATTGAGAAATTTCCAAAATAAATTGGGAATTGTCCCCTTTGAATTGGGAATTGTCCCTTTTAAATTGGGAATTGTGCATATTAAATAGAGAATTGTTCGGAATTGTTTATGATAAATTGGGAATTGTCCGTTTTGAATTGAGAATTGAGAATTGAGAATTTTTATGTTGAAATATTGATTACTACGCTATCTTGGATCCGCCATTTTTAATTTAGAAATTTTAATGGCGAATTCAAAATCAACATATTCCAAAAATTCTCCAGTGTCGATTTTCGCGGCAAGTCCTTGAAGTTCAACATTTTCGGTAGACATATTGAGTCCGTCATAATGAATTTTGATAGATTTGAATTTAAAGCTCCTAGCGTCGATTTTCACGGCAAACTTGAATCGTTTTTATATACAGTCTTTTCCAAAAATAAGCATCCGAATTTGCTTTAATATTCCGCCAAATTTATTTCATGATTTAGTGTATAAAAGAAAAGAGAAACATTTGCTTATATAGTAAAATGTATAGTTTTAATCCATAAACTTCTCTAAACATAATTATAATTCAAATGTGTATAAGGAAAAATAAACGAAACACTCATTAGAATAACCTTTCCAAATTATAAACAACTTTTTAATATTTTGTATAATATTATTGATTTTTGATGACATTGGCACATCTCTTAGGCATAGAAGAAATTATATTTGTTATTGCGCCAGAAGGTATGATTCTGCAGGCCAACCAAAAACTTGAATCTCGTTGTCTTTGAATCATTCTTTTACCAACTTTGATATGTGTTTCGGATTGTCGAAACACCCATCGAAGTGGCATATCCCATTCTGCGTAGGGCAGCATATGAGTTTCGAGTATCTCCTTATATTTAAATCTGTCCATTATTCCTTCCGCTTACCTTAAGGTAACGCACAGTACAGATACCGCCTGAATTTAAATGATTAAATTGCGATTCATCACTAAAAAGTACCATTTTTAATTTTCCAAAAGATCAACTTAAATGCTGTAGAACGAAATTTAAGCTGTGTATGATAAATTTAGTTAAAATAATTAAATCAAATTTATACCGCAAGCTTAAACGTTTTCTGGACATGCTATTTTGCAAGCACGGATTTTCTATATGGCCTAGAATTTTTAAACCATTTTCAATTGCCCGCCGACGGACAGTACTCGCATCAATGTTTAAATTTCATGATTTTACAGTTTCCGTTGAAGTGAGAAATGATTCTTTTTTAAGGAGTAAACATATTTTTCTATTAGTTCTACGTGAAGTTTTACGGCGTCGTCCACATAAATTTCAGTGCACTACTGAGCCTAACGCTTTAAAGTTTTTAACTAGCCGTGAAATAATACTTTTATGAATATTATATTTCTTGGTCAAGGTGATTTGCGATTCTCCATCATTGTAATCATTAATAATTTTCAATTTTAAACTGAAGTAACTGAACTCGAGGCATTATAGTAAAGCTATCCTTCCTCATGGATATTTGAAAGGAAACTAGTCTAATTGATTTTCCGGGAAAACTACCTTTAGCAATTCGATGTTTTTAATTTAAGGGATACTTTGTTTCTATTCTACACATGCCATTCTAATGATTGGTTTATTTATTTTTAATGTTTGAGTAGTATTTATATTTCATAAAGCATATGAATTAAAAGTACACTTTTTACGACATACAGTTCCAAATGTTTCTCTCTTTTCGTTTTTGGGCAAAAACATAAAAAAATTGAGCAGAAGATTACAGGAGCCTTGATTACTTATATTTTGCATAATACTGTATATATAGATTTAAAATTAATAGCTCCTTAAATTAATTTCGCTTAAATTCGTTAAATTTCGAAAATTGTGGACATTATTTTGGGTGCGCCATTTTGAATTTCCAAATTTTAATAGTAAATTCGTAATTAGTTGCCTCAAAATACCTATAGTACTAGTTTTCACTTTAATTCGTTGAGGTTCGAAAATTATTCATCACCATATTGGATTCGCCATATTGAATTTTCAAACTTAGAGTCGCAATCAGGACCTCCAAATACCCCTAGATACCAATTTTTATGACAATCTCTTGATATTTACAAATTATGGCTGCCAGCTTGGATCCGCCATTTGAAACTTGCAAATAAAAAGTAACCTATATGTTAGGCCGGAATATGTGGTGTCTTCACTGAAAAAACAAAAAGGATCGGACCAAGCGTTTACGCATAATTGAGCAACAAACAAACGTACTTTCGATTTTATATAAATTTCTTCGACTTACTTATTTTAACCGGATAATATATAGCTTATGTGCACTCTAAAGGTGCATTCTTGGTGAATATTGGTGAAAGCATTTTTGAAATCGGATGGCTAGTTTCGAATTTTACCTACTACATCGAAACTTACAAACTTACAAATTTTAACCCTTTATAATACTTATTAGTGTCGATTTTCAATTAAAACACTTTATTTGGACCACCGGTAGCGAGCCTCAAAGAATAGTATATATTTGATTCTTTTTCTACGAATTTCTCAGAAGCATAAGTAGATTTTTCCAATAATGGGCCTTATTGCAGAGCCCGTTAACGAGAAAGTGAATACGGATTTCAAACATTTGGATTTTGAAATTCGCTTTCTCGCTGACGGATTCCGCAAAAAGCACCATTAATAACTATACATCTTGCAAAATATATTGTTTTTTAAATAAAATAATAATTATAGAAATAGATTTTTCTTTAGTGTTTCTTACCGAAATACCGCAAAACTGCACCAATATGAAGTAATCATGAACATGAAAAACTTCTGAAATTTGATGCTAAAATGATGCGATTTTGTATATAATTTAAGCTACATATATATTACTTACCTATTGTAATTTTTCTGGCAGTAACCAGTCAAATTTAATTTTTGTTTATTAAAATAATCGAAATTAGGATGAAAATGAGCAGATTTAAATATTCTTCAAAGCATTCGGTAAATTTACAATTTTTTAAAATAATAAGTTAAAGAAATTTGATGGTACCCTAAAGTTGAACGAAGTAAATCGCTTTTATTTTAATTCTCCAAATGCGCACTCATAAATTAAAAGGAATCCTTGGCATCTTGTCGCGTTGTAAAGTTCGTTTTCCATTTTCGCATGGAACGTTACAAAATAAATTAATTTAAAATTTATGAGTCGGAAAGAACAATAAAATTAAATTACTTTCTTTCGTTTTATTGGAAATTCCTCCACAAAGCAGAGCAACCTAAAAAAAAGTCAACATGAAGGAGAATACACCTGAAATATCTGAAAGGTATATCATTACAGCAAATAAAAGCTGATCCTCCTTCTAAGTGGATTCACAAGACTCCTTACTTGATTCAAAGCAATCAATTTAATTTTCCAGTAAATTTGCAAAAATAATTTTTTCTTAGTTTGCTGATTTTTATAGTCAAGTCATGATGTAATAAAGCAGTCCTGGACTACGTGTTTTAAAGTTCACCTTCCAATGTATAATGAATATTGTTATGTATAGAGAAAAATGAATCAGGATTTTTATACTTATAACAGCAATGCATGTCAAAGTTGTGTTTTATGTCTTTACTTTAAAGAACGATTTTTCGATAGATCGATTCAGATTGATTTTGAAATATTAAAAAATATTCATTTGATTAAGAAGTAACGAATGAGGACATATTATTGCCAGTTTCTTTATATTAAGATATTTAAAATGTTTAAATTCTTGAACAATAAATAAATAAATATTTCCATTGTATCATTGTACATTGTATTCTAAATAGGTAAATAAGTTTATCGAACAAGTTTTCTATTATAAGCGGGGATAATAACATTTGACTAATCAAAGAATTTGGAATTTGGAAAGTCGACTTTTGGAAATTTAATTATTAATTGTCTAGTATTTAGTCTACTACACTATCAAATTGAATTTTAAAATGAAAACAATTTCTTAAATTAATTAAACTACTGACATAGATGTGGGCCAAAAATGGAATTTTAATTATGTACTATATTTCGAGGAAAAATTTCAATAAAAACAATCTCCTATCTATCTATCTACTGCCCTATCTTACTAACTGTATAATTACTAATTATTTACCTAAATTTGGCAAGTAAAGGGTTGGGAGTATATATATATTATAACATTTTTTAGCAAGCTTTGTTATCCAGCTTGCTCTAGTAAAGAAGATAGCTTGAAATTTTGCTGAATTTACTTTTATTTTCCACTTAGGGAAATATTTGGCTATATAGTATCAAGCTTCGACCGCAATTTTGCAGAAGTGTATACGGGAGTGTCGTTTGCAAAGATGGATCCGTATCAGTTTTCTCTAATAGGTAAGTCAGCTATAAATATATTTTAACATAAAACAATTCCTTGGGGAACTGCTGACCTTAATCTGAATAATAATAGACACAGTTTATTTATTTATTTATTCAGTTCACTTAATGCAAGTTACAATATGTGACTAAAAACTAAAACTAAAGCTAGACTAAACTAAACAACGAAAACAGACAAATATTAAGGGGGATGCAGGAAGGGTTCCGAGGGTTAGTTTTAAGGGATATGTTGTATACTCGGGACAGTCAATGAAACCACAGAGGACTTGATGGACGAAGGTGATATCGGCGACATCACGATGTAAGGAAAGGGGCTGAAGGTTGATAAGTTGAAGGCGACTTTCATATGGAGGGAGGATGAGCCGGTCTGTCCAGGGAAGGTCACGCAACGCGAAACGAATGAATCTGCGTTGAACTGATTCAATTCTGTTGATGATTGTAGATTGGGAAGGTGACTAGACCTGACTAGCGTACTCAAGAATGGACCTAACGAAGAAAATGTAGAGAGATTTAGGTACGTAAGGGTCGGAGAATTCATTTAACCAACGTTTAACGAAACCTAGGGCAGAATTGGCGCTACTGATGATGTGATCGAAATGGGATTGGAAGTTAAGCTCACTATCACAGATAACGCCAAGATCGCGAAGGGAGTTGACCGAAGGTATGAATTCTCCTGCAAGCAGATAGGATCTGGGAAGAATGGAGGAACGTTTACGGGAGAAGGTGATCGTTTGGCATTTAAAAACACTCAGGTCGAAAAAGTTTTTCGAACACCAGGTAGAGAAATTGTTCAGGTCGCTTTGAAGAAGGAAGGAATCGGATGTGTTAGAGATTTGTTTGGAGATCTTCATGTCGTCAGCGTAAATTAAGATGTCAGAGTGGTTCACAACGTTCACCACGTCATTTATGGCTAGTATGAAAATCAGGGGATCGAGGTGGCTGCCCTGAGGCACGCCGGAATGGAATACGAAGGGATTAGAAATCGAGGAGTCAAAGCGAACCATGTAATGGCGGCCATCGAGGTTGGAGTTAATCCACAATATGAGGCGAGGAGGAAAGCCAAGGTAGTTCAGTTTGAAGGTTATAATTTTGTGTGAAATTTTATCAAAAGCTTTACTGAAATCGGTGGCAATTACATCAACTTCGGCGCTGCCTTCCATGGGTGAAAGGGTGCGTGACACGAAAGTCAAGTTGGTAGATGTAGATCGGCCTTTGAAAAACCCATGTTGAACTGATGATAAAATGGACTTGGAGTGGAATGATATAGAGTCATAGATGAGACTTCCGAAGAGTTTGGGAATGCAGGAAAGTTTAGCGATAGGACGATAATTAGTAATATCGATTTTACAACGTTTCTTGTGAACTGGAGTGATATCAGAGTATTTCCAGAGGTCGGGGAAGGCACCCTCGAAAAGTGAGAGTTGGAAGAGGGCGGAAAGCGGTTGAACTAAGTGGGTAGCGCATTTCTTTAGCACAACTGCGGGTATACCATCGGGGCCAGGGTCGAAATCATCAGCAAGAGCGTTGATTTTATCGACAACGAGAGAAGGATCGATGTCAATAGTGACAAGGGAGGTTTAAGAACAGCGCTCCATAAAGGAAAAATAGTTGGGATCAGTCGTTTCGAAAACCTATGGAGCATTTTGGTTCAGGATGCGGGTAGGGAATAATTCAGTACTCTTGCGGAGTTCCGAATCAAAACAGTTAAGTCTTGTTACAATATTTCATAAAACGGATAAATCTAAAATAGATTCTTTGCAAAAAAGATTCACTAAAGTTTATTTGAAGAAAGGAAGCTATAACCCTAATTAATTGTAAGACAAAATATTTTTTTTCAATGTTGTTATTTTTGCGTTTATATTTATATCGCACATATGTAAAATAAAAGTTTTTTATGGTGAAAGAATTGTTCGCTTATTAATATTTAAGTTAACATTTTCATTATAGCAATATAGAGATATAGTTTTGTTTAAACAATTCTAAAAACGAACAACATTTTTACTAGAATGTTACCATAAATGTATTTATAATTTTGTTACGAGGTGTATGTCGGAAAATTACATATATATATATTTGTATAAATACAACTGATGCATAGTTTTTGTACAAAATACAGTGAATTAAACTATAGTATTTGTATATATAGTATATGAAGTATGTATAAAAAAAAATTATTGTCTTAACAGAATCACTTATCTCTTGCTGGAGTTCAATTGACTCTAACTTTTGTTGTACCCTAGAGAAAGCCAATTATGGTCGGAATGCTCCTAATCAAATTTGATTTGCGTTTCTGCTTTACAACCTTTCGCCATACGATTGAAGAGGAGACGCAAGCAGGCATTATATTCGATTCTGCTGATTTCGCAAACAGTACCAAGAGCACAGCAGTAAATGTGAGAGGTCGCATAAAAGGATATTTCCGTCCGTTCATTATCCTCAGCTATTTTTATATTTCCTGATTTCTCTGGGAAGGTGCTGCTATATACCTAGTAGTAACAATTTGCGATAACTCATAAAATTTCTGGCAAATAGCGAACATTTCGGAAAATTATTACGACTCAAGAGAATTATTGCTTTCTCTTTTTCGTGTGACATTTCTTATTCTTGGCTAGATTGCAACGTAATGGCGCTTTTCTTATAAGTTCACTTTGAAGGAAGATGAAATTGGTAAAACTGTTAAAATTGGATATCTGGATAAGCATTTCTGGTGTGTTTGGTAGTGATATTGCTCAATTTATTCGTTTTATGACTTTGATTTACGACGGTCGAATTTTTTGTGTACTTGACACAAATGATAACCACTTTTCATGGAAAAGGTATCGTAAGAGCTAAGCCTGTAGTGCGGACACCCTTAGCCTACTGTCACAGTGCGTGAGAGAAACGACGTGAAGCGATAAGCCAAGCAATGTAAGAGCACTACAAAAATGAACTGAAATCCTCTAAATTGCCGGTATTTATGGTAGTTGGTATGAATTTATGTTTTAATATTCCTATAAATAATTGGATTTTTTAAGTATGTATATTTTAATTAGAAACCTATCTTTATAATAAAACCTATAGCAACTGACTGGCTGACGCCCAATGGCCACCAGTGATAGGTAATATGAATTGAAGCATACAAATCTGGCAATATATTTTGAAAAGCGAGTCGTTCCCCAACTGCTTCTCATATATCTCATTAAATTAGCATTCCTCACTCCAGAACACGGCCTTCTGCCAGCTAAAAGATAAATTGTTGTAAGACAAATAAAATTGGATTTTAACATATAAATAAACTAAAATTATCCAATAAGCATGTGTGCAAAACGTACTTAAATTAGATAGTGTTCCATGCTAACGAGAATTAAATTACATCCTTCCTATTTATATTTTATTCAAGAAAATAGGCTCTCAGGTTTCTTTTCCGAAAACCTTAGATATAATTAAATATTAAGATATCAGTTTGGTCATGTATAGGTAGGTATATATAGTATATGTTGACACATTCGAAAAATAAAGAGAAACCTACTTTTTGTAGCTACATGCAAGCATATATGGTAAAAAAATTAAAAAAATATAAGGTCACTTAATGTATTAAATTTCATAATACATAACGCCTCTTTTATGCCTCTTACTTGGGGTTGGTAATGATTATTTCTAAAACACTGACATTTATACGTAGCTAAATAAATTATTTTGTTAAGAGTTTGAATGTCGAAAGCCGATATCGTCTAAGTTTGAATTTTAACTTTCATACATGGAGGGTATTTACTTATAATAGTATTTCCTAACTTATTGTTAGTTTATACTACAACTTGTACAAATATATATTCTAAAAGGAATAAAGTAAATATTTTAGATTCTATCAGAATGAATAATATAGTAAAATATATAATTTTGAAAAGCCTACTGTATGTTGGTATTTACACAGAATAAGATAATATTTTCCTTATGTTAACAAATAATTCCGGGACAAGACAATTGGTTTTCAGTGGTGGTTCCTAGAAGTAGAATGTGTATCTATCTACTCAAAATAATACCTTCCCGCCTCATTATCTAATCTCAATATTAATAGCTGAAGACAAGACAGTGGAACCGCAAATTTGAGTGTTCCAACAATTTTCGATGAAATTATTAAATTTCACTAGCATCACGGTGTCATGCGTTGATATCGCGATATGCTAACATATTGTATGCGGGTTTATTCTATATTTTGCTGCAGTCTTACGCGTTGCCTCGTAATACAATAAAATTCTGGGAGGACACAATCTAAACCGCGTTGCATAGTAACAGAAACACTATACATGCAATGCTTACCGTATTTATACGATACCCGTTCTCTAGTACAAATCTACTAAATACGTACTTTTACGTAATCCGCGCTCCAGTAATAGGCTGCAAAAAACGTAAAAATACGTTTCCCGCATGCAATGTGCTTAAGGACTATATCTTGGGACGAATAAAACAGGCATTATGTAAGTATTGCCTTCTAGAACCGTTTACGTTGCTTAGACAATTTAGTAATGTCCTGTCCTATTGTATTGTTGTAATACGAAAACGCTTCTAAAAATGAAAATTTAGTTTGATTAAAAACATATAATATATATTATAGGGTTATTTAATGATTTAATGATATAGCGATGTATTTTTTTCTTTATTACGGTTTCAAATACATTTCGAGGGTTAAAAATAGAAATTTTCATAAGAAATAGACTTGAAAATTACCTCTTATTTGGCCCGAAAGTTCTTTCCAAATAGAATGAATGACTCATTATAGAAGAAAATTTTCCAATTTAATTTAGACGAAAACTCCTACGAATTCTTTATTTATATAACAAAAGCATGAGCATTTTCCCGAATGTATTTCAAACCGTACAACTTTCGCTATTTGTCAAGAGAAGTCAACAAAAATAATTTTCATTGGGATTCCCACCCACGTAAAAATTTAAAAAAAAGAAAAAAAAGATTCACCACGACTCCAGCCAAGGGCTACAGCAACAATAGCCTGGTCTTGTCTGAACAGTGACCGGAGGAGTGTCAGAGATTTTGGAGAATTTTCATAAATTTCACAGCACTCAAAAGGACACGATAATGGTGCACTCCGGTAGCTGGCCATGATAATTTTATGAAAATTGTTCTGCTGGTGGAATGGCTGGACCAAGGGAGCAGGAGAAATCTTGTTAAAGCCCAAGAGGTGTTTAACCCTTGACTCCCATAATGATAATAAAGCTACCAGGTCAACTGTTTTATTGCGGAATTGAAGGTGGTCGGGTTTCATATACGAGTATTCTATGAAGAAGGTCAAGGACGAATGAAAATTTTGAAATAAATATAAAGTGGAACTTAATCATTCTTATGTTTGTGTCCATAGCTTCTTTTTCGTTTTTCTTTACCAAAATTGAACTCACATATAGCGTTATTACTTTCATTACATTGACATTATAAATTGATTGTAATTGAAAATTGATAAATAATTATTATTAGCAGTAAGGCAAAATTCAGAAGAAGAGGAGGAGAGAACACCGAATCAGGGGCCTATATTACTTAGTAACACTTAATCTTAGATGCAAAAAATTTTTTATTTTTAAATATATGAATGATTTTAGAGTTTTTGTTTGATATTCTTAATTAAGTAGTTTAATTAGAAAAATAGTTCTAAAATATAAATAAAATATTTTATGATGTTAAATTTGCGGAAACCAAAAAATAGAAAACTTTACTTTTACTGATTACTTTTGTAAAAATCATCCGATACGTTTTTGGAAACAGAAAAGAGCATTATGTAGTAAAAAAGTCAAAATCAGATTTACAATTAACAAAAATTCTTAGCAGACTTTCAGTCTTTCTTGTTTTAGTTATAATAAGAGAATTCATTTTTTTAGTGTATAGTTAACCAAGTTCAATCAGGCTCAACAAGGCATTAGTGCAATTTTTTGTTAAACAATATTTTTGGTTAATATACGAAAGCTTTAAACAAGTTTTAGGAATTGGGTCGATCGAAATATTAATTTTTGTTAAAATTTTAAAAAAATATGTCAAATGTGCAATTATCGAATTGATTTAACCAAAATTAGAATATTTTTCAATCCACCGTAGTGAGTTGTACACTCTAAAAAATGATTATTGAATATTAATTCAGTAATTGAATAATTGAAGGTAACTTTGTTGTTCAAATTTAAACTTTCGTAAGAGATTAATATTCAACATGAATACCGATGCCTTCTCGAGTAATTATTGTTCTGATGATTTTTGGTTACAAATACGAAATATGTGTGTGGATTTCAATAGAATTGATTCTCAACAAAGAAGTAAAAATAAAAGGAAATTTAATCAATTTCAGAATTTTTAATAAAATAGTTTTTGAATTTTAATAAAATGTGGATATTTTCTTTACAAAAGCCATTTAATACATTATTTGAAGTAAACTTCAACAGATAAAATTTATACGTGCGGAAAGAAGGTAGTTGGGAATTTAATTGCCTTGTCTTTACATCTGTTAGTTTATATTAATTCTGTAAGACAGTTAAATGATGTTTCATTTCTTCAGTTTATGTCGCTTTAAGGAAAAACATACTATGAAAACCTAATTATATGCAGCTATATATTTTTTTAATCTAGCTTATCTATACTATAAGTTTTCTGCAATAACTTTAATATGAGCTTGAGCTATGAGAAATTAAGCATTTCATTTTGAATTTACTTCTTTTTGATTTGCTGCTTTTTGGACCAATATTGCTTGCATAGAGCAGTATTATCATTTTATAAATAATCAGCTTGTTTTCTGTTATAAAGTGAGATTTCCTGTTTAGTATCCCTGACTTTTAATTTAGATTTAGACATGGCTGTGAAGTATAGCATCAGCTATATAGAGTGACTTTTTTCACTCTGTGTAGCATGTAGGGTTAGTATACAAACAAAAATGAATTTTCCATGTTATGTCATTAAAATCATGCAATCTTTTATCAGAAAAAAATTTGCTGTTCGAATTAACGGCCACATATCAAAGTTCGTGCCTTAGCCCCACTTTATAAAACATTTACACATCAAATAAACAACCCGTAAGCTTAACTGTATATCTTTGATGAATACTACAATGAGTAAAAAATAAAAATACTAAAAAAACACAAGCCATCTACTTTACAAGAAGAATAGCTGAAAAGGTCCAAAAGCATTTTATGCTTTTTGGAATGCACTTCGATGAAAAATTAATTTTTATAGAGCATATAAGTATTACAAACAATTAAGAATATGCAAAAATATATAGTCACCCTATACCTCCTACTGAACAGAAAATTCACATTTAATTTGGAGTTAGTTTAGTCTACGGTATATGGGGATTCATTAATTAATCCTAGAAAGATAACCTATGTCCAAGAGACGTATATAGGAGCCGGTTAAATATTTTTAACTATTGTAATTTTTAAAACAATTATATGTTTTCTATTCAAACTTTGAAATAAATAAATATATTGATAAAATAAGTTTATGTTTTTGTTTTAATAATGATATGTAATTTAAACTTTTCTGTCAGATGCTAGAAGGTAGCAAAATTTAGTTAAATTTTGTAATATACAACAATAAAGTGTCATACGTCCTCATTTTGGGAGAAATTCTCTTCTAAATTTTTAAAATAAGGTTCGTGAATTAAAATATTTTATTTAATTTAAAGGTCCGGACTTTACAAATTCGGGAGAGATATAAAAAATTTATTTTTTTTAGCGAAATCAAGGTGACTAGAGTTAATTGATTTTTGGAAAAGTCAACTTCTAAACATATGTATACTTGTGGCCAGTGCATAGATTATATTATGGAGGTGGCCACACGTCTCTGCGGCGTAAGACTATCTTTAACACAATCTGGAATATAACTATCTTTCTTGGGCTAAGCATACTTATTATTATATAATTTAAACCATTGATACTAATTACACTTTAATTTTAATGCAGTGCAAACAAATAACGAATTTATAGCCTCATTTTATTTTTAACACATCTAACAGTTTGTAACTCTAACTTATGCATCTACCTTTTCTCATGGGATGTACTTATGGTATTATGTTTAAACAAATGTTAAGATTGCAAAGTTAAATTCTTTAATATTAAATGTTTTCGTCTTCAACAAAAGTTAAAAATTACAAGATTAGATTAATCAGTGGCGGAGTGTAATATACTATAATTGTTATATAACTACTAAATGGTAGAGAGAGGTAGAAGATACCCCTAGTCCTCTGTCATACAATTTTTTATTTATTAAGGTATCATCTTTCATCCTACTAATTTCAGCATATCGACTAAAGAGCACCCTGTATATGAATAAATTGATAATTACTGACCTCATTTTCAACCATTATACTGAGAATAGCTTAAAAACGAAAATTCATATTGAAACATACATATAAGCGAGTTTGTATTTAGAGGACGAAATAAACAAAAATGAGCCACTAGATATCACAAAAACGAAACAATTATTTTTAAAATATAAAATAGAATAATTATTACAAAGCTTATGAGTTGTCAACGTTTTCTATTATTTAGTTTCCACAAATTTCAGATCCATAATATTTTCGTAACTTTTTTATAAATCCCATTGTAATGTATTAATTAGGAATTTTAAATACTTTTGTGTGCCATATTATTCCTTTTCTTGATATTTCATTTGCTTTGATTATTGCAATTATAAAATTTAATATTTATTTTATATTCTGAATATATACAAATATAATTCTCATATTTGGTATGTGATGTATTATTAAATATTCAATTTGTTAGTTTTTGTCAAAGTAAAATGAATCAAAATTTTTTCATATTATATTACTAACAATAAAATATAATTTCTTGTTAAAAACTAAATTAGCTGGAAGTCATAAAGATCCAATTTACTAGAAAATTTGATTGATAAGGGCGACAAAGGTTTTGTAGAAAAGTCCATCACAGAGAAAACTTACAATTTTGAAGGAACGAAGTCAATCTACAAGACAAAGTGACGAGGAAATTGCATAAATGCTTTTCTTCTTCATCGTTGAATCACATCTCCAGTACATCGTCCAGGATCACAAAATTTTATTTGATATTTAACTAAAAGTGCCATGCTAGAGGAAACTGTATCCGGAGGTTGAAAGGCAGAACAGAAGCTATGTTAATGAAGGAAAACTTGCAAATGAATTCAAAATCGATTTTCCTGTACGTAATCAGATTTCACATCTTTTCTGGGCACGAAAATGGCAATCCAGAGCTCCCTCCTTTCGATGCGGGCTGCTTTTCTTCTTTGGTTACCTCTGAACATTTTATAAATAATCTTGGGCACCCGTGCATTCTGTGAGTAACTCCTCCGATGTCATTAGGGTTAAATGAGGAAATTTTATTGAACTTTGTTTAATCGGCTGCATGATGTTATAGCGTGCAAGTAATCGACTACATCATGTGCAAAAATGTACTTCCTTAAATTCTTGACCATATTAATTTTTGGTATGAGAAAGAGTCCTTTCGCCCTTTTACCGCCTTATCAATTTTAATATACTCTTTATTATAATCGTTGGTGCTAGAGTCAAGTACGAAGTTAGGAAAAAAGGAAAATAAATTCCTTTTACTTTAGGGCATATATGAAATTCGGGGCACACATATTACATGTTTTGGCACAAGTGGAAAAAATTGATATCTTTGTGGAATTTCTAATAAAGCTCTCCCTCATAGCAGACAACAACCGTTCCAAGTCAAGTTTTCACCCAATTTCTGCGACCGCCTAATCCCGCTAAAGCAGCAGTATGTACTCTTTCATTCGCCAGTGCGGGGGCTGAGGTATACATACTTATTATATACATGCAGACATAGCCCCAAGGAGTTTATTCTTCTTCATAATTCATTTTGGTAGCTTATCTTGTCACACCCTGGTAATAACCTTTATATAAGAGCGACTTGTTGCCATTCAACGGCATTCATATAGGGCGCCGCTTGAGACGATAGCATTGTTTTCATGTCACGTCTTCATCCTTTCATTCGGTTATCTGCGGTTATTGATTTTCTTTCTCTTCATTTTTCCACAGACACTTTCATCCAGTGCGTCCTCTTGTCCCTAATTTATTGGCATTATTAATTTTTCTCTCGATTTGAGAAGCTCTGTCGCACAGAATAATGTAATCTGCTCTTCAAGGATACGCAGAAATCGAAGCACCGATAAGATCTTCTTATAATGAAGCTATTTCTGCTTATATATATATATATATATATATATGAATATATATACAGTAGAACGCCGATTATCCGAACGCCGATTAACCGAATCGCCAATTATCCGAATCGGTCCTAAGCGTAATATAAAAAATTAAAACCAAGTACTGTAAGTAAGTAATGTAATTTTTGTTTTGTTTTGTTGTAACAAGTTGGAACTCGCTGGAGTCCAGATATATTACAACTGTTATGGTTGAAAGCTAGAGGCAAGACACTACATGTTTATTCTATGTGTGACATTTCGTTTTTCTTTATTACCAGTCTATGTCCGATTATCCGAATTTTCGCTTATCCGAATCGACCCCGGTCCCAATTAATTCGGATAATCGGCGTTCTACTGTATATATATTTTTTTTTAATATGGAATTTTTAATACATGCATATAAACATATAACATACATTTTCAAAGACTTCATTTCATAATAAATTTTCAAAAAAACTGTTGATATCAATTTTTGGTATCAGATACTCCTCTGTTCTAAAAGTAGGGTGACTTTTTAATAATAATCTCAATCTTTTGCGACAAACATTTTTTTCGAAATTCCGCGTCAATTGCTACAAAATTACAAATCATGCATCATTAAATCACTCTAGCACTCAACACTTAACTAACTAAAAACACCTGAAAATATAAAAAATTTACATTATATATATATATCAGCTTAGACATCCGATCGTATCATTATGGCAGCTTATTAAAACTGACTTTGGCGTTTCGAATTTCTTCTTCAATCTTCTTGGTCCACATTTTTGCATGTTAGTTTCGATCTTAGACAAATGTTGTTACAAAGTTTTATTAAAATTCGGGAACTAACCGAACTCTTGTCTTGTTCGTTATTTTCTTATATTGGCAGTCGATCGACTGAATAACCCTAACAATATAAATTTTAGCTTTAAAAACCCTAGTTCAGGGAGAACCGTGTTCTTTTGAACATTTTTGGAATTCTTAACAGTATTGCAATTACCCACATGATACTAAAAAATAAAACAATTTATTTTAGGGGTCCGAATTTTTCCCCAATAAATAAATATATATAAAAAAAAGATTTCATAATCTGCCACTGACGAAATATGAAAGTCACAAAGATCTAATATTCTGTTAAATGTGAAATTCCTACGACACAGAGAAATGGACAGAGGAGTGATCTTATATGCGTTCAATTTTTTCTTTTTGAGTTACGGAAATTTCATAAGTACTCGCATGTAATAAGTTCTACCAATACAGAATTGTTCTTATAGATTATTCAATTTTTATAGTTTTGCCATAAAATATAATTGTATCATAATTACATTAATATTGGGGCCTCTGATAGTTCAGTTGTTAGCGCGCTGTCCTAACTGTCCCAGAGGCAGTGGGTTCGAATCCCACGAATAACCATGGCCTCCTGGGCTACGTGGTAACACAATGCGCCAAATTGGACTAAGTGTGCCTTTCTAGGCAGCCACAACAACCTACCTACCTATATTAATATTATATTTTGTTATAAGCAGCTATAAGCATAAAGAAGCCATTCTATAATTAAATGTGTTGTATTGTAGTGTCAACTTTCCTTTTTCGTGATATTATTTCATGTGTTATAGGAATAAGAATTTTAAGATTTAAGTTTATTAGACACACGAGATTTTTCCCTTATTGATATGTCTCAGTGCTACAAAGTGTTCTATTTCTTAAAATAAAACGGACGGAAATTGTTTGTTGTCATTTCGGATTTCGATTCGTTTCGTGAAATCAAATTAATTATTGTTTCTTTCTGTGAACGTCAGGCAGCGGAAACGGATTCCTCTTAACGGTGACGCTACTATTTCGCTCGTAAAATTAGAAATGGTGCATCGCAGTCTTGTCGCATCGGTTTGCCTTGTTACTGGAGGGTATTTTCTCTGTAAGTTCTTTCAGATTCAATCTCCTTGAGAAGAAGAATTGCAATGATTTCAGGATGCTGCTCATTGATGCAAAGTCTTCTCTTGATTGTCCGTATTTTTGTATTTTATATTTTTCTTGCAATGTTTCTGTTTTTCTGTTTTCAATTAAATTATTAAATATTGGTATCAATCAATATTGGTAATAATAATAAAATATTTTCACTATTTAAATTTGTCAATTTCTGAGTATTTTATATGTTCTTTATGAGAGAATTAAAGAAAAACAATAAGCTTCATTCGTTTGATGAGAACTCTTCTCACTAAAATATACAGTGACTCTCAAATTACTGATAATACGAGTATAATGAAAAATTAAAACTTAGCTTTTAATTGAATCCTTTCTAAGTAAGGAAATGCAAAAAGGGTGAATAAATAATCACAGAAAAAAATATATTCTTTTAAACGTAAAAAAAAGTTAATAAAGCATTTTATGTATTTATTTATTTTTTTTTTAAAGAAAGAAAAAGGTACCTAGATTAATTATGTAGTTCATTATTTTACTAAAAAATTCATTATCATTTAATATTCTGCTGCTTTGGCAGCCAGATAATAAATAAAACTCCTTGATCTACTAATTTCTCGATGCTTACTCTAGCTTTGTGTTTTGGATTGTAATCTTGTTGAAAAAATGACATGACACATCTTTTCCCTACCGTTGTAAAATGACGATGAAATTATATTCGAGGAAGCAACAATGGGTTATTCACCGCTAAACTTTTCCATCCACGAGCAAACTTTTAATTTCTCCACCTTTTTTCTACCGATATACTGAACACAAGCAATAGTTTGTGGTAGGAGACTCTGTCATATATGGTACTCACGCTTATAGTACTGAAAGCCATACTATATAGAAATTAGGAGAAATTTATATGGGAAAATTTGAACGAGGTAAAGTACTATTTGATATACGAGTAGATCAACTACTTATTTGATATTGGTCTGTTCGTTTATTTTAAAGCATAATATTCTGCCCATATTAACCATTTTGTATGTCATGTCGCTTGCCTATTTTTTAATAAATATTTTTATCTCAATATGAGATTTACGACGCTCGTCTACCAAGTAAACAAGTCAAAAATTCGGACATAATTCGTAGAAATTCCCGAAAAAACTATGTAAAAAACGAAATATTAAAATTTTAGAGTTTTGTATCTTCGAAAATAGATGCGTCCGCCAAAAAATTTTTACATATTCGTTAATTTTAAGTCGAAAAGAATGTTTCTACAACTTTTAGAGAAACCCTGAGAAGCTAAACTGATTTCTCTATCGTAAACACTCACACTAAAGTGTTGCAAACTGGTCTTTATAAATGAAATTCTGAGTGTGAATTATAACGAAAATAACTTTAACCATTTGCACAATACTGTGAAAGAACTGTAAAATGATGTCGGAGCAATCGTTAAAAAGATCTACTAATTTAATTAGATAGAACACTGAGTAGCACTACATTGCCAAAGGATATACGAATGTCTTCCATAATGAGATAAAGCATTGTAGCTTATAGTTATTCTTGCTTGCTTAAGAAAAAGAGAAAACGCTTTATAGATGTTGCGCGATAAGCTATTCTGTGATTAATTACGCAATGCTATATACAACAAACAAAAACAACATTTGAAACATGCATGAAACAATGAAAATTTGATTTAATTTTAAAATTTTACATATTCACCTTTTATGTCTCTAGCAAAGTTTAATTGCTTTTTCACAAAATGTAACGATGTATGGATGTACCGATAAAATAAGTACCTTTTTTTTATCTTTAAGTGATTAAGGAAAATTCTTTATTCAAGTTTATCAGATATTTTCTCACGAACACATAAATTTAAGCATAGTCGTAATACTCGATATACTCGTAATTCACAACACCCGACAATTACGATGACAAAGTGGTACAGATGGTGGAGCATGAAAAATACGCGAGCTTAGTGAAAACCATTTGTTATTGCTAGGAATTCCTTCAGGTAAACTGATTTAAAACGAATTACATTTCGGTACGTGTGGGAATTCTAAAGAACAAAACAGAAAAATTGCCTTTTTCCTTCCTAGTCTTCCTTCTCTGTGAATACCTTTGCTATAGAATGCTCCTTGGTGTTGAATATCGTTCCTCATTTCGTGCGAACAGAATCGCAAGGTAATTGAAATTGCTCCGAATCATTTGTCTGGGATCACATTAAACCATGGGAATCATTTAGAATCTCCCAAAGGTATTGTGGGCTTATGAGATTTTCTTTTGTGATAAAAAAATGGCAAAAGAGCAGGTGTTCAACGGGAGACAGCAATAATAAAGTGGTGGAAATTTATTAATTTGGTGTAAGTTTTTCTTTAGTCTATCAATTTTAAGCAGATTTCATATTACAATTGCAAAACAAATAAAACTCTTTAGCTTCGAAACTTGGGAACTTAAATTTTTGCTAATAAATTTAATATAAGTATTCAAAATTACAAACTCAGAAATGAACTATGGAACATATAGAACATATAGAATAAGTTGAAGTCTCATTTGGAACAAATTATATACGGAGTCCTAGCTTTCCTCTTGATGTCCATAACGCAGGAGAAGACGGAAGTAATTTACCAAAACATATAAAAGGATTATGAATTTCATTATACTATTATATGGCTTTTAATTATTTAAATGACTCATTGCAATTGTATACTTTAAAAGGCCAGGGGAATGTCTGCATTGCAGTTTTTCTGAATAATAATAAAAAGTGAAAATAATATGTTTCACAAATACTTGCAATATATTTTTGGTGAAATGCATGCGGCAGAAGTATTTGCAAATAAGGCAAATGAAAAATAATTTTATTCCTCTTGATAATCCGAAATGTTTTAATCACTTGAAATCATCTCGTAATTTTGGTGCTTGGAAAAATTGGGATTTAAGAGAGGTGTCAATGTATATACGAGAGTACGAAGAATGAATGGCAATTGAGTAACCCTCTTTCATTCATAAATTATTGAATATACATGCCATCGTCGAATTTATGCTGAAAGGCTTATTTCCAGCCCCGGAAAATACCCGGCAAAAGCAGTACATGTGGGAATGTTAAAAATATTCGCACCGGAAGAGTATTGACAAAATTGTTCACCGATGAAAATTGTGATGAAGAGATACCTGATGAATTTTATGTGATAGAAATGCTTGCGTTTTTTTTTTTCTTTTTTTTTAATGAAGTCTCAATTCTTTTACCTTGTGGGCATTTAAAATTTAACAACTATTATGGCTCGATCGTCCCGCAGAATTCATTAAACTGTAGAAAGAAATGTATGTCCTCATTCGAAATTATCATTCAGCAGAATAAATTTAAATATTAATTTTAAAAAAAATGTTTTAAAAATATACGTGTTTTAATTAAATTGAATAAATTAATTTTAAAAATTTAAATTCCTTAAAGCTGAAAAGTCAGTTAAATAATTTCTTCATGCAATCCACTATCTAAAGCCGCATAGTATACACGAATGTTGGAGAAGCCCTAGGGAATTATGAGTAATTCTAATGCAGAAAACGTGTACGAAAATTGTTTGCATGCATGATGAAGGACAAATTATATTACTTCGTTATATGGGACACCAAAGTCTCGTAATTTTCATTAACCTTGCTTAAACTATGCTTATTGTTGTGGTAATGATCCAACAAGATATTTCACTTTGAGAACATTTGAAATTAGCTTCATGTCTCCTTTGGCCAACTCACACCCTCCCGTCATGTGTCAGTATTTTACAAAATATGTATCTTAAAGCTTTTGTTTATAAAACCATTCATTGAGTTCTACAAAGACGTGTTCATTTACTTCGACATTTTCTCTTTAGGAAAGTACACAACTTCTGCGTATGTAAGCGTGGGGTTTTTACCACATCAAAATATGTATATTAAGATTTTCAATTCATTGAAAAAGAATATACCTTTTTCTCAAAAAGACCTGCAAGTAATTAAATCAATTATCCCAATCATAGATCTAAAGATAGGTAAGTCAGAGGACAGGTAAAATAATTAAGTTAGATTTAAACTGAAATACAAACTTATCAAATTTTTGTTTAACTAAATATTCTAAGAACGTTTTCAAAAATATATCTTTGTAGAAGATTTTATAGCTGAATAGCTGAATAATACTCGATTTGTTTGAGTAACTAAATATATTTATTAGTGGTGGTTCAGCGTTTAAAAAAACTATTGGAACTTAAATTCTATTAAATTAATTAGTTTTCTATCGTTCGTTTATTTTATAAAATTTGATGCCGACAATTACAAATTTGATATGTCGTCTTTAGGTTAATTTGTAGAATGTATGCGTATTAAAAATGGAATTATTTTATATCAAAGTTGAGTATCAATAAGTTTACTAAAAGTCGAACATTATCATTTTCAGTACTTGATATTTCCAATGTTTTATTTCTTTTTTTGTTATATACTCATCAAAAACTTGATACGTGGTGGGAGGATCATGATGGCTATGATTATAAATACAACGTGAAGATCTATGATCTATACAAATATATCTTCATTTTAGGGAAAACAAAATCTACAATTTGAATTAAAATACACCCAAGTCTGTTTTTAAGTCTAACTAAAGGGTGTTTTTTTAGAGGTATACAAATTTGAAGTGAAATAACACACGTAAAAATGGAGGCACTACAGTTGGCTCGAATGAAACGTAATCGGGAAGTTAAATTTTCGACCATTTCATGGAACAATTGGCGTTGTATATCGGAAATAACGCAGCGAATGTAGGCGCGTGAGTTTACATATCGCCAAAGAAAGTAATCCATAGCTGTGATATCACACGATCGTTGAGGCCAGTTCACAAGTCTATTACGCGAAATTATCATCGAATGTTTCTCGCAATAAATTTATGGTGTCGCGCGTATTGTGGCATATTGCGCCTCATCTTCTTGAAACCAATATAATTCAACTGTATAACGAAGAAGTCAGCAGTTATGGATCTATACTACTCTCCATTGATGGTAACATTCTGGCCGACATTACTTTAAATAAATATATGCCAATAATTCCACTTGCCCATAAAGCACATCAAACACTAACTTTTAATAGATACAAGGGCGTCTCAGCAAAACCTTCTGGATTTTCTCCACTTCAAATTCGGCAATTCTGCTTATTGACGGGAAGAGCCCTTGAGTGTATTGCTGGGTGAGCGGTTTGGCTGTGATGTACAAAGTGTCCCATTCCGAGGTTGTGGGTTCGACTCCCATATGAAAACGCTGGTTAAAAAGTAAAAATAACACAGAAAGTTGCCATATGGGTTTAGTTCCCGAGTGCACGAAAACTAAGAAAACAATTTGAGAATTAAATTCTAAATTGTAAAATAAATAATAATAATGCTTATTGACATAGCCGTTCAATTAAAAATGAGACTAATAACTGAAAAAAAATTTTGTGTCCGCAAAATGGACATAGCGTACGGTAAGTATGATGATTGATTTTTAAAATAAATTTGCAAGCATCGTTCTGAAATAAGTCTAGTTATGGTGAAATGGCAAAATGTATTGGGCACAAATCAACTATGAACTATTAAATTGACAGTTACTAAAAGCAGTGTTGTCAATTTAAAAACAGAACCTCTAAATAAACATCCTTTATAAGTTTCAGTAGATCGGATATATGTAAATATGCATATGCATATGTGCATATTGCTTGATTGAATATGTATTGTGCAAAAAGCTAAGAGCAAAATTGGTTTGGTTTGACGCTATAATGTTTGTTGACAGTAGAATTTTGTGTACAAGGTGTCCTTATTAACTTTTATTCTGACACCCCTATGTCAAATCACTTCTTACATAGTCAGATTAGTTATTTTCGGAAAAGTTAAGGATTTTAATTCTTTTCAAATAAATTTACAATCTATTTGAATTTTATAGGTAATAGAAAAGTTATCTATGAAATTTTACTCATTAACTTTAAAAGCACAATTACAATTTTAGTAGACAAACTTACCATGCTTTCTAAAAGATTTTATTAGGGAGGGAATATGCTTTAATATGTGCTTTAGGGCTCTTAGGACAGCAATATTTATAGAATTGTCGAACTGCTATTCGTGTCCATGTCTGTATGCCTTATCGTTTAGGAGTGAATAGACTGTGGAAAAAATACTCTTAATAGAATGGATTTAAAATGCTCTATAGAAATGATTGATAAATTAAGGTCTTAATTCAATAAACCAACAAACATTATTCAAAGGACAGTTACTGTGTAAAAAGGAAAATTACAGATGACGAAAATTTAAATTTAATAGAAATAACGACTTAAAGTCTTTGTACAGCTTTAATTTTTTCCTATAAAAATGAGATAAAGTTTTTCCGTACTTTGGCTAATGATACAATTTCAGCCTCTTCCCTTTCTTAAACAAGGAAACCAGAAGGACGGCTGAGTGCCTCTCCCGTAAACGCATTTAAAGCTGGCAACTGTCATTTATCATTTTCATGTAATTTCATTTTGCTGGCGTGCCTACATGTGATTATTTCTATTGTGCTTTCACCACCAGCGTTCCTTTCCTGACGAGGGGAAAAATGCGGCTAACAGTGGCACCGGCGAGGCAAAACTTCTAAATGTATCAACAATTTCTAAAATGCTGAATTTTCACAATTTGCACAATGAAGCAGCATTAGGGGCAGCAAGTGGCAAAGTGGCAACCATTATGTGTATTTTGGTGGCATAAATCTGTAAATTGGTTGTAAAATTTCGCAATAACCCTTAAGCGTTTGTGTGCCGTATGTAGATTGTAGAACTACCACTTAATGGTTGAAACATTTTTTTCCAGCTGGAGGAGAGCTCTGGTATATTTGAGGGATTTTTGAATTTATAAATGGAAAATGGCTACAATTTAACATAGGAAACTCTATTTGTGATGACTAATTTGTGCTTTGTTGTTATTTGTGCTTTAGAGGTGAATTTTAATAAATACAATAGTTATCATATTCCACAAAAAAGGCCATAGCATATTAGACACTTTAAAATACACTAGAGAACGTCAGTCCAAACCAAACAATTTTAAGTTTGAAACTATATATTATTTTCACATTTTATAGAAAAAAAATTATTTTATAATATTTTATATTATAAAATTGTTAGGTCTAAGCAATCAACATTTAGTATAATCTTGACTAAGTTATTTATGTTATAATTTATTTATTTATTTATCGCTTATTACAAGCTACAATAAATTTAAAACTAATTAACAAAAAAGATTAAAATTAAGGTAAAAAAATTAATAAATTAAAATTAGAGAGCGGGAATGATAAGGCACATGAGAAGATGGAAAAGAAAAAAGAAAACAGGCAACATTAGGAGGAGTTGGCTTTCCGAAGCATACGAGTGAGAGGCTCAGAAAGTCAATAGTTGGTACGGTGATAAGCAGGGCGAAAGAGAGGTGCCGAACGGAGGTTACGAGGATTGGTTTAAATGGAGATCAATCTCACCGGTAAGCAGCTGATGAATGAAGGTTATAAAATGTCTTAAAAGCTAAAAGTATTCGTTTTGCACTAAAGCAGATTCCAATAACTAAAATATTAAAGAAAAACATATAGATATATAAATTAAAGTCTTATGGTCAACTGAACTTCGTTGTTTAGTAGTATACATATAGAAAATTGTTACCATATTGATAAAACCTTTGATTATTAGTGTTCATATTAATTACTATAATAAGAACACATTTTAAGTAGTGTGAAAACAAATAACTTAAATATTGTACATAACACATCAACCCATTTGCCCCAGCACTTAGTAAGATCAGTTACCCCAAAGGGTAGTAAGGTGCGGTTTGGTATTATAATTTTGAAAATACAATTTCTTATCATTCTAAAACCGAAAGAAATATAAAATTTGTATAGGCAACATAATCTGTTACTTTTAATATTATTTAAAAAGGTTTTACGATTAATAATAATCTTATGAATTTTGCTTCTAAACATATAAATTTAAATAATAATAAATAAATTATGGGTATAAGATAAGTGCTCTAAGAACAAATTCATTATATACAACAAAAAATGTGGAATTTTAGAACTAATAAACTGGATATTAAATTCCTTGTAATTTGTAAAAGGCAAAGAATGTAGAATGAAGAAGAATGTTCTACAAATCTATATCCTATACGACATTATCGATTATTATATTATTATACATTATTATATACATATTATTATATTAAATATACGTTACTAGTAGGGCAAAAATTAGCCATTTGGCTGACGAGAAAATTAAACGGCGGACTTGTTCTTTCGATCGTTTATTTCACTGTAAATCTCAGTGTATTATTTCAAAACGCTTAAAGTGTTTTATTTTGACGCCAATTTAAAATCTTTTAAAAATAAAATTTTGATATGAGACGTTTATTTTGAAAGTGGCGTAAGTCCGAAATGCCATAAGATCGATTTGTGTATATTTTTTTCAAGCAAAATTGACCTTATGACATTTTGGACTTACACCACTTTCAAAATAAACGGCTCATATAATACTCTGAGATTTACGCTATTGGGAATGACTTCCTATTTACAATGATAAGCCTTTCAGCTCGAACGCCTAAAATTAAACCAGCTTTTATGTGACTATTTAATGCACGTGTTGACTAACTAGCCACCAAATTTTTAAAGTACCTACATACTTACATTTAGCCTTTGAATTCAAAGCTAGATCTGTAAATGTAATTAGAATATTCGGTTAGTTCGAACATTTGATACTAACTCGAATATTCGTATTGAATTTATTGGAATTTTATAGTGTAAGGGCAACGCGAGGACAATTAGGCGAAAAGAAAGAAAAAAAAGTAAAGTAAGTCAGTGGATGCGTCCGATCTGTACGAGAGCTTTATTGCAAGAGAGTGTCTTTCACAATTTTCGGGACCGATCAGCAGAAAGACTGTTGACCGCTAGAATGCACTATATACATGCATATATCGATAGAAAGCGCATCTGTGCGTGAAGTGCATTTGTGATCGCGGTCATCAGGCCTGTACTGTAACAATGGTACAAGTTTAAAACAATATTCGTATTACAGATTACGTATACGTATAAGCGTGAAAGTGCATATCATGTTCGACGCAGGGTGAGTCATATGAAATATCTTTTGGATATTACTTAATAAATTTTCTTTTATTTATCCAGGTTAAAGTTGCATCAACTACAATAGCTCTTCGCAAAACTTCCCAATCAATACATATTGCCCCTTTCTCTATGGCGACATATATACTATAATATTTACTACTGGCGAATTTTATGTAGAAGCCTTGGGGTGTGGTGGGTGTAAAGCTGGCATAGATATGTAAATATGTATATGTAATTTCTGAATTTCTTGATTACTAATTTTTCATTTCAAAGAAGCTTCAATATAATTCCACCCGATCACATGTACCATAGATATTCGTAAATATTAAGAAAAATAAAACAACACAAGAAAATACAATTCATCCTACAATATAAGCACTTCTCTTTCAAATATGGGAGAACATAATGATCTCAAATAATTATTAGCAATGACAAGCCATGGCCAGCAAGTGCAGCATCTAAAATGAGATTAGCCCGCCAAAATAGGTAAGAACTGAAACGGCAGCAAGCACAAGCACAATGGAAGTGAAATCTCAAACAGATTTATATGTATTACCGCAGGGGATTCTTATGCATTTAGTTATTGCCGTTTTCCCTTTTTCGGACTGTGTACAGGTAAAAAAGGTCGGAAAACAAAAAGTTAAGAATACAAGAAATCTTGGGTATCTGGAGAAAAGTTTACCGGAAATTTCGTTATGCAGCCAACGTCCTCCTTTCTCTCTTTTCCCTAACCATTTCGCCAATTTTATTCTGTAGGTGCTTGACGTCCGTTTTCAGGAGCTCATGCAGAACTTTTCAAGTCTTGAATTACCCAGATTTATAGGGGCGCAAAGTAGAAAACTTTTTTAATTTGCATACTTCGCGAAAAGCAAATTATCCGAATTTACTTTGTGTATAGGTAAAGAAGCAAATAAAGTAATATCGCATCACGGAGGGTAGGTTGTTCTCAGCTGATGCGATGCATAATTCTCCATGCAATTGTTCAGCTGCAAAAAAAATTATCTCAACGCTTGAGGGATATTAAATTAAAAATTTCTTGTTTATTACGCGAACTATAGAAAATGCATGTTTTCGATTTAAGTCGCTTAATCCATATGAAAGGGACATATTTGAACACAAAATTTATCAGGACACGTATTTCAGTTTTATTCCCTTTTGTGGTGCCCTTCCGTTGGGATGGTTCAAACAGAAACCGGTAACCTCCCAATCGATCACTAGGTCAATTAGTTAAACTTTCGGTTCTCTTGGAAAAACCAATACGCTGTGCAAAACAGGGATGCATCAAGTAAACAGTAGGCAACAAACATTTAGAGTTAGCTGACGGCAATTTAAATCAATTGGCAAATATCAAATAAATTTTTGTTACCAAAGGGTTGATGATTTAGAGTTAATGTTCGATTTTTTTCTGCAGTTTGTAGGGGATTCAAAGGTTAAGGGAACCTGCGAAAAGTACTTAGTTTGATTTACTAATTAATAAAATAAATTTGGAAAATTTTGTAGTTGTAAAGCATATAATATCCTTAATATATAATAACTTCTATCTATATATATGCGTAATCATAATAAAGTATTTTTTCTATTTTATAAAATTACTCGAACGGAGCGCGTAAATTTCAGTATTGTAGTCTAGCTAGTATTAAGTAATTTTTGTAGATGAGAAAATAGAAAACTCTTACAATTGACGTGTTGGATTTCTTGAAATTTAAAATTGGTATTATGAATTGTAGATTTGAAGCCCCGAAATCGCCTTGATATTATTTATCGTACAAATTGCTTAGTGTCGGTTACCATATTAGATGCTCCATTTTTAAAGTGAAAATGTTGGTAGCAGAATTGAAAGCATCATCTGCCAAAACTCCTTAGTGTTGAATTTCATGGTAATCTCCTAAAGTTTAACTTCTTTTTTTTATTTTTGGGTCTATCATCTGGAATTTTGATATATTTTATTTCTATATCCCAAAAGGCTCCTAGATATTGATTTTGCTTAAATTAAGGAATTTTGGTCACCATATTGGATCCGCCACTTTAAATTTAGAAATTTTAATGGTGAATATTAAATCAGCACCCCCAAAAACCCTCCAGTGTCAGCAGTTACGGCAAACCCTTGAAGTCTAACATTTTCCGTAGCCATTTTGAGCTAGCCCGCTATCATGAATTTTTGGTATACATAAATTCTATACCCCAAATCTCCTAGATATTAATTTTTTTAAATTGCTTGAAATTGAGGAATTTCAGTCGCTTATTGGATCCGCCATTTTTAATTTAAAACTGTTGATGACGAATTTGAAATCAGCATCCCCAAAAAACCCTCCAGTGTCAATTTTCACGACAATCTTGAATCGTTTTTATATATACATATATTTATAGATTCAAAATCAATGGCTTCTTAAATAAATTTCGTTTAAATACGTTAAATTCCAAAGATTTTTGTCATCATTTTGGTTCCGCCATTTTGAATTTCCAAATTTTTATTACTATTAAAAATCGAAATAAGTGGCCACAAAATACCTATAGTACTAAATTTCACTTTAATTTGTTGAAATTCGAAAATTGTTGTCGCCATATTTGATTTGGTCTTGAATTTACAAACTTCAAATATGTATTTACAATCAGCACCTTCGAAAAACCTTCAATACCAATTTTCATTGCATTCCTTCATATGCACGAATTTTGGCCAACATCTTGGGTTCACCATTTTGAAACTTCCACATAAAAAGTAGCCTATATGTTGGGGTGGAATATATAGTGCCTTCACTCAAAAATGAAATGATCACACCCTGCATTTAGACATGATTGAGCAACAAGCAAACGAACTTTCGATTTTATATGCAACTAATCAGCACTGAAAACTTAATACGTATTTTGTCGATATATTTCACAATATAAACGCACTGATAGCACAAATAGAAATGTCAAAATGTATATCCGCGCTGGGTACTTAGTTTTGGATGAGGAATCTTAAAATTATAAGATCTCGAATTAACCATACAGCCAATAAAATTTCATTGAAATCGGTTGGGCGGTTTCGGAGATTAGCGTGTATGAACACAGTGACAAGTGATTTATATAGGAATATATTAATATGAAACCAGAATATCAATAAAGAATACAAAACTAAGCAGATTGAAAAGCATGGTCTTTAATTGTTAAAGATGGAAATCTTGTCTTGGCGGGCAGGGCAAATGAGATCGAGTAAATTAATACACATATGTACGGTTTTGTTTTCTCGTTTCCTACAATTTTTGATTTAGTTGTTAATTTAATACATTGTAAAGATTAATAAACTTCATAATAACATTTAAATTCCGTACAATAAATGTAGCAGATAATTGATGAAATCACTTTGTACATGATAATAGAGTTTCTTCTATATTGAACACTAGATATGAGGATAAGAGAAACTGTATGTAGAATTTCTTCCTATACGAGTACACAAATAATTGTAAAGAATTATGGATCTATTTTGCAATTAGTATACTACTCAATATGGTTCAGTTTTGGGACATATGGGAAAATTAAATGTAAAACAATACCATAATTTTCTCCTTTGAGATTTTAAATTAACAATGATCCACCACATTACGACATCCACGAATTACGCTTATTTGCATGTGAAGTAAAACGTGCAAATTAAAACATTTACGTATTCACACTTTCTTCTCGATTTTGTAAAGTGTAAATATAAAAATTAAAAATCTCACTATCTGGTACAAAAGATGGTCAATCAATTACTCACAGTATTTCACTTTATACCTTTTCAATTTTCCAGGCACGAAACCATAAAACGCTTTGGGCAATTATATTGTCCATGTTTTTTTTTTTTTTTTTCTTTAAGAAGAGAATTACACCCTCTCGTTTGCTTGGCAATCGCCTCACGTACTTTTAAGTGAAATTCGTTTGAATTTACCTGAAAGAATTTCTAATGCTTAGCAAATGATCGGTCGGAATTTTTCCGGATTTATTCCTTGAACTTCTGTACTCCAGCATCTCCCCAAGAACAGTTCGTAGGAATTCATTTTAGTTCACCGAGACGAATTAACGTGATACTTCTAAATCTTCCACCTATATTTGTTGAGGATTTTGTCCGTATATTGCAGCATCATCTACAAAATTTGCAGTGAATGACTAAACATGACGTTTTATTTTACACCAACCAAAATGTGCCATGGTGCCTTTTCTGATTTAATTTTCTTTTACTTTTCTAATTAAATTCGCTTTTTCTGGTTTTCTAATTTCCAGTTTGCTTTTGGCAAATTTTATTAATAATAATTTGAGAGCTATTCATTTATCAAAGCCAAAAATATGAAATCCCTAAATCTAATTAAAATGTTCACTGGATGGTTGCAATTTGTGGCGCAGTTCTACAGTACAAATCTTTAAAATCATTATACAATTTCACCAATCTTAGTGTTATTCAGGATTTAAATAATTAACGAGAAACGAGAAAATACATTTTCATTATAACCTTTTCCAGAGAAGAACATAAAATCTTGTTTTTCGCCCTCCCGTACTGCGAATAATCAGATACCCTTTTGAACATTTTTTTTTTTTGAATTTTACAAAAACTTTTGGTTTGTGCAAATAGTTGTTTCGCTACAAGATCCTCGTTCTATAATTTAAAGTAAATTTATGCTTTCTAATATTTTTGTCACATCTTACATAAATATGGTAGTAGTCGTGGTGTTGATTTGCGTCTAGACTTGATTCTTTTATTCCGTTTTGGCGAATCTATTTAGATTTCTTGAAATGTGAATTAAAATTGTAATTGTAGTCTTTATTTTACTGTTGCCGTGCTGTGAAGTGGTCCGGCGAACGCATACATCAAAGGTGAAAGTAGTTTGCATCTTCAAAACAGACTGTTTATATATGGCAGAGTGGGCATATCATGACCCAGACAATTGACAATGTCGTTTAGGATCAACTATGGTAATATAATATAATTGGATTTAAGCATTGTAAAAAATCAATAGATTTTAAGATATTATTAAATAACATAGAATTCTTTACCTTAGGGCAATGGATCTTTTAAATTGTTAATGTAAATATTAACGGATTTTGGACATTTTACGATTTTTGTTTAAAATAACGAAAAAGCATAGGAGCCATTAATAATTAATTTCGAACATTAATCTAATTTTATAAAAATGCGTTAAGCTTAAAACATTTTACAACCTTACGAAAAAAACAAAGGTTCCAAATATCAATTACTATTTTCGGGGATCTCCAACCAACTAATTGAATTAATTGCTAGAACTAAAATATATCAAAAGCATCTTAAAATGCGCAATTAAATACTTTTCCAACAGTTGAATTGAAGTAGTTGGGAAACTAACTAATTTTGCAAATGCGTTTCCAATTTCTTTAGTTGCATTAACTAATTTAATTAGCTGGCTGAAAAATAATGAATGTGTACGGTTTTACGACGGCCGCACAACGGCCTAACAACTAATTTTAAAATATTGTACGTATATAAATATATATGCAAATACAGTAGGATGTGGTGCTAGAATACATTTCCATAAAAATATTAATGAAATAAAATTTATATATATATTATTAATTAATGTAGACAGACATAACAATATTATAAGTATACTAATTAAAAAATTATTCAAATTACATTTTTGTTATCTTTGATATTTTAATACATTCAATTTAAGAAAATATTAGGGGTGAACCCTTACTTCCCAAAGATAAACCGCTGTTCGGTTCTTTTAATGGTTACCGGCATCTTTACCTAAATTTGGTCGCTATATACTCGAGTGTACAACCTTCGAAATATTGTAAAGGTAATTTTGGTGCTTTTGGCTTCATATGTTCGTAAAAACGTTTGCCGTTGTTTGGTCGCTGTATGGTCGCTATAAGGCTACCGATTATTTTTACTCGTGTAACTATTATAGTTGAAAGCTTTTATGTCAATTTTGTTTTGAATTCTTTTGACACTGCATGGTTATTGAAAAAATTGTTAAAAATGATCAAAATACATATAAATATTTTCTCTCTTTTTGACCCTGCTTTTTTTGGAAAAGTGACGGGCCCGAACATTTCCAAGTGTTGGTTCTCGATCTATGAAAACTTTAGACATTATATTACCATATTTTCTCTAACTTATTCGAATGAATGGGAATCTATGTCGGTAAGTACTACACAGTAGCCTTTATTACTATATAAATTTAAAAACGCATAAGAAAAAACAAAACCTTTGGGGCACAGAGGCCGGAAATGTCCTTAAGCATGAAACGATAAACAGACATGAAATTGTTTCTGTTTCAGTGAGAAAATGTCGGTACTGAAAATGTTGCAGAACAGAACAATTTTTGCGTTTGTTTTAATTTTCAGGAGAAAAATTTTTATTCCACTTTGAAAGTGCTTCGGGATCTGAAAGAAACTGCCTGTACAATGGCGCTCACGGAAACCGGAGTATATCCTGCAACAATAAAACAAGTGCTATTGTTCACGACGCAAAATGTGAGCTTTCTATCCACTTTGCAATTTACAGGTTACAGGAAAGTTCCATTAAGACTGTCACTAACAATGTTTTACCTGCTAAATGCTTAACTGGCGAGCAGAAGACACCCTCTTCTGCAGACTTTTAGCGCTTTTTATAGCGCAGTGTCGCATCGTTCTGTTTCGTGTTTTACTGAAATTATTAGCTTTCGTAGGACATGTTCACCTGTATATGGTATTTGTATTCCATGTAAATACAGAAAAACTGCTGTTAAAAATTGCCATTTTCTTAATGTTTTGTTCGATATGCTTTAGTATCTACTGCATGTGGAATAATTGGTTTTTTTTTTCAAATAGTAATACAATTACCTGGTTGTAGTTTTTCATTAGCATACAGTACTATGGTTTTTAATGGTTTTCACCCATGTTTTTACAGTCAACCTTCCGATGATTTTTTTTAGAAAATTGATTTTTCTAAATATGTATTTATGATTTACTTACATTTACATTGAGTCCGAATACCTATTTTAAGCCAATAATACAAAAAATATTCCAAGCAATGTGTACCGAATATTAATCTCTGCCTCTTATTCCAAAAATATATCAGAGTATATGACACAATAAATCGGAATACATGACCTTTAGTGTTCGGACTTGAACGACTTGAAATTAATTTAAGGAAATGAAAAGTGATGCTATTTTAAAAACAAATTAGCGCTGTATTAAAATTAAATATATCTAAATTATAATATATCAATCCCCCGTGTTTTTGATGTGAAGTATCTTCAAGTTTATTGAAGTTTATTCAAAACTCACAAATTATTTGCACATGAGTTCGTTGTTAACTGATATTTTCAAGTCAGTTGAATTTATTTTTCGCGCCTCTAAATCCTTCTTCGTCTATCATGTTTTACAATTTATTAATTAGAAGTTTACTGGAATACATATGTTTGTCAAGTGTGGAATCCTTTTTATAAGCTGAGAAAATTTAAATAGTACAAAGAAAATTCGCCCGCTTATTGCCAACTTTATTAACACTCTTTTGAATATGTTAAATCGTGCACATTCTGAAAAAATGTCCTGTCTCTTGGATAGAAAAATTCAAAAGTACTAGTTTCGCCGTCTTAGATGAATTCTACACCAGCCTTTGGACATTAAGGAAATTTTTAATGTATATCAGGAATTCGGATAAATACATAAATAAATTTTTATTGTTGAGCTTCTATTTTTGTAAGTTTATCATATTTTCATACTAACATAATTTTTACTTTTATAACACCATATAAATTCTTAATGTGAAATTGAATTCTTCTATAATCTAGATACATATACATATATATGTACATTGTATAAAATTTTGGTGACATTCAAAATTTATTGGCAGTATATAAGAGGTATAATAGGATCTTGTCTGTCTGACCTTGCAAATAAAAAGCTAGTAATGAATCAAATGGAAAGGCGGGTCTTTTCATAACTTTTATTAAAAGTGTTGAAGGGTAATGCTTTAAAAAGAATATTTGAAAGTTATTTTTCTTTGGTGTGCTTCAATAATGATGAGTAGTTCATTCATATATCCAAATATTCAACAGGGTTTGGTTATGATGCCCCAGTTGTTTGCTGAAAAATAAAATAAAATGTTTCATGAAATTTATTGAAAGCTGTGGGCTTATATATTGTATGAACTTATACTATATGTATAGCCACATACAAAAAGTTGTGTGAAGCCCTTCCCTTAAGCTCAATTACCAACTATTCCTAATTACAAATATTTCCTGAATAAACGTAATGTTCACCCCTCTTATTATCGTGAAGGATTTGTGTACATAAAACAAAATTTTGCATCGTCCTCTTGCTAAATTCGCTTTACCCGAAAAGTAAACAAAGTCTAAATGGGAAGTGATTTTGAAAAGCCTTTTGATGTACCTCCAAGCCTATGCCAGCTCATATTTTACGTACTATGTTTGTTCGCTGTTAGAAATAGCAGAGGGAGAAAATCTAGGCTTCTGTAACAGTTATATGGACAGGTAAACGAGCTCTATTTAACGAAAAGAGGAGTTTATCGATAGAGTACATATAGTGTAAAATATCTCGCGCATTAGGCTAGTAATGAACATTTTGCCCCTAAGCTTTGTCGTAATTTGTAGTCGGTTTACATGAATAGATTGACGTGAGAGATATATCCAGAGGTTCTTGATTTATTTAATTATAATTTAGTTTAAGTGAGCAAAGATTGGTTTTTAAAACATAATCTAGAACATGTACATAAAGAAATAAACTGAAAATATGTAGAGGTATGGTTAGGTTAGGTTAGGTTGCTGTGGCTGCCTAGAAAGGCACACTTAGGCCAATTTTGGCCCATTGTGTTACCACGTAGCACAGGAGACCATGGTTATTCGTGGGATTCGAACCCACAGCCTCTGGGACGGTAGGACAGCGCGCTAACAACTCAACTATCAGAGGCCCCTTTTTTAGAGGTAAAGATCATTAAGAGAAAATTCGTTCAACATTACAAGAATTTTTTTTCCTTCTTTTATTTACTAATTTTTTCTATTGTATTGTTGACTAAAAATGAATTAACGATACAAAAATTTGATATATACAATTTTTAAGGCGTTTTTCAACTATACACACAATTCAATGTATTTATAAAATTTGTATTAGTATTAAAAATATATAAAAATTCACTATGCATAAAGGATAAATTAGATGCGTAGTTATACGAAGTGCAAGTTATCTATATCTATATCTATTATATTCGCATATATGTTTCTTTTTTTAAATTATCGGACAAGAGTGAGGAAATTATACGTAAAAAGGACTGAAAGTTGAATTTTAGATGTAAAATAATCGGCAGTTATTATTTACACTGAAAATTTACGGAAATTTTTCAAAAACCCATTGGAATTAACATGAAACTAACTACAAAGAGGCGAAAAGCAGTCGGATATATTTTCGCTTATACTTCATAACTGGCTTTGCAATCAAGCGTACGTAAGGAATTCAAATGGCGACTGATTTTTTAGAAACTAAAGTTTTAATGTAAATTAGCATAAAATAAACCCACCTTAGCTGCCAACATTCACTATACCCACCTCCGTACTTAACCGTAGGTTGCAAATTTTCTTTATTTTCCTCTTGCCTGGGTTTTCTCCAAACGCGTTTACTTTTAGAAGAGGAAAATATTACAATTTTATAATTATCACTGAATATTACACTATGCCAAAAGTCAGTTATCCGCTTGATTTATCCACGATTTTTTTTAGCTATACGGCTATTCATACCAATCTACTTAATTTTACGCCGCGCAGTTTCAACACTTAAGTTTTGGTTTAATGTTTCTTGTACCTCAGCACAAATTCCTTGCACTAATTCCCGGATTTTCTTTTACTTATCTTATAATTTTTCGATCACTCTTTGCATTTAAAATTTTTTATTTTCCCCTGCCTGGCTTATTCGATACATTTCAACCTGTTTTGTATTTTTTTATTATGTTATTTACAGTGCTTTGTGGTATTCCAGTTCACTTTCAATTTTACCCTTTTTCTGAAACAAAATCACTAAATTTAGAAAATTTGAAAAATTCCATATTGTGAGGGATGAGTATACTTTTGTAGTTATCTGTATATATTTATTTAAAAAGACGAGAAAGCTCCTTGTGTTCTTGGTCCATCCATAGATTTTAATAGTGAAATTTTAAATTTGAGCACTTGAGAAGTCTTTAGCTAAATAGTATATATAATACACCGATTAATTTTTGGATCCAATCCTAATATAATATGATTGGATTTAATTTTTTTCTCCGGATTTGTTCGAAAATTTGGTTTTCTAAGTGATTATAATAGTTTCAGTAAATGACTGCATTAATCCCTATGGGATCAAACTGGGAATTGGGCTCTTGATGCCTCGCTTTGCATAATCAGCTTCATTTTAATTCCTGGAAATTTACTTTATGAAGAGAAACAATACCGGGGCTGCAGGCATTTTCGCTGGCAGCCACCGCTATAACATCGCTTTTTACGCCCTTAAAAAAGAGCACCCTCTCCTTGCCAAAGTCCTCAAGCTGCTTACCATCCCCTTGACATAGTACTTCACACTTGTTTTTTAGTATTTCACGCGTTGCAGTTTTGCATACTCTCAGAAGGGCCATCGCATCACATCGGAGGATAAGGGCGAATGGTGGGAGGAAGAGGACGCGTGGGAGCAAAATCACAACACACAGCAAAACAAAAGTATTTGCCATTTTGTTTTTATGGATGATGCGCGTTTTTTTTAGGGGATTTTAAGAGAACATGCATCCTGTTTTAATAATGCTATGAGAAATGGGGGCAGCTGTAAATAGATCCAGTAGACGGCGATTGGGGTGGAAGTCCCCAAGAATGGGTGCCAATAGACAATTAAGGTGTTGGGGAGCAATGTGTAAAAAGGATAAGAATCATCAACAGCTATCAGTGATTAACACACACCATTTTTTTTAGACAAACCTGTTGGGTTTATTGAGTTGTTTATTTGTTGCTCGCCCTTTGACAACTTTTAATTTCGTGGTAAGAACAAAGGGATCAACAAATTTTGGGAGTATTTAACACTAGAACTACCAGCGCGCAAGCCTTTTTTATTTTTAACAACTTTCTGCACCTTGAATTTAATACGCTTTCAAATTTTAATAAATAATTATTAATGGAAAAAGGTTTTTCAATATGTGGTAATTCTCAATTCTATTCAACTTTGGCATAAATCAGAAGAAAATTACAAAAATATACAATTAAATGAAGGAAAGAATTGAGTACCAGTCAAATTGACTGGTTTTGGTAGTTCTAGTGTTAAAACTTATAAATGATTTTCTCTAAACTTCTGTACCCTTGAAATTGTGTGTATTAGAAGAGTTTTTGTTTTATTAAAAAAATTTCCCAAAAGTTTTAATTATGCCACTTTTGAAAGAAATGTAGAAAATCAAAGGAATAGTGATCATTTATTGTGTAATCTTAACAACTGCTAATGATTTTATGGAGTATTTGATGGATGTTGGGGTTATAACTTTCAAAAATATTAATTGTTTCAAAATATTTATTTTTGTTTATAAAATCAACATGGTGTTTCTGAAAAACAAAAAAAAAGTATGTATATATCTTATGCATTCTGGCCTTCTAGGAGGGAGAGATTGAGATTTATCATAAAATAGTTCCGAAAAGATTTACAAAATAACCATTTCTGGTTTTGATGCGCACTATTCTAAAAATATAGTAGCGGATATTTACAACATTGTATATTAATTTTTACTATTAAATTATGTAAATATAGTTAATTTATAGAATGCACTCTTATAAAGAATTTAATTATAATAATCTAGCAGATACTTTAATGTTTGTAGCCAGAGCTTTAAATTTATAAATAAAACAATGTTTTTATATTTTAACTTAACCAAATTTTATGGTAAATTTAGGCTTTTAGTAATATCAATTTTATCTTAGCAAACTTTGAGCTTATAAATACTTAACTTATAACCTGTTCAAATAAATCGATCTGGATAAAAACGTAATTCAAAAAGAAACTAAATTTATTCCTGATGAGAACAACTTGTTGATAAATTTCGTGAAATCGTAGTGCAGTAATTAACTTAATTTTTATTAAATAGCGCAAAAAGCGCTATTTGTAGCTGAAAAAAATTTTATTTTCGTATATAGAATACATTGATAAAGTAGCCTCAAAAACAACAAATACCGTTTCAACAATTAACCTTTATTCAACTGCTGGAATACGTTATTGAAAATCCTTGTAAATAAAGCTATCAGAACAACAGGAAATGCGAAAACTCATTTTGGCTGTAAAATAACAAATTAGAGTCATCCCTCCTGGGCAATTTATTATAAATCAATTGGCTAAAGCTGGATTGTGTCACGTTCCTGTCGGAGGATGTGTCCCCTTCGCATGGACAGGGCGGCAACAACAGTGTCAGAAAAGAGCCCAAAAAATTGATGGTTCCCGATTTACCAGATTGTTTCGATTACGTACAAAGCATTTGCATCAAATTTTGCCTGCAGGATGTTTAATTCGGTGACTGTTGTATCTGTGTGGGGAGGATTGCGGACACCAAAAGTGACAAGGGTTAAACACTGCTAACGGATGTAAGTGAACATAAAGTATTTTCCTATTTGGGCGTTAGTTTGTACCATTTGTGTGTTCTTCCTCCACCCTCAAGGGAGATGCCGTGGCAATGAAAAATCGTTAAAAGGAAATTAAACAGGAAATGACAATCAATGTTGCGGTTCAATCTTTTCCACATCTATACAACATGGAAGTGTGTTGGCCTAATGTGGATCAAAAGAAAAGTAAATGTAGTAAATGTAATATTGTAAATGTAATTTTCTTAGAACATTATGTGAGTCACTGTTATATTTTAGAAATATTTATACAATCAAAAATTGATTCACAGATTTTTTTCTTATTTATCGAATTAGACATTTACAATTTTCTTAAAGAACGTAACTCTTCCGCTGAGACAGAGAAGTCAAAAATTGGTTGGTGTTTCTATCCGGGTTACCAGGCGGTCACCTCAGTGAAACTTTAGCCTAATACCTTTACCATAAACGACATTATGAATGACTTGATACCGCATTTACTTTATGTAAAGCTTGCCATCCTAGCATGTGGTCACTTGCTTAAATAATCAATCGACTTACCTTTTGCTTTCAAGAATAAAACATTTTTCTTTACCCCAAAATTGATCTATCTTGGTCTATCAGACTACCGGATCCGACGTAAATAGAGCCAGTCTTGTTCGCGATGCACAATGCTCCATACTGTGATAAATGTTTTTATATTTAAAATTAGTTTTTAATGTTTTTTTCGCTTTAAAGAGTAACTTTTTTAAGTTCTTTCTATAATTTCTTACTTTTTTGAAACATAACAATAAAAAAGGTATTTTTATTGAAATAGTCTAATAATAGACTAATATCTTTTTACAGAGTAACTTATAAATATGATTGGTGATCTAGAGTTAAAAATAAATGTTCATTCTCCCTAAAACAATGTCAAATACTTTAAATCTTATAATAAAACTAGCTGAGTAACCCGGTTTTACCCGGGATATCAGAAATACTATTGAACTAAATACCTTTCAAGTGTTGAGTATTGATAATATTTCTAAAATCTGTGGATGAAATATAGAATCACATCTTAAGTGGCTTTGTGCCTTCTTAAATTAATATATAGGGACATTCCCGTTTTTTTTTATACTTGCTAATTTATCATTGCTTTGTAGGAGAGGATATCCTCCATTTTCAAAACGAAATGAGAAAAATCATGAACATTTACCAAAATGTACACCAAGAAAAGCCTTTCCCCAATGTTATTGGATGCATTGACTCCAGCTCCTAAAGACGATAGCAAAAGCTGCTACAATCGCAAAGGTACGCATTCAATAATTTTTCAGGAAAGTATAATTTGATTTATATGATGCACACGCACTTACCAAAGATTATGGCTATTATTTCATACAGAAGTATTTGCGATTTTCAACTACTATTTCTCGATGTATTTTTCGGATAGCCCGGGAGATCTCACAATGAGTGTATGTGGAAAAGCAGCCTTTTAAGAGAGAATTTGGAGAATAGTAGCATACTGACCAGAAGATAGTCATCTTTTAGGGCATTCCGCCTAATTTCCTTAGTAAATATCTTATGGCCCCGTTTCGTGAAAATGATTTTCTTACCGCGATGCAACAAAAGTATAATTGGCATCTTAGTTCGAGAAGTGTTTGCATACAGCAAGCGTTCGGTGTTCTAATACAGAAGTTCCGAATTTTAAAATACTTTACCAATTTATAATTTCCAAGAACTAAAGTACATAGTTATGTATGTCTTGCATGTCTTACATAACTTCATAATTGAAAGTGAAAGAATTCATTTAGAAAACCGTATCTTTGATAATGATGACAATAATAGTGAAAATACCACTTGTAATTTCTTTTGTGAAAACGTCGAACAAACTGAATCAAAAGAAAAAAGAAATAAAATTGCTCATATGTTTATGTGGTAAATGCTTTTAACTGTATATGGTAAAACCCTAAGTCTCGTTGTTCAGTCACAAGCATTTCCTCCTGTTTTAGTATTTCTAAGTTTAATCCTTTTGTAAGTAGCAATAAATTTCACTTTACAAGTTTCTTTTGAGAATACAAATTGTCATTTATATTTTCTATTTTCTGCACTATAATATTCCATAGCGCACTTTTTGTTTTCTTCCCTTATTAAATTCATCTTCAAAAGCCATCTTAGTCGAAAACAAAATCTTTATTTGATTTCTTATCCACTGTTGCATTACACTGAAAATTGAACAATTCATCTATTTTTGCTCAACCGTTTAGGATTTACAGAGGAAATAGGATATGCAGAATATTTGTGCTAAGGTTTAATTTGCAAATTCTTAAGTGTTGAATTTTGGGAAGTGCTATAATATGTGTTTATCTAACTATTTGTATTCTAGTGTATTCAAGCTATAATTTTTCCAACTGAGCGGCTAGCTAACAAAACTGCATGATCGGACCTTGCCTATAATCTAATGATATGGGGGTATGTTTTTAAGAATTAAGCTTATGCGCCGAGGCAGACAAGCCAAAAAAAAATTATCGGCGTTTCGATCTGGGGCACCAAACTAATCTCGTCAATATGTCTACTACCTGGTACCCTGTATCAAACGCCATGATTTCGCGGATCAAGATCCAGTTCTTATACTTTTATCTATTTTACTCCAAGACTAAGTGTGAATTACAAGTAAGGTAAATTTTCCAAAAAATAGTTTTTCGCATACACACTATTGCCGCCTTAACAGCAAAAAAATGTTGAAAGGTGTTAAGACTTTGCGGAAAAAGTGTTAAGATCTGTTTTCAAATGCCAGAACTAAGTTTATAAAAGGGGATAGAGAATAAGAGTAAAAGTTAAATTACTTTATGAAAATATAAATAGTAAAAATTTTTTGAAAATGAATAGTCACGCTCTTCCTTCTGCTTGGCTTCATTCCGTGTCGTGCTTGGAGCATACTGATCTTAATTACGTTGAAAATTCAAGCATCCCTGTCATCTATGCAGCTCAAGTAGTCTAAACGCTAAACGCACTGCGGTGCACAGTCGCTTCACAATAAAATCACTTACATTACTTTCTGAATACACTGGCCCGAAAGAAATATCTAATAAAATAGTAAAAGCTAGCAATTTATGTTGCCCGTGTATTAACTTACTTGATAGCAAAACAAACTTACAAATATTCTTCCATTTTACTCTTAATGCAACCATAAATAACAGAAAATAAACCCGTCCTAATCAAAATATCAATCTGAGAGTAATATATCGAACCTTATACATATATGAATATGAGTGGAGGATGGATAGAAACTTTAGATGAATTATTGCCTCGTAATATTTCCTTTCATGAAGGGGCAAAGTTCTTATAAGTGCGGTAAATTCAAAAGCAGTCATTGAAGTCAGGTGTATCTTAAGCATTATCATAACATGTGGGGGACTCAGAAAAAATACCTGAGGGTAGGCAGTACGAAAAGTAACACTTTTGTACCGGAACGGGCTGTACACGGGAACTAGGTACAAAAGGTAAAGTTGTTCGTAGCACCCTTCTGCTCATTATTTCGTTTGCAAAAATTTCTCGTTAGTTACCCCAAAGGGAACCCAGGAGAAAAAATAAAATGTCCTCAAGGAAGAAAAAAATCATGTATGTGCATATATATGTATATAATGTAACTATTTCTAACAAAATTAAATTTCTTTAAAGGAAAATCATGCTTAGTCATGACATTAAAATGCAAACATAAATAGCATGCATAGCTGCAGTTGTAAACAGGAGAAAAACTGGAAATACTTTTCATTTAAATGTGAAGGCCGCATGAAACAGCTTAATAAATTAAGCGACAAGGAGCAATTAATTGCTAAATATAGTTCGTCCTACTTCAGTCAGCGGTAAGAAAGGACGAAAAGAAAATTTCTTGCGTTTGACATAAATGTAAGAAATTTTTTTTTTTTCTTTTCACTTTCCGTCGAGATTTCATTGAAATTTTTTTCGGTTTTGCTTAATTGTTACTTTGTCTTCCTTCCTTAATTATGGCTATGACATTCATTTTCGATGCGGACGTAAAATTCCATTAAGTTTTCACGTATAGTGCGAAAAATGATGAAATTGACTATAAGATAATTCTTTTCCTTTATTCTTTAGTTTCCGTGTACCAGATAAATGCAAAAAATTGCAGATTATCTCGAGAGGATTTGATTTACCTTTAATTTGCTCGCTTTGAGAAAAAAATGTAATTGTATTACGCTTGCTAGCGATGTCTAATTGTGAACAGATATTGGGACTTATCCTGACAATCGATGTCAAATCGGCTTTTTTAAATTATTGTATTTAACTTACACTACGTGTCGTCAAATCTTGCAATGCAAAATTTTTATACTTAGACTTTACCAAACTCAATGAAATTTGGCGAACATGTATAACTTCGGTGACAGTACAAGTTAGTGGTGTTTCCCGAGCGAATCCACACTCGCATCCCTTATTTCCACTCACGCATCACTAAAATCATTGTACTTGTCTAACTTTTTCAATTTTAACTTATATTATAAATCATTTATAACAATAAATCAATTTTAACTTATAAATCATTTATAACAATAAAATAAAAGAATTTTTTAAAAAAAATTTTTTAAATGTATTTCTCTTGTTTCGATTCTATTGGGAACATTTATGGTATTGTGTAAAGCGATTGACTCTTCCAATTTTAAAATATAAACTTCAAGTGAAACTTTATCAAATTGATATTAATTTATTTAGTGTGAATTTTAACGAGACCTATTGATTAAAACTACAATTGTTGCGCACAAGTCATTTATTTTGTAATTTTAAAAACAATATAATAAATACAAAACTATTATTTAAAGAAAAAAGACTATATATTTTGATCAAGAATACTCGTAACACTTGCATTGTTCTCAATTTCGTTGTATTCCTTTTTCATTATCTTGCTTCGGTTTTGGATCAATTAAAATCCAATCAAAGTCACGCACAAATTATTAGTAGACTTGATAAACTCCATTAGGTAATAATAACTAATTTATATTTTATCTGCACGAGAAAGTTAAATCCTTTTCTTATTCTACTATACTTACTATATAATTTTCCCCACAATTTTTAAAAAGCCGTAGTATACATATTGAATAGGTTATTTTTTGAAAAATAATTGGCCTCAATAACGTCAGCTGCAGCAGCTACAATACTTCCATTTTAGTGCGGATTTTCTATGAAATTTCAATTTAACTTAAGTTCGGTTCAGTTAGTCCCACTCCATACATTTTTCAAGAAAATATAACTGCTCCTAGGTCCATTCCATCTCAAAGCTGAGCACAACTTCTTGTAGTGGTTATGTTTTCAATTTTGGGATATATATATATATATATATTATATAGTGTATAATATTTCCGTTCAAAAGTTTATGGTCAAGTTGCTTTTTGCCATTCATAGTACAAACCTAATAAATTCTTTATAACACAAATCTAATACAATCCATAAAACGTTTCGATCAATTTTATACAACTTAAACGAAATCATTCAACTTGCGATACAAAATAGTTTTCATGATGATAAGATTTTAGAGTTTATCTTATTGTTGCAATGCAAATAGAGCAGAAGCAAGAAACGTTTTGAAACATTTATGATAATTGTATTTTGTAAAAAAGGAAAATTTCTGTTAGAGAGTCCATTCCGCACCATTTGAAGCCAAATTTTCCGGACATTTTCTAACAAATTCAACTAGGAGAAAATTTATCGCTCTACTGGAGCCCTTTCGACAAAGTTAAATGCTGGCATTAACTCTGGCCGGCTGATAAATTGAAAGCGATTTGCTGTGGACATTCTGCGGTTTGTCGAATTAGTCCTCTTCAGGGCACTTTTGCCTTTAGAAAATGTTTTAGCGGTACACTGGTAGAGGTGCTGAAGTTTTATTATTTCATTTTTGTTTAAAACAGGAAAATAAAGGAAGAAAAATACAAATACATATCTTCATATTTTGCTCGCGTCTATTTTTTATAATTCATTATATTCAATTTCAGTAAAATCTTTTTAAAATTAATTCTCATAAAATATTATATATATTCCAAATAAGTCAACATTTTCGCGTCTAGCAACACATTTATACACATGGATTAAGGATCTGAAAACAAAAACACTTTCACATACGGTTTTTGAAATGTGAAAAAATTGGATCAATAAGTTTCTTTGGCACATTTTTGAAATTCCCTTTAAATGGCTTTATCTTATGAAAAAACATTTAACGATTATTTTTTATAATAATGTAACAAGCTTTAAAATAAATTTAAACTCCTCAGAAGTTATGAAAAATTGTTTTTCTGTAACTTTGACTTTTACTTAATTGTGAAATGAAATGAAATTATATTTTAAGTTTATATTTGCCTTTAAACTTTAAATACTTGTAAGACACTATGCTTTTTTGTATAGTGTCAAATTTCTTAGATACCGTATAATAATACAAATAGTTAATATTAATTGATGAGATATTTATTAGAGTTAGGTATAGAAATACATTGAGGTGTGCCCTACTGTGTTTCGAACAGAAGTTATTACGTTTTATATGAGCTCACCTACCTGCACACACGATAATATTACAGCCTTTAAAAAAGGGGTAAAGGAGGGATTTTACGAAAACATTACTCATCGTGAATACTGATTACAATACTGTAAGAAATCGATTGGCATATGTTGGAACACTTCTTTACAAATCACTCTGTATAAAAGTACAGAAATAAAATTAATATGATTGCAGAAAGAAATTGATTCAGATTTCTTAGAAGTGCGAGGGGTGATGCAAAAGCAATGATAAGTCTAATGCTCACAAAAATTGCATTAGCTTCCTTACATCTTCACTAGTCGAATGTAAAAAAATCGTTTACATAAGTCATAATTTCTAGAACTTACATTTATTTCAATACGAGAAGTTATAGAGAAAACTCGAAAATGGAGAAATATTAAGTAAGAGTTGCCATGAAGTACCTCTGTTTAAAAACAATGTCTACGAAAGAGGTACACGTCGAGTTGGTGAAAATATTAGAGGACTATGCCTCTCTATATGCTACAATTGCCCGCCGGTCTAATTCGTTTACGCTACCACCCTTAACGACACTCAAAAAATTTAAAATTTCAAGCTCGGCAAAAGAATTACGAAATCGATAATATTATACGTATTTATTATAAATGGGCAATTCGGACATATCAATAATGTGATTGACATCCAAGTAGGAAATCTCGTATATCCATGAGCTCGAAAAGTCTGTTTTTGCTCTGATTTAATTTGAATTATTCTAAATTTTGCCGCATTATTATTTTTTATGGCCAATACAAATAAGATATTAAAATAAGAATTAATTATTATAATATTGTATTTACAACGATTTTAGAATGGTGTACACAAAATTGTAATACTAAACCACACCTTGGCCTTAGGAGTAACTCATCTTAGCCCCTTTGGGTAAAGCAAGATGGGTTGATGAATTACGTTCAATATTTTAGTTATATGCTCTCAAACTCCTTAAAATATATATCTATTATAGCAATTAATAAGAAGACTGATGAAGGTTTAATTAATAAGGTATTAGTTTCTTCTCTTCTGAGATATAATTACAAAAATAAATTCATTATAATCCTTTATAAAACCTTTAAATTTCTTGTTGGGAAAATGGATATCACTGTTATAAATATATCATCCTTTACTAATAAAAAGCCAAAGTGGTAAATAACTAAGCAATGTTCTTCAGAAATTTGTTATAATGAAGTGAACTCCCCATCTCGATAAGAGGTTGAGACCATCTGCGAATTTTCCAGAATTACGTGTAAATTTCCCAACGCTTATAATTACAGTAGTTGCACGCTGTTACCAACATGTTTCGCAAAGTTTTATTAAACTTTGACGTAATGCAAATGATGCCACCACATCGAAGACTGTCGGCTCCTGTAGGCAAGTTGGTAGGATTTTCTATAGTATACCTACTTCATTTAAGGCAGAAGGTAGCAAGCAAATTTATGTATGGGTACGGAAAAATTCCTAACGAGCAGAAGGTGTAACTAGGCATCATTTTAAACTGAAGGAGGATACTCACCACTTCTTTGTTGCTTTTTTATTACACTTACCTTAATTTTTACGACATTTTAAAAGAATGAGAAAACTTTTGCAACAAAAACTCGTTTTCTAACTTTTATAAGTTATTTGAAAAGTATCGGCGGATCTTCCATGGTTCCATGTTTCTCATTTCTATTTGCCTACAGACAAGAGAATATTAGGAGAAGAATGTAACTTTATATACGAATACTTTGCCTTGAGACAATGTCCTTAGTTAGTTAGAAGTAGTCTAATGATTTTGGCTTCACCAGCATATACTCGTGTGCACAGCTAAAAATATAGATATAGATTTATTGCAATAGCATTGAACAGCTGAATAAGTTTTCAGTAAATGAGAACTCAAACTTAGTAATAATTAAAGTTTTCGTGGACCCAATGCAAACTTGATACCAATTAGAGTAGATGCCAGTCGTCGGAATGAAGCAATAAAACATTAACTGATACGGTGATTATAGATTGATCATTATTAGCTCCAATGTTTTCTTATTAATTTTTATTTCATGTTTTCAAGGACTCTTAAACTTATAATTACTTACAAATTTAGTTATTCAAATCTTGAGAATATCTTCTATAAAAATATTTCGTTCAAATAGAGTCAGAAAGAAAATCCCGAAGCATACATTTTTTCCAAATTTTCTGAATTAATAAGGAAATCGCCCAAAATAATTTAAAATTTTTCAAAGTATTAACAGCTAATAGCATATATAAATTTTAGAGGTTTTAAATATGAAAATGCTAATAGTTCAAAAAAATGGGAAAAGTTCTGGGTATTTAAAGTCTAGGCGAGGGTCTTTGAAATATTTTTGTTTCGCTAAACTGCCAATTGTGTTATTAATATTATTATTATTATTTATTTTACAATTTTAGAATTTAATTCTCAAATTGCTTACTTATTTTTCGTGCACTCGGGAACTCCGAAAGTTGTTGATAGAAAAATGCGACTCAAAAATGTAAATTAAAGCTAATAAGAAATATATCTGTTTGCATATTCGCTGCTTTAATTCACCATAAAAGAATGTTATAAATAAAGTTACATCGAAATTCGGGAAGTTTGCAGATTTTTGACTTGTTTCATTGCTTTTCAAATATAAGGAAGAGAGAAAGAACGAAAATAGCAGCTTAATAATCAATCGTTATTTTGCTGAAACGCAATAACAACGAATGAGGGTAGCGGAGCTACAGTAGAAGTGGTACGTTTGGAATCTCACTCTATAATCTAAGCCTTAAATACAAAAAACAACTATTTAGATTTCTCATATAAAATATTAAATATATTTGTAGGTTTTCCTGTAACACGTTTCCTGCCAGAGTTTTCGGCAAAACTTTCGTGAGAGGCTAACGACTACATGTAAAAATGCCTTTAGTGAGAGAGAGAAAGAGAGAGAGAGAGCTTTCACTTCTGTGTACCATTTTCGGTACAAGTGGAAAGGATCATGTTAAGGCAAAGTTTTTTAGGAAATTTATTTAATAATAAGCAAAATGGTGCATTTTGTCAAGCAAATTTCATCTTCCATCACTATAGAACGAAATGAATCTGAAATGTCCTTTTAGTCTTAATTATAAATGAGATTTGGTCCTTTGCACACAGTAACAAATGGTAGAATGAATATGTTGTGTAATAGCAACTTCCAGTAGACGTGCAAAATGTTTGAATACGAGTAGAAAACTTTCAAGATTTTTTTTGTGGCCATTCTATTCAGTTCTACTTGGAAATATTCGAATTGGAAAGCATTTACTCATTTTAAAGCGAAAGGGATACTTCCAAGTGATTTGAATAGAAGCAAAAAAGCGGAATACAAGGTAAATAATGGATGAGCTATTTTCAATCGAGCACACGACTGTGGACGTTGATTCCTCTGCATCTGGGCACTCTTTGCCGTGGTAATGATGCCTTCTAGCCTTGTGAAAGAAATGGAAAAAGGAGCGCGAATGAAAGGGCTTTAATTAAAATTTTGCCTGGGAAACATTCACGGCATAATGGAGAACTGCTGAACGAGCGTGTAAACTTTTCTGTTTCTGCTGCTGTTGCTGTTTCTTCACGTAAACCTCACTTTATTGGTCCTCCGTGCGTTCTTCACCCACCCGCTCTTGGCACAGGATGACGTTAATGTTGTAACAGTCGTTTTAATGAATCTCCTGATAAATATTATTTTGCAAATTGCACATCATTTCTATTACTTTTAAGAGTAGTGAAATTCTGCACCGTCAAACCCATTAGGGAAAATTATGTTTGTACCAGTTCTTTAGTAAGTTTTTTTTTAACATTTTTGCACTACTCATAAATGTCGTATTTCAGGTGTTATATTGCTTACCTCAGTCATCAACAAGTTATGATTATTTGTGTATTTCCTTTGAAATCGTTTGAATGCTCACATATATCAAATAACTACATAAATATATGCATTTTAAATTATAAATTGTAATTGCTTAAAATTAAACAATTAATAAAATAAAATTAGTAAACATAACATATTGTTTGTCAAAGAAAAGCATCATTGCTTACCTTAAATTAAAAATATTTTCACAATTTAAATTTCCATTTATTATTATTATTGTACCATACATCGATTGTTTTTACAATATGGTCTTAAGTTTAGTTATTTTAAAACTCATTTATTTTTATTGATTTATGTGACAATGCCGAGGAAACCTAATAAATTTAGAGTAAATCTGCCTATCTTACACTATTGCTCTTCTATGCTACCTACTATTAAAAATTACTAGTTAAGCTGGCCAAAGTTGCGGAATAAGGGGATTAGGAGAACACTCACACTTTTCAATGAAATTTTTAATCTTTCTGACCTAGCTTACATTAATTCTAATTTATCCATAAGGTGCAACGGTTTAATGGAGTGATGCCAAGGAAGATTTTAGATTAATTTCAATATTTTATTTTGAACAATTTGTCTTATGTGTGTTCGCACACCCTTTCCATACGGCTTGGAAAATATCTTTAAATATAAGGAGCTTATTTTTCAGTCTTTACTGTAAATCTCATTGTTTTATTTTAAAACACTTAAAGTGTTTTATTGTGTCGTCATTAATTTGATTAATATTGTCTCGATTTTAAAATACTTTAAAGTGTGACTTTTATAAAACCAATATTTTTTTGATATAATAATAAAAAATTTGTTTACATTAATTAACTATATATTTAACTTATAAAAACATTTTCTTTACAGAAAGTTGTACTTTATCAATACAATTTAAAAAAAAAGCTTATAATAATACCTCGAATCAAAACCAGTTTTCTTTTTATATGAACATTATCTTTAATGGACATTCTTCAGACAAAACTTAATGTGGAATATATAACAAAATCCATTAATTATGACAGTGTTATTGAGTAATTTGTTAACCAATATGTGCATCAGAAAAAAATGTAAATATTTGATAAATGGTTTTTATTCTTTTGTATGGCCTTTGTTCATTATTAAAATAATTTTGCATTTTTTCGTTAATTTATGGGGTGGCAAACGTTATTGGCTCAGGGCGTCAAATCATAAAATACACCACGGCACGTAATGATCATGTCCATTGATATTCAGTCCCAATTGAGTTCAGTTAATCATCAACCGCAGTCGCACATCCTTTTACACTGTCTTCGCGGCTTATACTGCCTATACTGCCTATACTATTTTGTTTGTTTGTTTTGTGATTCTCTATCTGTGCTTTGATAATGGAGAATTGCCGTCCTTCCGAATGGACGATCTGCAGCGAATTTTGTGCGAAATCGTTTCACGAGTCTTGCATCAGATTGAATAAACGTGCCTTACCTTAATAAATTCAAACATCTTTTTGTATAAAACTGCGCGGAGTGCAGGACAATTTTGCTTGCAGTTTTATTGCAGCAATGAATCCATCAACACTGCCCTACGTTATCATATTTGCATGACTGAATTTTGCTCTAACATCGAAAGTAGTGCAACATATTGAAAACATCAAAGCCAAGTGCCTGATCCTGGAAATATGTATCTCTAATGCCTACTGCTATTTACCCGTCTCCAAACCGGACGAGTGTATCACAATGTTGTTTAAAGATCTGCGAGATATTCTGTCTAATCAACTGAACATGATTTTCTCGAACAACAGTCCCTCTAGTTTAGTTGCATTGTTCCCCTTATATCTTTACCCAGAAGTCTATAACATTTTTCGATCGTTGATGCTGCTAAAGCCATCCATTCTGCCGCAACTGAGCTTTTCAACATTCAACATTCAACATTTTGTTGACGGCATTTCCGGCGACCTCAAAGTAATCGTTTAGTCTGTAAACAGTCGGGACCTTGTTACGGGCAACGTCATATTTACACAGCTCTTCACTCTGAACCCCTCTCGGTCATACTGACTTCCTGACGGTCCTTTCCATTTCGCGACCAGCTCCACCACCATCATTTAAATCAACGTTAACCACACTGTCATATTACCTTCTGCTGTGCCTTCAACCCCGCCCTCGTCGAATGTTCCGGCCATTGTCACTTCAAATTCATAGACAAAACAGCACATTTTGTCAGCATTCGGTTCATCTCCTGTCGCCACCTCCTAATATAAAAATGTTTAGCACAACTTGGAATAAAGATGATTTGATTAAACGATCGAAAATAAACAGCTGAAATATACCTCACCTGAGGGTCCTTCTTTGTTTATTGTAAAGAGCACCTCAACACATTTTTATCCATCTTGGATGATGAAGTTCTGCAAGAAGTGCTTCGCTTTCAACTCGACCAACTCCATGAAGATTTTTCCCCCAGTCATTCCACCAGATCATTGACAAAATAGCACATCTTGTCAGCAATGTTTAGCACAACTTGGAATAAAGATGATTTGATTCATCGATCCTCTAAAATAAACAGCTAAAATATCCCTCACCTGAGGATTTTTCTTCGTTTACTTTAGAGAGCACCTCACCACATTCTGATCCTTCTTGGATGACGAAGTCCTTCAAGAAGCGCTTCGCTTCCAACTCGACCAATTGGATGAAGATTTCTTCCCCCAGTCATTCCATAAGCTTCCTGGTTTATATCCCCACTAAATAAGACTGGCTCATAACAAGTCCATCAAGCCGCCAAAATAGACAACATTAGATCAGTAAATATTGTAGCCAAATCCATTAATTTTAAAGTAAGCGTAAATAAACTTAACTATAGAAAATTTAATATCTCTAACCGTAATTTAGCTCCAATCATTACCTTAAGTTCTAACTTCACTATTAAAAATTCACTATGTTCTAACTCCATCACTATCAGGCGATACAAAAGGATCACTTCATTGAAGTTTAAATAATTAAGGAAATCATACCAAAATCCCAAATAAATCTCAAGCATTGGACTTGAAGGGGTCCATCTGATCCTTCCATCCACGCTACAACTATTATTTCTTCCGAATCCGGTCACTCTAAAAAACTAACTCCTATCATACCTAATTTGTTTTCTCTTAACCCCATTGTAATTCCCCTTATTATGTAATATAATGATAAAGCTCCTACTACTACCATGATCATTCCCTTCTCACCCTCTTCTTTCTAAATTGCTAATAAACCTTTCTTCATTAATCTCTTTCTTCCTCCTGTTGTTAGGCTAACCACCATAAAATCATTTCAGCCTATTCTCCTGGCGGACTATCTCGTCTGCGCGAAAGTGCATCTTTACTTGTCTCACCTTCACAATAACGCTGACTATATCTGCATAGGTAGCAAATCCAAACCTAATGTGATGATATTTTTTCATCTAGAAGGTCTCTCGATTTTAAGTTATTGTTGCATCGGGACTAGAAAAATACGTTTCCGGAAAGAAATGAAATTAAGCTTTACAAAAAAATTTCTAAAAATGTAATAGCATGTGTTTCGTATGAAAAACTATTTCATTGGAAAGCTCAGTCGTTGATATTTTTTAAATTTCGCTATTTTTTCTGTGCGTTTCTTCGGTAAGTTTTCCCAATGTTGCTTTTAATCAAAAACCTTAACCACTTATCTACTCTTTTGCCGCTCACAAAGCATATTTTAAAAGTTCATACTTTCAGAAATAAGAGGCTAATGATTCTTTAAGTATTTGCATACTGAACCTGATGTAAAATGCAAAATCAATTTTCCATGATTTTTCCTAGACTCAACAGCATCGTTATCTAAAAATAAACCTGTGACAGGTTAGCAGGAAGTGAAAGGCAGGCAAGTATAGGTAACTACGTCCATTTTAAATGATCTATAAATCTATGGTGTTTACATGTAAAAAGAGAAATCCTGTGAAAATTATGACATTAAATATGTCAAAAATTTGTGTCCTAAAAACATAATCCCAAGAGGTTACCACTTCAATATTTCATCGTAATTATCCCCTTGACACGTCGTGGACTTGAAATTACGACATCGTACAGAAATTTCATCCCTTGGTACGATCCTTAGATAAGTTCCGTCCTTGGAAGCCTGAACGGCAAGTAAATCGTCTCCAGTAAAGAAGTGCTTCGTCTAGCACGACACTTATGTAGAACAGTTTTCCTCTCCTATTATCATTTCGCAATTACTCCTCATAAATATTCATTTTCCGGCGCATTTTATAGTCAAATTTATGTAAAGTTCGCTCTTAGTTAATTACATTCAGCGTTGAAGATTTTGTAATTGATTCTGTCGTTTTCCGTCCAGGAGATACGATGAAAATGAAGTGACGCTCAACACCACATACTTGTACCTTTTCTAAGGTACTGGTATCATAAACCAATCTATTGCACTACCTATCCAATAGTTTAGATTACAATTGGCAGACTTATAGTATGTGCATACATAGTGCAATACATTTGTGGGGAGTAAGGAGTAAACCTACTTTTATCAGATGCAAAATATAATTTTTAAGTATTCTGTTTTTTATAATGAATCACTTCCAAATTTTAGTAACTTTATTAGTTAAACGGTAAGGGGTGGTTCTGAAGAATGCGCGCGAAAATCGTATTTTATATTTGTAATTTCTAGTCGCAGGCTCAATTTAATATTTCTTTCTAAATTGCATAAAATATTTATTTGAATTTAACAAATATTGTTTTATTAAGATACTCGAACATCAAACACTTTATAAGAAATGTAATTTTTTTTTGAAACACTATCGTTTTCTAATGAAACTTCTCCTTTTTTACCTTAAGTTTAACAGAATAAGTTTAGATTTAAAAAAAAAATTTAAATTTTTAAAAAAATTTTCACTTGAGTCAGTTTATTACCCGACTATGGCAAAGACAAAGGAGGATTATAGATTTTAGCAGTTTATGTATGAGGATATCTTTATACCGTATGTAATGTTTTTTTTCTTTGATCTAAAAACATTAAACGTGAAGGTGTTATTTGACGCGTCTTACTCCTCCGCGTGTCATAGGATATACGACGTCTCGCTAAATCCAATATGGCGAATTTAAAAAATGAATTACACAGCTCGAGAAAACAATTCAAGGTAAATGTATCGTGTTTGGTATCAAAAGAAAAACCTTGACAAGAACATTCCAAACATATAAATGATTACCTTTATACTATGAGATCAGGCTCAAAGGATGGTGAAATAGATTCTTGATGTAACTTTGAAATTATACTTATCGTTAAGAATTATTAAATCTCAGTAGTCTATTGTAAAATAATGTAACAAATCTGCATAAATATACGAAAATCTTCATTAAAAATAATCTTTCCATTATCTTTCATATCATGCCTATATCCATTAGAGATTAGAGAAATAAACGATTTATTTTCGCTGCAATTTTTCCAACTTTTTATACTACTGTTCCATTCGTTAATTCAAAAGTTAATAATTACATCGGAACAAAATCAAATGAGATTTCATTTACAATTCGAAAACAACAATTTCCATTGAATTCCAAAACTGAAAACGAAAAATCTCTGCCGCACTCGCTCAATTATCCAATAGACCCTCGAATTTAGTACAAAGTTAGGCTATCCCCTCGATGGGTTAACAATGGAAAATTTAGTCTCGATAATATAGTTATCGCATTAACTATCAAACGTCAAATTGATATGAGTTTTCGGCTGAATTAAACTGGTCTAGTGGAAAATTTTCCGCTTTTGGTCCATGTTCATTTTCACTGGATTTATTGGAGCAAACTACCCAGCGTGATATCTACCGAGTGGGCTTGGGCTCCAGAGATCCCTAACATCAAGAGCATCGGTCGAATTATATTGAGTTTTACCATTCCACAGGGATAAAAGCAAAGCAATTAGAATTAAGGTCTTCCGGGTCAGAGTCGGAATAGGGATGTTTTATTAAAAATTTCTTACCCAGAGGGATAGTTTTATTCCGAACAAATATAATAACCAGATGGTGAAGATTTCTGGTTTTCTATTGATTTCTTCTCGAAGAAAGGGCCCATGTATGCTCGTATAATCGTTCAATTTAGAACAGAGAAATCCTAATTACATTACTTCAGTTTTCTTCCGGAAAGAAATTGAAAAAAATCTAAAAATCCGTTTTTCATATTTTACTAGTGTCTGTTGAGATTACAAAACGTAAATTACGAATTGTTTGAATTATTCATTCACCAAGATAGGAATAGTTGATATTATTATTATTATTAAAATGATTTTATTTTGAAGTATTTTCCTGTCATAATCATAATAAAAAAAATTAAAGTTTAATTCTGACAATCGTGATTTTCATTATGTATTTTATCATCATACAATTAAGTTCTTAGTATACTATTCAAATTTTCTCTCTACCAATTGATTTAGGCTGACTTTTTAACACTAGATTTACGGACTGAGCCAATTTGACTCATTAAAAATTTGATTACTATATATATATAAAACTTTAATATTGTTTTTTAAAAACATACGTTGATTTTTAATGAAGTAATGAAATATATGTAAATGTTAATTCTTCTTCCCCGCAGACCCCTTCATTTTGCATTATCGAATGTGGTATACCTATTTTTACGGTTGTGAGCCAATTTGATTCATACAGTGATTTAACAGTTAATCGCATTCCACATGACAGTAATGAGCCGTTTATTTTGAAAGTGGTGTAAGTCCAAAATGTCATAAGGTCAATTTTGTTTGAAAAGAATATACACAAATCGACCTTATGACATTTTGGACTTACGGCACTTTCAAAATAAACGGCTCATTTATTGGTCATATCAGGCCTTTTGCCATACATCGCGTGTGAGCAGTTCATTTTTGGTAAAATAATATATAATTTATAATTTTATAAATTCATTTTTACAAGAAAAATTTGATCCACAAAGGTAATTTTGTGAAATTTATTCGTAAAAGGTATTACAATTGATATTTATTTTATTTGGTAATCTAGTGTTGCTATTATGGGAAAAAATCTTTGTCTTTTATTGAAAAAACTAATCAAAATACAAAAAGAGCAATCAGATAATGAATCGGATGCAATTGATATAGACCAAAGTGATAACGAAATTGAGTTCGAGGAGGAAGTCAATAAAATTGAATTTTCAAGCAGTGAAGATGAAGATCTTAGCTCCTAGCAAAAAAAGAGCCATGTTATTTCTGATTCTGAAACCGAAAGTGAAGATGAAGTTTTTCGTGATATAGCCCCTATTAAAAAAAGAGCCAGGGTTATTATTTCTGATTTTGAAACCGAAAGTGGGTTAGACGCTATCGATATATCTTCTGATAAAGAAATTTCAGCCGAAAAAGCTGCTGATGGGACTTTATGGGAAATATTGAACGAAGGTAGAAATGTAGGTAGATTACCGGATTATACAATATTCAAAGACGTCTCTGGTCCAACTGCCTATGCTAAAAGTCATATTATGCTTGATTCTGTAAGTAGCGCTTTCAATTTGATAATTGACGAAGGTATGATGACACAATCATGAACTCGAAGCTCGTAAAGTTTTGAATAATAAGGAATGGACGGTTACAAAATCACAATTGTGGGCCTTTGTAGCAATTTTATTAGCTAGATGAGCATATGAGGCAAAAAATTTCAAATGTTCGTATTTGTGGTCTGCGAAGTGGGGTCCGGCTTTTTTCGCCCAATGTCTAGAGATAAATTTATGGAAATACTTCGGTTCATATGTTTTGATAAAAAAAAATGAACGCAATGAAAGGCGGAAAACAGACAAATTTGCCTTGATTTCAAAAATATGGGATAAATTTATAGAGAATAGCCAGGCTTGTTACAAACCTAAAGAAAACTACTTTGGTAGGTACTATACGTGCGTATCGAAAAGAATTACCTAAAATTGCGAAAGCTAAGAAAGATAAAATGACACAGTTTTCTACAAAACTTTATAAATCTGAGAATTATACCCTGACCATTTATAAAAGCAAGTCTAATAAAAAAGTTTTACTACTAAGTTCAAAACATAAAAATATAACAATTGAAAAAAATAATAAACTTATTCCAGAAACAGTAAGATGTTATAATAGCACCAAGTATGGCGTGGATATATGTACTTGACCAAATGGCCCGAAAATATAACGTTAAAGCAAGCTCACGCAGATGGCCTCTACAAGTTTTCTATAACATTTTAGATTTAGCAGCTATCAATGCTTGGATTCTGTATAAAGAGACCACTCAAGTAAATATTTCAACAAAGGATTTTATTTTCCAATTGGCTGAAGAGCTAAGAAGTAACTATAGAGAAGTAGTCGACAACACTTCCATTCCAACTACAAAAATTCATACTATTGACGCCCGGAAGAATTGTCAAGTTCAAGAGTCACGCAATAGAAATAGATGTAAAAACCTTTGTGCTAAATGTAATAGAAATGTTTGTGGGAAATGTATTTCAAAAACAGAATTTATATGTAAAAGATGTTTTCAATGTAGTTTTTCATAATAAATATTTTATTTAAATTGATGGATGAAACTATTTTCTTTTAATTTTCTTGTATAATTCAATTTGGCTCAATTTAGTAAAAATAGGTATATAACAAAACTCCCTAAATCTAGTGTTAAAATTGTGAAATAAAAAAAAAATCGTTGATACGTTTTAATTGATTATTTTTGAAAATCTATGAGTTTTTAGAAATCATATTGTGAACCTTTCAAGAAAAATTTTACAACAATTTTAAAAGAAAACTCAAGAATTAATGATGAGTAAAACAACACACCATATCTTGGAATGCGACGAAATTTACTGAGGTAGAATGTACAAGATACCTCATACCATAGCTAATTTATAGTGATGAATAAATGAAATTTCAAACAGATATTTTCTCTCTAATTTTTTACCGACGAAAGGATAAAGTGGAATTCTGTTACTATGATGAATTTAAATTTAATTACAAACACCAGGAGTTTTCTTCCAGAATTTTGAACTAGCCCGTTTCATGGGAATTTGTCATTAAGAAAAGTGATATTTTTAATTTTTCTTTGAAAGGACAAAAACCTCTTAAGATGTTGTGCATTAGAAAAAATTAAAAAAAAATATTATTTGAATTCAAACGATCTGTATTACCAAATCCATTATACCCATTGTTTCTATGGTTAAAAAATATTTTCAATTATGTAGAATCAGCGAAAAGGAAAATTTGTAATCTTTTCTTTTGAGAAAATGTGGGCAAACAACTGAGAATATAAATTGGCGCAAAGAAGTATAAAAATGTTTGATCAAATTATGCTCGCAGGAAGTTATTTACCAATTGCAATTAATTAAATTCGCGCAGGGGATGACTGCTAGAAACAAGAACGTTCTATGGTTGTTCATTAACAGCAAATGAATCAGCAGCTCTTTACAGATTTGCGAATAAATTTATCAAGGGAAAATTACCTTGAAATTCAAGCTCTACTTCGTCCACCCCCACACTGCTGGGGGAAATAATCCAAGTGGTTCTCGCCAGAATGACGCAATGGGAATAGGAGGGATAACTTTTCCTTTTTAGGTTGAAAAATTGCGCTAAAAGTAATTTCCAAAGTTAAATGTACTCGATAACGGATGATTTGGTCAAGTAGAACCAAAACCACACTGGTGCTTCCTCCGTTCCCAGTCCTGCTGATTCTGCTTCCAAGGAGCCCTCAGTTCGAATCACTTTTCGCACCATTAACTCCAATCGAATCTAGTCCTTGGCTTCAATTCTATAATAATTGATTCCTTAATTAGATTTTTTAGACTTTCGTCCTTCTCCTCGTCTCTATTTAATTTTTTATTGAAATATGATGAAAACAGATGGTTACATTTTCCTCTGCTAATTAAATTACAGAAGAAATTCAGCTAAAATCTTAACAATGACTTTTTCAAAATCGAAGAAATGTGGTGTACTTTGAAATTGTATTAATTTTTTACATATCTATTATGGAAGAACAAATACAGTAGAGGACAAAAATAAGTTCATATGTGCAAGGCATTGACTCAACTAATTTTTGTAATACGCTTCACTAACAGCGGTAAACAATTCATTGTCGTTCCGAAAACGTTTTCCTTTTAAACATCTTTTTATATCTTCCTAAAAGTGTTTAATTGAGTTGAGGTCCGGGGATTGCAACGACCACTCCATTACCGAAATATCATTTTCCGCGCAAGAAAATTTAAAAGATCTCGTTAGGTCGTTTTCTTGCTATAGTATCCAGGTTTCTGGCATATTTTTGCTAGCACACGGCAGCATTATTTTTCTATAATTTATTTGATCCATAGACCAAAAAATTCGGTTTTTTGCAGCAACTCTCTCATGAAATCCAAATTCCGCCAAACCACAAACGAATTGTTGTTGCACATTCACAATATTAATTCCAGGTGAATCCCGATCATTACTTCAAGAGCAGTTAGATCTGGCTCCTTTTTTGATATAATAGAAATTTCAGTATCAGTTCTATCAGGATAAATTTATCTTTAATATTATAAAAAAAGGTACAGAAATATATTATTTACCTTTTATCAGTTTTCCTCGATCTTTCCCGCTGTTTAGATACAAAACAGCGGCATACATCGAGGAAAACTGATAAAAGGTATCAGGTGTAAAATTTAGATACAAAACAGAGAGAAATATCGAGGAAAACTGATAAAAGGAAAATAATATATTTCTGTACCTTTTTTTATAATATTAATGATTAATTTATCCTGATAGAACTGATGGTACTTTTTTCCGACGATAAATCGCCAATATTTCTCCTGAACCTTCTCACCAATTTCTTTTAATGTAAATTTATACTGATCTCGTAATTGATCAATTAATTCTGCAATATCATTTGATGTTCGGACCCTCTGAGCCATTCTTCTAGCACGTTTTAAGTTATTCAAATATGAGTTAACCCCTTACGTATATGATTTTATAATGTACTACTCGTACATGTAAAAATTTCCAGAGTAACATCTTATTTTTGTATAGTTTATTGTTATCTTTTTTTGATAACAATGAGCAAATGTTAAGCAAGAAAAGTGGTCTCACTAGACTCGGCTTGCGAAAAACGTCTAGAACCTAGAAATACAATATGTGACCATAATCTGAAAAAGCTATAACGAAATTTAGTCTAGTCCGGTCATCTGTTTTGCTGGGTTAATACACATCTCTAGTTAAGTTAAGTTAAGCTAGGTTTTGGTAATTTAATGGATTGTTAGAACACTTTGTGTGAGTTTTGCGATGAGTTAAGACCTTGTTGTAAGTTATATTAAGCTAGGTTAAGTGAATTATATTAAATTCCTTGGAGAAAAAAAAGGATTCTAAATGCGCTTTTTCGAAGCACCAAAGCTCTTATCCTCCGTAAGAAGTTTAATTTTATTATAATATTGTATGCCAGCAGACACAAGCACTTGTGAGAGAGTTTGTAAATGGCTTTTAAAAAGGGTTTTCAAAGTTTCTTTATTTTTGCGAAGCTTCTGATAAAAATCCAATGAAAATAATATTATACAAAGTGTTTCACCATTAATTGCTGAAGAATATTGAGAGCACTTAAAACTATATTTAACTAATTAAATAATTGTTCGTTTATATAAAATATTGAGTCAATAAAAATTTACAAGACAAGTTGAGTGCTTGCAATTTTTTAGCGAGTAAATGGAGAAACACCCTTAATATTTTTATTAGTCATGGAAAGCCGAAATAGGTAACTCCAATAATTACCTGTTAGTGTCTTCCGATCTTTTTCCTTGGGCTACTTGATGCATAGAGCAAACATTTTATAATGTACTTAGGTACTGGTATAAAACTTAAAAAATTGAAATCGAAAATCTGATAATTAATTGACCAGTCAACTATCATGCATCATTTAAATTCAACAAAACACTAACGAACAAAACAAAAATAATTTATTCAAGTTTAACAAAAACAGAATTCACTAATGAACATATTATAAAAATAAAAATATTAGCATTTATTCACATAATAAAAGTAATAATAATAACAACAATGGGAAGACTTTTTGCATGAACGTTTTGTCACAATTTTTAGGATTTTATGCTAACAATAAAGTCCATAAGGAAACGATAAAGAAACAGGTCGTACTACCATGCTAATAACATGCTTCGTTACTGATTCTACATAAAGCAGGAGCAATTGCTTTTACTACTTTATATATGCTCTTTTTCAAAGCACTTACAATTTTTCCTACTGGGATCTGATAGGTTTGGGAGGTTAAATCTCTCGTTGGATGACCTTTGCTTGAGTTTGAGGTAATATGTATAGGTCATTAGGGGATTTGATTGTAAAATCGACCGTCTAACACGAAATATTGCGGAATCGGGCCCTTTTTCTGAATGGTGTTAATTGGGAGATTTCATAAACTATAAAATTTAGATATTATATGAACCCACTGGGACCACTTTCTATAGGTTTTATTCGAGGTCCTTTGTTGCAAAACATAAAAAGAAAAAAATATATTATAGTAAGCCTCTCATGAGAGAGGTATCCGACTATAAGAGTTTCTGGAACATTTCTTTCTGATAAATGCATATTTTACTAAAGAACTAATTAAACATTTATTTTACCGATTGTCGAGATTCATAGTGGAATCAAAAATTAATAATTAATCGACATGGGAAGAGAGTTAATAAACAAAAAGGTCCCACTAAAGTAGTGGGAAAAAGAGAGGCTATAATATTTGTCTTCATGGTAGCGACAAATAAATATTCCATTAATAATATATTAAGAAAAATTAATTTTCGAAGGAAGTGGCAACATTTTATCAAAAACGTTAAAATAAGATAATATGCAGTATGTGATAATTTTGCCGAACATTTCATTAAACAAAGTATTTGTATTTGAAACCGAGAAAAACAATTTCATTTCTATGTTTCAAATGTATGTACATAATTCAATTTTCAGGGTTACTGGATCGTATTGAATAATAACCCTCTTAAAGTTGAACTTTTTGAAATATGGTATCAATGCGATAAAGCCTTGGTTATGCATTGTACGTTTCTTTTCGACACTTTATTGTTTAACTCAGTCGTCCATTATTGAATTAATGAGTATGTCATGTTATGTAATTTTTAATTATAAAAAGATAATGCTGCTCTTTAGTGTTATTTTTTTAGTAAATTTAAAATAAGTTTTAAAACTTAAAAAGTTCTTCAATTTAAGGTTAAACTGATGGTTTATCTCTAATATAAAAATAAAAATATATTATTCAATATTAAATGCCGACGAATCTATTTTAATTAACTAGTCAATTGTTATTGTAAATATTTGTCTTAACTTTACACTGTTAGAGAGAATATAAAATAACTAAAATGGCAAACATTTTTTAAGAATATTCACCTATCATTGTAAGGAAATAATTGGCATTTATTTTCTTTTTTTTCCTTTCAATATATGCTTTAACCACAAAATGAAATTACATTCCGACCGCATTGAATCCATCCGGACATAAATGTACTATAAAGTCAAAGCAGCCGAACAAAGGATATTTCAAAAAAGCATTCCTTTGCGATGAGCGCAGGGATAGCATTTTGAGCAGCGGTAGCAATACGAATGGCAATAGGTACGTGAAAATGCACTCCAACGCCAACCTCAGGATAGATGGATATTCACCAAAGAATGCTGCCATCCAATCCTAGAAGAATACTACAAGTAAAAATTGTAAATAAAACGAATAAGATGAATATATTAGCTTATACGTACCACGGATTTGAATCTTCTGGGAATTTTTTGAATACAAAGCAAGATCCATAAGATATGAAAATTTCATCCCGCATTGAATAGAATTAGGATATTATTACTCCTAACAAGTTAAGAAGAGATATACTCGTATGTACATATGTATGTGCGTGCACTAAAATTTTTAGTGTAAGAACTGTTCAGAATTATACTTTTATATGTATATTTATGCAGGAAACTATTATAAACTATATTAATCTGATCTGAAAGCATTCCTTGCAGTTGCATGGTGACACATCCAAATCTACTATTGTAAGATTTAAAAATTATTATACATACATTTGTAAAAAGAAGCTAAAGTTATGAAAAATGTAATGAAATAAATTGTCAATTATACAACTCGAAATTTTAGATTTATTTCTAATGAACATTTCTTTTCTTTCTTTCTTTTTTTTTCCTTTTCGATTAGAGAGTTTATAAATTAATTTATATGTATAAAATATTAAATTAATTATTATTGACAATAACTGGGAATAATAACAGCAATGAAATGAGATTAGGGAAAGTGAATGGAAAAATGAAATTAAATTTATAAAATCATTTGATATTTTATGCCCATCGACATTTTACCAAAGTTTCATGCTATAAATATAGTATATATAAATAATATAGCTTAACAAAAATTGAAAGGTTGTTGTAAAGACAGAAAACTATTGCTTCTCGCTCATTTTCAAATTCTCTATCCGTTCTCTCCTTTTAAGAAAAAAGTAATAATAGAAAAGGGAGGGTAGTTGGGAAAAAAATGAATAGAGGTTTTAAAAATAATTAATTCTTCTTATTATGATATCAGAATTTAAAATAAATATACTTTAAGAAATGTAAAATAGACCTTAAACGAAAACTAGAAGATACCAAAAGATTGATGTGATCCTAAAAATGTTCATGCACAGTATTTCATTTATTAATTTAACCCTGGGACTACACACCTCTATACAGAAATTAGAAACACTTACAGAAACAAGCTGACCCCGAAATCATTTTAAAACTATTATATCTCACGAATCGTGGTTTTTTCGGTAGAATCGCCTTTGGTTCGATAAAACTAATTTTAAATGACGCACTGGGTACCTCAAATATTCCTACTCATTCTGAAATATTTCAGTTTTACAAATATTTTTGGGATTCAGATGACCCAGGGTTAAGTAATATATTATTATGAACTTTTCAAAATTAATATATTATTATCCGTTTAATGGTATATCTTTTTCAGTTTTAATTAACTACAAAATCACGGTTCAGATTTCGATAAATATAACTTGTTAATAAATAAAGTCCCAAGTGACATATAATTTATAAAATTGTTCATAGTTTGGGCATTTTGTAAAGTTGTTTTGAAAAGATTTTTGAATGATTGAAATGAAATAAAAGGCTGAAGTCTTATTTAGAAATATAAAATAACAAAGTAAAAATAAACAAAAATAGAAATGGTAATGTAATTTAAAAATTAAAATTTAATAAATCATATTATAACTAAATATTTTGCAGAAGGTTTACTTTGATACTAGTTGATACATTTTTGCTTACTATTTTTTATATTATTGTTAGCGAAATAATCATTTTTATCTCTTGCCTAAAATAAAGGCTTATCTTATATACATAAAATGTATTTTTGAATATAACCGAATAGGATTGATTATTGACACATTCATATAAACGCAGCTTTAATCAGAGAACAGTGAGATTAAATACGATTCGCAAAATTGGAAACCCTTAAGTGTATTTGAACTCATGAATTTCAGGTTTCAATAGTTGCCAATTTGCAGGTATTTACTTGATAACCAATTGTTAGAGATACAAGGCACATGGACATCGGTTTTGCCTTCGTAGTCTAATACCGGACCAATATGCACATTCTGACACCGTAAACCATCTTCATGTGGAAGGATGTTAGTTATCACAGCGAATAAGAGGAATGAATAGCAATTAAATCAACAAACCGTAAATTAATAGGAAACGCTGTGCACTCCATCGTTCGCCCGTGTGTTCATTGCAGGGGCGCGAAAACGAAAAGGCTGGGATTTGTCCTTCGCTCATCGGACCTTAGTGATATTCAAATTACCCCGGGTAGGCTTTCGAGCAAACCCATACCGTCTACCTAGGAGAATGGTGATCAAATATTTGACAGTGAGTGCACGAATTGCTGAGCCACAGTGAAAATGTTTTAGCATTTTGGCCCCTCTTTTTGCAATCTTTACAAAGCCAGGACTTAATGCGCTCCGATCCCGAGAGAATTCGAAATTTAATTTTTCAGAAAATCAAAGCGAACAGAATCATAATCGCCATTAAGGCTCGTTTGGTAAATTAAATACAAAACCCAGCAGCTTTCACTGGAGCAAATCCCTTGTATATTCCCGGAAACCGAAGAGGGTTGGGACACCAACGACAAGCATTGCCGCAAAAAAGTTTTGCTGTTAAGACGGGTAAAATGTTGGTTAAGTCCAATCGTAAGTAATCCTTTGTTTCTCTTGGCGTTTCAATTTGCAACCTCATCCATAACTAAATAGAGTTCGTTCTTCGTCACGTTTTATATCCACAATTTATACGAAATCTCCTTTCCTGGGAAAACCTCCGAAAAATAGCAGTGTTGGGGATGTTCTTTTGGTTCATTGGTCGTGGTCCTTTTGCATCACCCAGTAGGTGGGACGGCTAGTGAAGTAGGTGGTACATTGAAGATGTGGTGGACCAAAGCAATTTTCGTTCGGTTCTTCTTCTGAGCAGAAGAAAAAATAACAAAAACAAATCCCAGTTCTCTACGCCTTTGTGCCTTGTAATTTACAGGAGATTTCCTTCTCATTTTTTATTTATCCCAAGAACAATTTTCTGACTTCGTTTGTATTCCACCCTTGTACCAATGCAAACCTTAAGCGGGGTTTTTGCGTCTTTTTATGATTTAAACAAATCCCACCTTTCGATTTAACTTTTTTTCCAATAAAGTACCTATACACCTTCGTCTCTGTAATTTGGCAAAACCACAACAATTTCTATATTCAGCATAATTAATTTTAAATTAAAAATCCATCTTCCATATGCAGGAAATATATATATGTCGCCAAAAAGAAACAAAAAGACCTCAAGAAAACAGACACCTTATGATTTTACATTATTATTAAAAACTTTTCATAGGCGTATATTTTATTACAGACAAATTGATAGTTAAGGGCTATGATGTACAGGGAACACAATAAAAGGAAATGTTTGAAGCTTCTTGAAAAATTTCGGTTTTATTGCGCTAGTTATAATCCGTGAGTTTTAACAAAAGCTGATTGTAGCAAAAAACTCTTGATCTTTCGTTTATCCCCCCGTCCTTATCCCCTTACGTTTGCAAGAAGAAAGAGCGAAAGTCGATAAGAACAGAACCAATATTATGTCGATAACAACGATAGTTCTCTAAAAGAAAAGCGCAATATCCAATAATAATGTTAGGTTTGTAATATAATTTAAGAAGTTAGATAAACTTAGTCTCAAGTCCACATAAAAAATGATAAATTTTGCGAATTAGTTTTAACACAAACATTTCTCATACTTTGCTTTTAATAAATTTTTAATTAAAAAATAATTATAATAATCTAACGTATGCCTATTTTGCTTCAGCTGAAAGAAAGGAATTGAGTATTTTTTTTTTCTTTTGCATGTAAAACGTCTTCACCCCAGTGTCCTAGAAAATCTTAAGTGGCACTGAATTTCAGAAAATCATTCATGAATAAATAGGTGAGAATGGTGGCTTAGGTCATCTTTGATTTGAAAAACTCAAAACCTCTATTTTGAGATTTGAGACATAAGTAAAAGACGTTAATTTTTAAAGCTCTTAACGTGTCTCTGTCTCATTTGAAAGCCTTCAAACCTAATATGGAAATTACAAATAAGACTAATTACTAAAATCCTATAAACCGATAGGCGATTAAATTTTTCATGAGAGCCTACCAGCTATGATTTTGAATTGACATCTATTGTATGAAATAATTGGTTTCTTAAAAATAATTCAAATGTTTCAAAAATTTTTAAATTTTTTTTTGTATTTTTATACAATAAATTATCTAAAGGTTTAATTTAAACTGCTTCACCGCCACTGTTATGGAATATATGTGGTATTAATAGATCGAAAATTGCTCAAAAACGAATTTGTGGCAACAGTCACAGCAGCGAAGCGCCAATTAGATAGTGGTTGGAAGCCAGTCTCCTGGTCAAAATCGTTACTTTGTCGAGTAATTTTCATGTAGATGATCTGTCCAATCCAATCTTGTTAATGTTGTGAATGACTTCGAAGTGGGCTGTAAGTTAAAAATACAAAATCGGTGAGTATCATAATTTTATCAATAAACAGACGACCGACCGCATTTAAGAGAGTATTTTCATTATATGGATCGATCAATTTTTTTATATAAAATATTTAGAAATTAATATTTTAAATTGTTGTTTTTTATTCAACAAATAAGGAAATTAAGGAAAATTTATGGAAGATTTAATTCTAAACAAAATTATTAATCCCGTGGTCCTTACTTTGGAAGTAGGGACATTCGAACTGGAAGCTTTGTAATTGTAATAGTATGGCCACAACTAGAATCATTGAAAAATATTAAATATTAGTTTTTGATCGACGAACAAATTATATTATAAAAATAATTAAATTTTTCTGGTTTCAAAGAAGAAGCTATAATCTCAAGATATTCGCTCAAGACCATCCAGCTCCGGAAAGAATGATTTATGTTTCTTTTAAAAAGCAGTCGCATATTTGTAGTATTTTTCTGTAATTTATTCTGTGATCGATATTTTAAAGATAAAGAGAGATTATTAATCCTTGCAAGAGTACTCGTAAGTCTATTTAGACAAATAAGACACAAACTGCTTGTGGCTTTATACGTAAAAACGAAAACGGTTTTTTTAATAGTTTGAATCTTTTAAAATATTCAATTCCTATTAGTACAAAATTCGTTAATTATAATATGCCAATGTGTTTACAACATATTGATTGCCTTTATATAACATAGTTTAATTTTACAATACTGGGCAGGCCTTATATTATACTCGTATTATAGGCACATAGCCAAAACAAAATGGTATGCTATGTCTAGATTGACATTAGAAGCCTTAACCAGAATAAAAATGTAAAGAGAAGTAACGCATCGTAAATATTCAACAAAACTGAGCTTATGGACGACAAAAGTGACATTTTGCCCGAAATAGAAATGTAAAGTGATGTAAAATAAAAGTGAAGGCGTAGTGAGTGTAATTTAAGATCTTGAAAATTTTTATGACTAGTCGTATTCTCTCCGGTATTCATTATTTTAATTTTTCTTTCACATCCACTTCAATTATCACAGCCGACACTTAGCGTTTGGAGCGATCTTTATGGCCAAAGTGATAATTTTAGACCTAACGAAAATTAGTAAAATTTTCTTACGTCTATTAAATTAGCCCCATATATTTTATACATTTTCGTTAAGTCACGTTACGTCTCATTTTTGTCACGGCTAGGCACATAGCCCCAAAACCAACCAAACCATAGCTGGTGAGAGTACCTGCCTATTAGGCAGTTCCCAGAAATTATCGCTACTACTTCACTAATGGTTCTCCTGCCAAGTGAAATTAGCTCGATTGATCCGTATGGTTCGGACTCGAAGGTAAAGTGATTCTCATGAACGAAGCACTATTTCAGTATTTCATTACAAATTCATATGAAAATATATAAATTGAAAAGCAGTAGGGACTCCATTGCGCCTCCCAAAATTTTTTTTATTCATATAGTCCCGAACGCAAGCATATAACGAGAATCTACTTGACCACTCAGTAATTTCAATAATATTCAAACAGATAAGAGTGACCTTATAAACGTTAGTCTTATCAGTACGAGACATCTTGTAACTTTAAAAAAATTTAATTCCTTTGTTACATTGTATCATTGTATTTAAGGAAAAGGTTTGTGACAAACAACTAACAAGTAAGATATTAAGGATGAGTTAAAGTTTATGATATTTACGAAAGGATTTTTCGGTCTAAGAATATTCCTGTAGAATCATTCGAAGGTCTTTGTCTACCTACCTTCTCATACCCTTCGGGTAATTTCAATTGAAAATTTAATTCTGATTATATTTTATATTTCTTTCTGAATTGTAGATTTTTTTTTTATATTCATTGTATATATGAAATAAAAATTTTACAATATTGTAAGAGAAAGCATTACTTCAGTTACTTAAAAATAATGCTTTTATAATCATATTAATGCTAAATCCTATATTTTCCTTATGGGCGATAGGGGGGAATTCAATTTCAATATTTTAGCTTTTTGCTCTCAAACTATGGTAAGTATGTACTTGAAACAAGATGCTATTAAAAATATTAATAAGACTAAAAATAAGGTAGTCATTTCCTATATATTAAACAACGAAGTTTAATATATAGGTAAGTATCATGAAAATACTTTATCTTGCCCCACCTTATTCTATTAAAAGCACTAATAATTGTAGGTACTTGCGGTTTACGACACTGAAAGCCAAGCATAAATACAAAAAGGCATAACTTTCAGCAATTAAAATATTATCCCTAGCTCTCTTCCTGGATATATGTATAAAAATCCTCAATTTATCACATATAAGTCCTCTACACAAAGTGAATGTTATTTGGTTCATTTGCAAAACTATATAATAATTTGTGTATTACCGTCTTGGCTTGCACATTTTTTATCATCCGCACAGTACCTCTTTCATAGCGTCTATGTTCAGGACAATATAAGAAATCCTTCCTTTATTGCAATTCTACTGGGAAAAAAATGCTATTTTTTCTCGTTTTGCGTGTAAGCCACCAAACAATGACATCAAATTGAAAGAATAGACAAAAAGAGCAATGGGCAACGGGCTTGGAGAATCATTTAAAAGATATCCTGAAGCGAACAAAAATGGATGTCTTTGTTAACTAAGCTCCTTTTTCTATGTTTCCCTTTTTTTTTAAGGTATACAACAAAATTTTCTGACACGCTGATAATTGTTTTCCCCTATAAGATTTCAGAGAGTCCTTTGTTAAGCAGAAACTTGTAGAATAAAATTTTCTTATTTTGTCTAGTATTTGTAATATTCTAGCAAATTTATCTTTTATAGATTTTAAGAAGCGACAATATTTAAGTGGAAATCAGTAGATTTTAGAATCAAAAGTAAAAGGAAAAATATATTCGAGTCTATATTTTCGGTAAAATAAATATATTTCTTTCTTCCGAAAATATATAAACTATGTATGCATGAATATTCGGTGTATATTTTTTTCCATTTTGGTTGCGCTCGCTGAACTAATTGAGTTTAAATGTTTAAAATAATTTTGCACTTTTTACCTCTGAGGTTACATATGCTTTTCAATATTATGGTTAATTATCATTGACAAGATCACAAAAAGTAATATATAACCTTAGTTAGCCTTTTTGTTAGCTAATATGATAATTGTATAAATCAGATAATATTTATACATACAGAAATATTTATGCATGTATACATGTTTACATAGTATTTTAATGCACCAATCGAAGATTGAAAATTTATTAAACGTAAAAATATATTACAAAGTTGTACTTTTGTTTTTGTCTTCTATATAGATGTATATCTATATCGTTTAGGATTTAATATAAATTATTTTCTTAATTTTCCTCATTAGTATGAGTTGACCTTGTTTTTTTATAAATTTCATGAATCATTCGTCCACTTATTCTTGTCTAATTACTTGGATATATGAACTAAATACATCGTCTTTTGCTCTATTTTATATTTTTAAATTGTTGACCAACGTACGTTGATCTTTTTTCATATTTTTGGAAAAAATAAGCATTTATTATAAATATTTCTATTAAATTGTAACTACTAAAATATAAGAATACATTCAAAGTAAATATATGCAATATTCTATAGGGGTAATGAGTAGTAAGTAATTCAGTTTTGAATTATACACTGAAAAGACTGGTATTGTGGAAAAATATGTAAGTATAATAGAGCTATGCCTACCTACGAGATGATATTTATTCATTAAAATTTCTCGTTTATTTAGGCCAAAATTCATCTTTAAGCTTAGTTTAAAATTTTATCTAATGGCTGCTGAAAAAACGACAGGAGTCATTCCAAGTGCGCATTCAGTTGGAGTATTTTATTTTTCAGTTTAGGGATAGCAGAAGTGGAATAAAAGGGTTTTAAAGTGCATAAACGTGCGCTCCTTATATTTGTCTAGTAACACTTTGTTAACTTGACTCTAATGGTGCTTGAAAAACATCCGTTGCATCCCAGCAGGCGCCTCGAACAAATAGAGCACCTACTCAAAGGGAAAAAGGATAACAGGCAGGTTTGCTTGTCAACTTTTTGCCTTCTTCAAAGGTTTGGACCCATTTACGGGGACTCAGCAAAAAACAAAAATCATCTCTACGTTTGCTTGCTCCTCCAGTGCAACAGAACAGGCTGTCGAAATGCTCACAGGTAAAAGACAGGATCTCTGAGGAATTGCATCGTTTTTACTTGATGCACTACATAACAGTGAAACTAGTCTTGTTGTTCGCGAACAAAATAAGTACCTACATCACATTTCTCTCTTGCAATTTACTATTGTAGGAAGGTTATTCTAAAATTTTTCCTTTCGAAGTACGCAATAGAAAAGTCCATTTAACAAAAGTGCATACTCCTGTTGTGGAAATAAAATATTTGTTTTTACAAGAAGTCTCTTTAGGATTTTTCCGCTTTTCAAAAGTTTCAATTAAAATTGAAAGCGTTTAATTAGAGTCCCTGACACATGATTTTGCTATTTAGTAAAGTTCTTTACGAGTACATAACCGTAGCCTTTTTGTAGAATTTTGGATTTCATTTAGTAACTCATTATCCATATAAACGACGCTTACAAGCAGAGTTCCAAATATTTCTTTGTAAAGCAGCAACTGCATTCCAGTTAATTTTTTTAAATAGAATTGTTTTGCTGTTTTTACAAAACGGCGAAAGAGAAAATAATTAAATGTAATAAAGACATTATTTCAGCTTATTTAGTTCTGTTAAAAGATCAAAAAAGTATTGCAATAAAATTTTAATATTATTTCATGTTTTTCATGCAATTCTTCACAATTTACCAACTCAATTATAGTAGGTATCCTAAAATCATTGGGACCCATTCAAAAGCAAAGAAATTAGGTGCCATATGACTTGAAGCCGAGGGATATCGAAAGGCGATTGTGGCTTGAACGCCATAAAGGAAGTCGTTTTTGCATCAAATTATAACTGGGGATGAAAAATTGTTTCATTACGACAACCTGAAGCACAGGAAATCGTATATGAAGCCCGGCCAACCAGAAAAATAAACACGAAAACAAAAAAAAAACATAACGCCAAGGTAATGTTCTATATTTGGTGGAATCAAAAGGGTGTCATCCATTATGAGCTGCTAAAACCTGGTGAAACTATTACAAGAGAGCTTTATTGAAAACAACTGATTCGTTTGAAGAGGTCATTGCACGAAAAACGTCCAGAATATGTGACCAAATATGAGGCAGTAATTTTCCATCATGACAACGCTCAGCCTCATATTCCTACACCGGTTGAAAACTATTTTGAAAATAGGCAATGAAAAGTTGTGTCTTACCCTAGCTTCAAAAGATGAGCAGTTTTTTTGGCAAGGAATCCATAAATTGCCCGAAAAGTGGGAAGAAAATTATAGCTGCCGATGGATATATACTTTGAATAATGAATTAAAATAAAACTATATTTTTGCAAAAATACGCCTCAAATAATAGTAATCATTTTCCAAAGGATTTTCCTTGAATAGGCTGACAATTTAAAATAATCTTTTCAATAATTATATATAAATATAACTAACTATAAATATTATAGATATACTCGAATAACAAATAGAACATGAACAGTTTTCTGACAAAATAAGTGTTTCAAGTTGAAAATAAGCCTTACTTTTCTTTTACTAGCTTTTTTTTGACACAAAATTTTATTATGTAATTGTGTTTTGTTTTTATAGTTTTCATCACATAAACTTTTAAGAAATTTTAATTGATACATTTTATGTAATTTGTATTGTTTCTGTGCAATACATGGACTAGTGGATCTTAAGCAAAATGCAGGAAAACTTATATACCTATGTTAAGACAAATCACATGCAAATTTCTATACTATATTTCATTTTTATTAATGTGAGATGCCTAACAATTCTTTGTACTTTTACTTCGTACAACTCATATTTCAGTATATCTATTTATTCCTGAAAATGTATACTGGATAGGAACTTAATTATCTTCTAAAATGTATGTCAATATACATTTACACGTTATTTGCTTATTCATGATCTTCCAAAAGTCTAATTAAACTTTTATTTCTCTAATAATCTATGTAGATGAAGTACTGATTATTGGAAACAAATTTTATTATTGGAAAATATTCTCAAAAACATGTCTAACTCCTTTGAAATATTACCGAAGCGACATTAGAAATTTATTTGTTATCGTTTAAGTCTTAATACGAATAGTGTCAATTTTTTGGAAAAAATTTTCAAATTCACGTGCTCAAATTATTCGAAGTATAATTTTTCCGTGAAGTTTTTGAAATTCATCAAACATTCTTTAAGGGAAATACTTTTAAGATTTGCCATAAATCCCATGATAGAAATTTACTATTGGGAATAATTTTGGGTTTTAAACTGACTTTAAACATTTTACAGAATCTTAGGATGTAGTATTGTAAGTAGTAGGGATTAACGCCAAAGTGGACTTTTGAAAAAAGTTTGATTTTTTTCAAATTTCTTTATACAGTTCTTTGCTTTGAAGCTCACTCATTACTTTAGAGCATTAAAACTTACTAATATTCTTCCTTTTGCTTCTGTTAACTTTCTAGTTTAAAGAAATGAAGTGAATTTGCTTCTAACTTCTTCTACAATTTGAATTTTAAATCTCTTTTAAATTCACCAATTGTAAGACAAAACATGTTTGTTTCTTTTTTACTTACCAAAATTTTTTAAATTAATTATATATTATTCTATATAATAAATTAAGGTCTAGCATCGTCTCAACTCAACCATCAAATCTATTAACAGAATACATTTTTATGCTAATTCCAGCTTACTCCGATAATTATGCCGCATACTTACTTGTCATACGTACGCTACATGTTCTCTAATTCTAATATTACAAGCTTACAAACTATGATAAGAACGCATTTTGTCTTTCATAAATTACCAATGCAAAAATTTATGATTCAAAAATTCAATGGTCATGAATAATAAGTAAGCATCGCATTTCTCAATTCGTTAATTTTGTAAAAGTTCGAAACTCAATTTGATATTATATGCACAAATATGTAATTAATATTAATATTTTCACAAATTTATAGATAGTCATAACATTGCTTTCATTTTCATTATTTATATACATACTTTTTTTAAATTATTGAAAAGAATCTAAATTTATTAAAAAATAACTTTAAAAAGTGTTATCTTATCCATTTTACAAATTGTAATGGAAATCTTTTATGTGTATAACTCTTAGAGGCCTGCTGTGAATTTGCACAGCCTAAAACAGACTCCGCCTTAATAGGGCAGAAGTGTTTGCCCTGGCAAGTAAACTTTTCGTTCAACTTAATTCAATGTAAACAGAATAAATAACCGAAACATTACGTGACTCAATTCGCGACATTCGAAAATATTATGGGACGATCTCGCGCGTATCTCATTTCAATTTTCCGGGCACGCATAGAATTTTAAGATTGTATTTTAGGGTTAAATTTTAAAGGAAGGAAGGTGGTATCTGATTATAACTTTTCCGATTCCTAACCCTTGAATAAAATGAATTTTGTAAAGTTCGATATAATGAATTTGTCTAAATTTCATAAAAAATGATTTTACACATTTGACCGGTTTTTCCCGAAAATATATTTAAATTATATATGTATTTAATCAGTTTATAGATTTGTTGACTTACAGTAATATGATAAGTCACACAAAACGGAATTGTAATTATTATATAAGTGTGTATAGAAGTAAAGCATAAAAATACAACATAGGTACTAAATATTTTATTTAAAGGGCGACTAATTTTAAATCAATTTTACAAACTTTTTTAATTAATTTTAATTAAATTTAAACCTTCAAAATTAATTTTTGTCGTACTTCCAGTAGAATCCACATAACATTTAACATTAACAATTCATCATAAAGGTTAATTAATTTTTGAAATTAAGATTCAAACTCGAACCAAGTCCAAACTGACTTTTATACTAAGTTTTGTGACATTGTAGTAAAATTTTAGAAGCTATAGTTTTGATTAGGGATATCATATTAGGCGAAATAAATAATTAAAGTAATTTTACTTTTACTAAATAAAAACAAAATATTTACACGAATATTAACAAAAAACAAAAAGCTTTTAAGTTGAATGCAGTTCTCAATATATATAGTTTCTATATTATGGAATAATATGTACCGTACATTATATCCATAAAATGTCCTCTAAAGAGCTGTAAATTAACAATTTCATTTGTCTGGAAACCAAAGAGCATATGCCACCTATAAAAGACGCTTCAGAAGCTCTGGAGGAAAAGGCAAGTACCTATTTAACCTCAAATTTCAATCCAATTATACACTAAGGGCCTCTCGGACGTGGTCATAGTCATATTTGGACAAAGGCCATTCTCATTGCTTTGAGAGATCTGAGTAGGCGGAACCCATGACAGCGGTAATTTGCTAGGCCAGTGGTGTATAATTTGTGGATATAATAGGAGGAGAATTATTTCTGGCCTGAATTTTTTTTTATCTATTAGTTTATACTTAAAGGTGTTATGAGTTCGCGCTCTATTTATCCTAAACTGTATGTACGCGAGGCAGAAAGATATCCCAATTTTTCTGAGGTGTGTCAATTGTAAACATCCTTTTAGCTCGTCTTTGTTAGACTTTATTTGAAATTGCAAACTCATAACTCGAGGAAGCGTATCAAATCCTCTTATGTGTACGACATTTTGTCGAGGTTTTTCATTCAATTTCTTTTCGGTTTTAATAAAACCTTTGCCACCCAGCTAATAGGATGGTGTGCCCGCCAGGCACTTGACAGACCCCTCATCTGTTGAATGCTTGGGAAGAGCTTTTATTAGACCTATTAAATTTGAAAAGAGGAAAACATTCAAGGAGTCGTTTGCCTGCTGAACGGCACTAGACCTTTTGTTGAGCGACGTAGGTTAGGGCAGAACAATGCAACGGGGAGAAATCCTAAGGCATCCTAGTGCAATGTTTCACTTGTTCAAGGAAAATCGCTAAAAGTTTTAAGGCTTGTGCCCCAGGTACTTACGGAGTAACGTCTTCGTTGGGACTGAATAGTTTAATACTGTACGATATTGTGAAAATGAGCTCCTTTTATTACTAGCTAGTTGCAATAGCAATAATTTATTTTTCTACTTCAAGAATTGTGACCGGCTCTAATATGACTTCAGTTGAATGGTAGAAATGTTATAATCAATTCAAGAAGATACACAAAAGACAGATGTTATAACAATGTAAATCATTATTTTATTATTACCTAAAGCTGCGATTCCGCAAAATTATTATTTCTATAAGATATGCATATGCATAATAAGTCTTTAGACGGATGACAAAAATATCTTGGAAGTTAAAGCATAGTTTCAATACTTATTATTAATTGACTTTCATGAAATATATTAGCATCCATTGCAATGAAAACTTTTTGTTTCTCATACTGTTTCGTGTAACATACAACCAAATTTGCTAATCCAGCCTGGAAGTTATTGACTTTTAAGCGGCTCCATCAGTATTTATTCTTACTTACTTACTACCTTTAGATTTATTCATTCTCAACCCTCTTAGGATACAAACTAGTCTCATGCCCTTAACAATTTTGTGACAGGTATAATGAGGTCAAATTCTCATGTACCAATTTCCTTTCAAGAATTTGCTGGCAATAAATTTTCCAATAAAGTCCCAGAGCATTTCTTAACTCAATCGATTGAAAAACTTTTCCCTTTTTTCCTATTTCTATTGATGGATGAATTTTTCATTTATTCACTCACGACAACCTTCGAATACCAGAAAAGAAAATTTCGCTCTATTTAGGTTAGGTTTAACGGAGAAATACAACAGTCACGATGGAAATCGTGAAAGCATTCAAATGTGTAAGCAGCTCCCAACAATTTTCCTAGGAAGTTCAAGGACCCAAAATAAATCGGATTTTTCTAAAGGTCGATGCTATGTTGGGTTTCAAATATTGTCTACTTACAAAGCAAACACTTAAAATGATCAAGTGATTAATGGCGCACTATTCAGATAAAAATATATCCCAATAGTTTTCTTTCCTTTTTACATTAAATACCGAAACCGAAAAATATATCACAAGCTTAAAAATGGGTTAAAGGGAATTTAGTATATTCGACAAATCAGATCAATTCACTTCAATACATTTTGAAGTGTACAAACTGTTTAGAAATCTTCAGTCTTGTACGAGTATAATTAGAGCACATATTCAAGGGGGATACATTTCTATGCTTTTTGAATTTCTATAAAAATCACACTTAAAACTTATTCGTAAAGCTCTTGAATTAATGAACACACTTCCAAAGTAAATCAAATTTAAATCGCCTTTAATTAAAAAAAAATTGCCTACGTCATCACGTCATTTAATCGCAAGGACATTTCACTACATGTAAAAATGCTGAAAAATCTACTTTTGGGCACTCATATTATGTACTTCTGGCATGCACATTGTCGTTCTTCGAACCATTGAAATTTGTCCTAAAATGAAATTTCCATATCCTTTCCAATTTGCATGGATGAGTGACTTGCTTCGATGGTAGAAACCTGTTTTTAAAATGTGAAAGTTTTTTATTTTTCTCAAAATCTGATGAATAGTTCCATCCGCATTCAAAATACGTGTCTTTTTTCTAAATGTCGTTTCCATTGATCGATCCAATGTAAGATTAAAGATATATCATGAAAAAATAACAATTACTTGTATTGCTCCAAATAAAGCTCTAGACTATACTATTTATTTTTATAAAAGGATAAAATCTTTTGCACGGAATTTTATTATGCAAAAGAACAAATTTTATTGAAATATATAATTTCTAAATTTTAATTTGTGTTTTCAATAATTTAAAGTAAGGGTGTTTCTGGAAATAAAAGCATTGAATTCATTTACATAAATAGTCAATAGGAACAAGTTTCCTAATTTCTAATTTGATTATTTATGTTATTTATGTCATTTTCTTTAGTTGTGTTGAATTTGCATATTTTAATAACACGGTCTATGGTAAATTGGCTAACTATGAAAAAATTAAAGTAGCAATATTATTTTTTTTAAATATACTGTTATTTTTAAACTTATTTCAACTTTGTAAGTTAAACAGAATATTTCATTTTGGAGTTCAGATTAAAAATGCTGTCTCATTTGATAATCCAAAAATGTCAACATATGATATTTTATCGTATTTGTACTATAGTTGTGCAAAATATCAGAAAAAGGGTCACAAATCAGTAAATTATTAAATCGCTCTCATTACCATCGATAATTTAAAAAAAAAATAATTTTCTTGTAGGAATCTTTAATTTCGATGCTCAAAGTTAAAAATCTAGCAAGTATTAGGGATCGACAATTTTGTTTTTTACTTATTTGTCCCTTTCGATCCCAAACATCCCATCCCAACATAAGTACTTGAAAATACATAAGGAGACCGCAAGCTCAATCTTTTCCGAAGAAGTTTTGTAACATCAAGTTAAGAATCCAAGGTTATGATAATTTTGAGTTCTGAAGCTTTTACCAAAGAGAACATTTTGTTTATGTACAAGTAATCAAAGCACATTTTCTGAGCATACCATAAATCATCCCTTTTTTATTCGTCTGAAAAGTCCAGACTATTGCAGACTACTGCAATACCGAAAAGAAAATATGGGTCGGAATATGTAAATGCAATTTCCAATATAGCACCATCGCAAGATCTATTTGCATTCATTTTTTTTTCTAGTTCATTTCATTTTGGATCGCCTGCTTCCTCGAATCTAGACTGTGGTGTCCTTGGTCTACAGAGAATCAGAAGCCTGTCGACCTAACGACTTTTGCCCAACGAAGAACCCCAGGAGGCGCGCAATAACGAAAGCTATCTTAAGTACTTGCAAATTGAGTCGGCAGTCCCAGCCAATTCGTGTCATTTATAAAACGTCCAAAAGACTGACTATGACTTGCAAAGCGCCACCTGTCCTAATTCATTCGGTGCCTGGTCTGATTTGTATAAGAATGCGACCCGAATGCTTGATATAAATTGCCAGTTCGTGCGACCTGGCATTAAGAGCGGTTTGCCTCGGAGGTGAACATTGCCCTTTATCATTAGTTTTGCTTGGCGCTTTTCTGGTTTATTGGGAAAACAGTCCAGGGAGTGAAAGCGAAAGCTTGAGATGATGAAGTGCGATACTTTTATAATGCTTTATGAGGGATTCTATTCTATCGCATGAGCAGATACTCATCCTTCCGGAGACGAGTTTGGAATGCGTGATTGTCCTTCTCCATTCCAGCTTACCCCGAAAACTAGCGTTAAACGAATCTTTGATTTATAAGTTTTGAAAAGATCAACTCTTCTGTCCTCTAAAACCGCCTACTCGTACCTTGTTGAACAGAGAAAACTTTGTCTTTCCTCTGGACTTTATGGTCTAGTCATTACCGCAACCGAGCCTGTCGACACCCTTCAACTTGCCGTGCATTCGGAACTAAATTCCTAGTCAAAGTTTGTGTGAACTTCCAACCTTCATCACTCATTCAGATAAATTTTGAATGTCCATCAGAGTGAAAGAAGTTTCGAAAGATGCCAGCGATGACACAACGAAAAGTCGCTTCGAAAGTATGGCAATAATTTTGTCCTTCGGCTCCTTTTTAATCTGTGCGTATTTTTTATTTTGTTTATTTTCGATTTTTTCATGACATCGCCCAAGGGGAAATCTTTGATACAGGAGATGATGTACACTGTTTTGGATGGCTCAACGGAATATAAATGATGTCGTACAGGAGTGTACGGAAAAAATCTCATAAATCAAAGTCCATTGGGAAAACTCGTTGAGGAAAAGAAGGGTTCGGGATGGATGGGATTAGATGCATGTTTTATTTTTTTTTTTGGCTTTTATGATACTTTTGTTGTGACAACGTTGAAAGTTTTCCATAATTTTCCGTTGGTCATCTTATAGAATAATTTTAAAAGATGCTCTTAGTTTAAAGGGTAAGGTTTTTATTAATGTATATTTAATCAGGAAGGGAATACAAGCATGACAATAGTTTCTCGGACAATTTTTGATGGTTATTGTAAAATATAATTTATAATTAAACTTTTTTAAAAAGAATTGTTTTCATAATCTTAGGTACACAGTAACTCGTTTAATCTGATCAACTATTGCTCGGATTATTCTGTACGTACATTTGTTAGTTTACTAATACTAGTTATCGATTTCCAGAACACTATATATTAACAATTTTGTAAAACTTAGTTTATTAGCTCGAGTAAACTTTACTACTAAATACTAAATTTGAATATCCTAAAATACCATTTGTCTTGCAGAGTAGTTACATCAAAATTGTTTACATGAATACAATAACAACAAAAATAATAATTCTTCAAATAAATTTGTTTAAGTAAATCTTTATAAGTATTTTGAGGGTGAGGGTTCTGAAATATTCTGTCTTAGTGGGTGATAATATCTCTGAAAAAATAAAATCATTTCAGGTTAATTAATTATATCTAATAGAAGCCTTTTTTATCTTTATATAGGGAGGGAAAATAGTATTTTAGAATTGTTATTTTCATACATATGTTTTTCATAGTCGTAAACACAAATCGTAAATTCTTAACTATGATGTAGTTGTCAATGTTTTTTTTCGGAATACAAAGCCACCAAATAGAATGCTTCAATTCAGGCCTATGGACTTTTATAACAGGCCAATTTTAAATGTAACGCCAACATGAAATTAATTTGGCGAAATTTTAACATCAATTATTTTACTTTGATTTTTCACCTTATTTTTCTTCTAAAATCTTGAGTATCTTGGAAAACGCCTTTCTTGCAATTTTCTCAGAATAATACTCAAGCAGACCACCATACGATTCACACACATCAAAGAATTTGATAAAATCGTCTCGAAACGAATTGATTTTATCTTGGATTACTGCACTGCAAAGCGCAAAGGCAGTGTCTTCCTGGTTCATTCAAGGGAAGATAAAGATTCCAGCGATTTATTTTCTGCAGTCGTCCATCCCAAGAGCCCTCTTCATTTGGACTTTTGCTTTTATTCGTTAGGTAGAAGGAATGTTCACAGACAGAAAATGTGGTTCCTTGCACAAACATATAACCGTGGTAGGTACTTGCTGACTAGTGAAATATACTTACACTTGGCGCAAGATTGCTAAGATTCGATTCATTTTGCCTTGTTCTCTGCTTGTACTTAATATTGATATAAATTGCTTTATGTAAAATTATTACTAATTTTTAGTATGGTGAAAAATGTAACCGATTTGAATAAAACAAAAATTTTTATGCTCCTACTTTTAGCTATTTCGTTCAGATAATTCCTTTGCTGTCGTTGGTTTTCAGTTAAATCTTTAATCATAAGCCAAACATAACCATTAAAAATAGCAAGTTTCTTATAAATAAAATTTTTTTATATAATCCGTATGTGGTAAGAAAGTATCAGGAAAGTAAGTAGGTCAATCAGAAGTTTTTGAGGAAGTACATAAGCCATCGATGAATTCAAAGAGTTAAAATGCCAGGTAGTAGGGGAGAAGTGGCATGAAGGAGCCAGGTTTTGAAAGAGCCACTTACATTATTTTGGTAGTTTATGAACGGATTTGGTTGGTAATTTTATTTTTAAGTGGCAACATTGATTCCCCATCACTCACAAACATTTGACAGTCTGCCGATACCAACAGACGCCGGCACATCGAGTCAAAGTTTTTGGTACTAAAAAGTAAGTATTTTGCTTCATTTAACTTGTTTTTTGGTATTTTATTGTAAAGAAATATAGATAAATGGATTTTAGATTGAGTTTGCACATATATTTGGCCTTGCAACTGCGTAAAAACTGAGTCGCAAAAGTTTTGATATTGTTGTTATTTTAAAGGTTATATTTTTTTAAAGAATAAGTTATGAAAGAGCCGGGTGAATGGGCCTTAAAAGAGCTGACTCTTTCATAACCTGCTCTTTCATAACCTAGCCTTTGAATTTTGTAAATAAAATAAAATAATAGTAAATATGCATTTTTTATATATATATATCATTAAATTATTTGCTTCAGATATTGCATTATGGAGAAGCCTGGTCCAAAAAAACGAAAAAGACCAGAAAAATCGGTAATTGAAGAAGCAGTCAGTGAAGTTTTGGAAAAAGATCAATCCATAAACAAAACTGCACTTATTTCAAATATATCGAGGGCATACTTAGCTAAAATAGTTAAAAAAGTAAAGGCTTCTGGTGAATCATCTTATAAACACTGTCCTAATATAGGAAATAAGCGTATTTTCACTACAGACCAGGAGAATATGCTTGCGGATTATTTGAAGACTGCTTCTAAAATGTGCTATGGCCTAACAAGGCAACAAACTAAAAAGCTGGCATTTGATTATGCCATGGCCAATGATATTACTCCAGACAAATGGAAGGAAATTAAAATTGCGAGTGATGATTGGCTCAAAGGGTTTATGAGCAGACACAAAGATTTAACTGTAAGAAAACCTGAAAGCACTTCTCTATCCCGTGCAACAAGTTTTAATAAAACTAATGTAAACACATTTTTTGAGAAACTAAGCACTGTCTTGCGCAAATACAATTTTCCTCCCCATATGATTTTTAACGCAGACGAAACAGGCTGCAGCACCGTCACCAATCCTCCTAAAGTCATCGCTGAAAGAGGTTTGAAACAAATTGGGCAAGTTACCTCAGCTGAACGAGGAGCATTAGTAACAACTCTGTTCTTTATTAATGCTGCTGGTGGTTTCTTACCGCCTATTTTTGTATTTCCTAGAGTAAACTATAAAGATCATATGTTAAATAATGGTCCGCCTGGAGCTCTAGGGTTAGCTCAAGCTTCTGGATGGATGACTGAAGATTGTTTTGTTAAAGCACTTGAACACTTTGTGATGCATGTTAGACCATCAAAAGAGAATCCAGCATTAATATTAATGGATAATCACAGCTCTCATGTGAATCTCAGAGTGGTTGAATTTGCCAGACAAAATTCAATCATTATAGTTACATTCCCACCGCACTGTAGTCATAAACTGCAACCACTCGATGTCACAGTATATGGACCTTTTAAAACTAGATACCGCATTGCTATGAATGAATGGATGTTATCAAACCCTGGTAAAACGGTGACTATTTATCAAATTGGGCAATTTGTAAAAGAAGCATATCTGTCAGGTTTTACTCCTCATAATATAACACAAGGATTTTTGAAAACAGGAATTTATCCCTTAAATTCTAATATATTTAATGAAGAAGAATTTTTATCTTCATACGTCACTGATAGACCTGACCCATCACAGTCAAACGATGGTAATGAGTTGAACATGGACAAGGGAAATATTGAAACTAACTTGAAATCAACACCTCCGCCTTCTACAAACCCACTTGAAGCTCGCGAAGAAAATGTAACAGACCAGACTATCAGACCATCTCCCCATTTAACCTCTACCTCTACGGTTGCGATTCCGAGTACTTCCAGGCAACAAATTATATCACCGGAAATAATAAGACCATTTTCTAAAGCGGGGCCAAGACAAAACACTACACGCAATAATAGAAGAATGTCGTCTGCCATCGTGACTGACACTCCCGAAAAGAAAAAATTAGAAGAGAAAGAGGCTAATGCAAAGAAACCAAAAATTATTATTAAGAAAATGACAAAACAGTCCATAAAAACCCTTAGTAGAAAATCAAGAAAAAATCAAGAAAATTCCGTACTGCTAGATGACTTTGATTCGTCTGATTCTATCGTACTGGATGAAGTAAAAAAAAAGGTTGCTCAAAGCAAAACAAACTCCAAAACAAATAAAAATAGTGATGATTGCGTAGTTTGCAGCAAATCATATGAAAACAGTGATCAAGATTGGTTTCAGTGCAAAATTTGTTCTGATTGGGCTCATGAATCCTGTGGCATTAAGGGAAAATTTAATTTCTTTTGCAAGACATGTTTCTAATTTTAAACAAATTACATTATATATGCCAAAGTTCTTAAAAAGTCTGAATTTTAAACTTAAGCAAATAGATAGTGAAGACTTTTAAGCTCAAAGTGAGAAATATTTTTTTTTGCAGTTCTTAAAGATTTAACGATGTTGTTTTTAATAGAAGATATTATTTGTTATTTTGTTTAATTCTCAAGATTGTTATTAATAAAAAATAATCCGTCTCTAATATGTTAAGATTATAAATATAATAAGTATGACTGAATAATATATTAAGATTTAAGCGTTAGAATTACTTAAAATTTAACAATTGTTAGAATTACTTAAAATGACTGATAGAATTAAAAATTTCTTAAAAATGTCATTAGTTTTTACAAAGGATTTGTTAGTACTGCTTTTTATTTATTTTTTAATAATGGAATTATTATTATTTTGCATAATTTTCACAATTACACTTTATAATACAGACTGGCTCTTTCATAACTTTTAGTAGCTCTTTCAATACTGAAATGTTATGAAAGAGCCAAAAGACACATTTTTCAAAAATGAATATTTCGTTGATTTTTCCATAGCGTTTGAGGCTTTTTTGTATGAAATTACCTATATTAATAAATAAATAATGATTGAAGAAAAAAAAATCATCATTTCTGCTATGAGAAGTATGTTTTTTTGCCCCGTTTAGTAAACTGGCTCTTTCATGCCACTTCTCCCCTACAAATATGGTAAAGCGCACGTCGCTTTCAATTATTTCCTATATTACGTATTTTGATAAATAGCCCAATAATCTTAGCGTTTTACGAGAAGTTTTAAAGCTTAAAGATGAATCGATTTTAAGCTTTTTCATACAAAAGTAGGAAAAAAATCTTTGAGTTCACACGAATCATACAATTTTAGGGATACGTAGGAAAATTTGTCTGATTACATTTTTCCAGGTTTCTGCTGTTGTTATTTTATATGTGCATGTGTTACTTATCTTAGAAGAAAAGGTTTGTCGGACAAAAGTACAATGGCTGGGCCAGAGTATCGCCTTATAATATACTTGTATTTATCAAGGGATTTAGACTACAGCTGGATTGGTACGTGGCAATGCAGTACTCGTCTCATGCTACTGAACACGTATGATTAAGTAATTGTTGCTTCTGGCGATTGTTTGAGCATTACTGATGAAGTAATTATTTGGCTTGGCATAGCCAGTATAATTCTTAGAAGATAATGGCCTGTACCAATCTCCTCTGTATATATTTAGAAAAAGCGGTTCGCCCTACTTCCCAATTGAACACATCATAGACCAAAACATCTGATTGGCCCAAAAGTCAGGTTAGAATAGAATTATGTGAGCACTTTTAAAGTAATGTCGTAGAATTATGTATTTTCCCGTTCATTTCCTCAAAAATGAATTCGTCTATTTTTTAAATATTTCAACTTAGAACACCGTAATTATAGCTTGCTTTTTTAATTATGATCGATCCTAACTGATGCTTTTTATAGCAAAATTTGCGCCAGGTATTAGTAACAGAGCGTCGGGATAGTCGCAAGTATGGCGGGCTAAGACAAGCTAATTATGGCAATAAAATAAAATCCATTAACTTTTTAATGTCTTTTCTACAGCAATAATTAAAAGTAATTACCTGTGAATGCTAAACAAACATTTCCAATAATTTTTGGATACATTTTATTCGTTTTACGAATTTTGCAATTACAAAAATAAAATAGTGATGATACACATCACTATTTTATTTTTGTATGGAAAATTGGAATTTACGAATTATCCTGTAACCCTCCAACGGTTGAGATGCCCCCTTCCGGCTATAAAATGTTTTGTTTGTCTAGGTCAGACCTTTCATCCCATTCATTTTGACATGCCCACTAAAAAACCACGTATAACTGAAATTATTTCTAGTTTTTATGTTTCCTTTATTTGTTTTAAATTTTTGAAATAATTTGCAAGATTTTCATTAGACGTTATTTTCGCTTGGAGCCACATCTCATCAGATGTTTGTATAATTTAGAGGTTCAATTAGAAGTAAATTGAGAAATGTAGTACAACTTATTACCGTTCAATTGATACTAGTTTCTATTTTTCAGTTTGTAAAGTAAACATCCTTTTGCATTGAAATTTTTTGTTATTTCAAAATTTTGATTCACTTTCCTGTCCTTTTTATTGTGAGATTGGGAAGCCCACTCAAACAATTTTTCTTTGCATTTCCCATTACCTCACTGCTTGCAAGATAAATCATTATGGAAGTAATCAAAATGAATTTTTTAAAAGTACCAGAACTTCCGACCCGAATGCCGGGTGGAAATACCTCTTATGACGGCACTCATGATATATCCATCCCGACTAGTGGCCCCATTTATTTTCACGCTTTCGGCCCACTTACCGACGATGGCGATGGCTTATGAGTCCGCCTTCAAATGTTTTGAATGCAGAAGGGCGGGTATAAATCTTGTAAAGTGTGGCAGATCTATTTCCTTTCCTCCTAAGCATATTTATTTTCCTGAAGGAGGTGCAGAGGTACGTGGACAAGAGTTAGGGAGTATTAATTTACCACGAAAAACGGTTATTTGCATTCCCACAAGTCGTAAGAAATTTTCTGCCCCCCGAAAAACCAGATGCGGTTGAAGTTTACACATGGGGTTTTAGATGCGGTACTGGCAAGAAATCTTAACCTACGGCAAACGCTAATATGCTTAAGATAGAGACAGCTTTGGCAAAGTTCTTTGTAAGCAGAATGGATAGCTTCGTGTTAAGTCAAATGGAATGGTCATATATTTTCACTTTCTGGGTAGAGCCTTCGTGTATGCCACTAGAGCTGTCATAAATGATGTGAAAAGTTGTGAAAAGATATCATCAGCTGAAAGACAAAGAATAGACGGCTGTCGTATCCAGTATTATCGCTAACAATACCCTTGACCCGTAGCGATGCGAGTGTTTATGAGTCAATCCTAAATTTAAATTTTATGCAAAATTCCTATAATTTTTCCGTACTCATTAAGTAATCATGCCTAACTGAGAAAAATCACTATACACCACAACTGCCACGACATGTGGCATGTGGATTCATACAAAGTTAAACAGTTTTGAAGTAATTTGAACTTTGCTTTTTTCTATAATTAACAAAATTTGTATTACTGGTTCTTAAACTTAAATTTAAAGTTTTCCAGTGACCGGTTCTAACAAGGACCGAAATTTCAACCCTCCTAATTGGAATTCACATAAATATTAAAAAAGACAAAAGGAAAAAAAATGCAATACTTCTAAATACAAAGCCATATTTGCTTTCTAAACTTCAATATGTTTTTCTTCACTATCTTTAGCCAAAATTTTCGCAACGCATTTCAGTAGGATTATTAAATTCTTTGTGAACAAAACTTTTTTTTAAAGTCTTTTTTTTATATTTGTTTCTTTATATATTATTTGTCATTATACCCTCAATTAAAAATTAAAAATTATTATTTATTTTCACTTTGTACTTCACAGTGATCCTAATAAAGCATATTACAGCTAAAAAATACATTTTTTCTACCTCTGTTAATAATTCAGACAAGAGATGGTTTAAATTGTTTTCTGGCCCCTACTAACAAACTTTTCTTATGATATACATTTTGTGACAAAAATAATGGCGAAGATATAACGTCAGAACTTCAGAATGGTTTTTTGGGGAATTTAGAAGGCTTAGGCTACAAATTCTTGAGCTTCTGATGCAGATGTCATTGGGTATCACCAGAATATTGGATAGTTAAGAAAACATATTTTAGTTCACATTTTTCTATTTAAATTTAATGTTACCTTCATAATCCAAGAACTCTTAAAATATTTAAAAAGAGAAGCTACTAACTGTTGGGCTGAAGAGTTCGTATCATTTTATAGAACAACACATTTTTTTGGCAAAATTCGATTTTATTATTCAACATAGTTGCCATCGAGGACGATACACCGATTATAGCGATCTTCCAACTTTCCAATACCATTTTTGTAGTGCGATTTGTCTTTAGCCTCAAAATAGTTATCTGTTTCGGCGATTAGTTCTTCGTCGGCTTTAAATTTCTCTCCAGCGAACATTCTCTTGAGATCTGAGAACAGGAAAAAGTCGCTGGGGGGCCAAATCTGGAGAATACGGTGGATGCGGAAGCAATTCGAAGCCCAATTCGTGCAATTTTGCCATCGTTTTCATCGAATTGTGACACGGCGCATTGTCTTGATGAAACAACACTTTCTTGTTCTTCAAATGGGGCCGTTTGTTCGCAATTTCGTCCTTTAAACGCTCTAATAACGCTATATAATAGTCGCTGTTTTTCCCTTTCCAAGATAGTCGATGAAAATTATTCCATGTGCATCCCAAAATACCGACGCCATAACCTTACCGGCCGACTGTTGAGTTTTTCCACGCTTTGGATTCGGTTCATCGCGTGTAGTCCACTCAGATGACTGCCGACTGGACTCCGGAGTTTCGAAATCCGAAAAATATAATAAATATTGACAAATCGGGTGACTGAGAGCGCCACATGATGGTGATCCTGGAAGAACGCTGGGAAAAATGCACTTGCAAAATAGTGAATTTCTACCGAAACTGTAAGAAAATTACGTTCAAAATTCGGTAGAAAGTAAACGTTTTCCATGCAATTTGAAAATCAATTTGTAATAACTGAGCGTGAAACTGGATTTTTATTGGATAAAACAACTGACACCGTACAAAGTTCAATTTATACAGGAGCTGAAGCCATATAACCATCTGCAACATTTGCGGTTCGCTAATTGGGCTCTGGAACGCTTGGAAGAAGATGAGCATTTTTAGCGAAAAACCATCTTTTGTGGCGAAGCTCATTTTCACTTCGGTGGTTACGTTAATAAGCAAAATTGTCGCATCTAGGACACAGAAAACTCACACGCGGTTGTTTAAAAGCCAATGCACCATCAAAGAGTAACTGTTTGGTGTGATTTGTGGATCGGCGGTACCATTTTTCTTCGAAAATGAAGAAGGAAGATACGTTACAATGAATGTTGAGCACAACCGTGCACTGATAACTGACTGTTTGTATCCTATTTTCGAAGAAATAGACAACATTCGGAGCAACATTTGGTTTCAACAGGATGGTCCGCCGTGTCACACAAGTTATGTAAACAAGATCTTTTGCACGGGAAGTTTGAAAATCACATTATTAGCTTTTTTGGTGAGGTGCACTGGCCACCGCGCAGCTGCAAACTCAGTTGGACTATTGTTTGTGGGAAGCCGTTAAAAAAATGTATTACAAAATTGGGTTGATTATAGGGGCTACTACAAGGCCAGCCGAGGAAGTCATTTGAATGAAGTGGTGTTCCACAATTAGCTGGAAGAATTGTACTTTTGAATAGAAAAAACGACATTGAACGTCCATTATTTATAATAAAATCAAATTCATAATTCAATAATTATAAATGGTCCATCCTGTATATTTTCCTAAGTTCAACTGTAGTTTTTCACTGATGTATAAAACGATTTTTCAATCAATGTACAGATATTGCATAAATTTATTTTAAAACTCTTGAACTCAATCTGGAAAATGGCATAAATAAATTATAAGACGATTTGCTTAAATTCCAATGAATTCATAAATAAGCATACCAATTTATAATATTAATGATCTACTCGAAGCGTATAAATTCAAATCAGCAAATTATGTGCCATTTTTATTGAAAGCAAATATTCTTTCCGACGTATCTGCCAATGAGCGATATTTGTATAATTAAATTTGTTTGATTGTGCAATGACTTTATCAAGTACTCGTACATACAGACCTCATTTTCATGCGAGCTCAAAAGGGATAATTACTATAGAGGTTCTTTGAAGGTGTACTCCCCCTAATTTGTACTGGAAGATATGTAGGCCAAAATGTCAAGCTTCTCAAAAGATCCTTCGTAATAGTAATTTTATGTGTGAAGATGAGATTTTCATTAGTAAATTCATGAGGGAAAGTTTTCAAATATTCAGATTATTTCACCTCCTTCATGTTTTGAGTTAATATACGGAAAGTTATTTGTAGATTGATATTGCATGAAAAGATTTTCTCAACGTATCGAGCTACACTTTTAAGTGTATTTTATTTAACATTCCGACATTCAAATTATTTTGAATTGTTTCCTTGCTTATGCCAATTGCTAAATTATAAATCAAATTAAATTGGTATGTGCACGGGTACATAAATCATTTAAGGGGTCATACTTAATTGTAAAATAACTCTCCGCTAACTGCTCTCATATAGAGATTCTAAGTGGGTTACGTTTGAATTTATAAAAATACCAGATAAGGATTTTAGAGTGGATAAATAAATAAAAGTTAAAAAAAAAATATATCAGATGATATTAATTGTTTCAGAAACAAACTTGCTTTCATGGATAAATATGAATAAATTGTTGTGTAGCTGCATAGACTAAATATAGTCTAGCCTTATGTTTTCCAAAAGTATATGTTTTATTGGGAATGTACTTGATTTCCCGCAATTAATTAATTTAAGTCCTTAGAGGTTAAGCGGAATTATAAAATAACGATGGATTTCTAAATTATATATAATATATATATTTTTCACATTTTTTTCTGAGATATCTACAACCAAATTTACAACCTTAAAAAGAGTAAAATGTTAAATTTTTGGTATAGATTAGCTTTAAATTTAATTTTAAAAAATAAATATAAACGTTAGTAGTTGCTATAATATTAAACAGTTTTCTTTTTAAGCTTTCGTGATAAATTTTCTCTGAGTAATGAAATCACTTTCGAGGTTTTTTTCAATTAATTCTTACATCTAATTATAAACTGAACGATTATTTTCGGTTATCTTACTTTATTACTGGGTGGAGTAGGCCTTTTAAGATTAGGTCCCACAAAATACGTAACATACATATTTTATATAACAAATGATACCACCTTTCAAAAATCTAACGATATAAAACTAATCGAAAAGGCGACCTCTAAATATTAGGTCTACCGGAAAGTTCTGTCCGTTTTTGAAGAGGAAGAAAATGATACAATTTTTAACATATTTAACTAGATTTATTGTACGATATAATTTCCATCGTTCCTTATGACTTCTTCCCAGCAGGATGGCAATTTATTAAACCTATTTTTGAAGAAAATCTTTGGATGCGAAAAACTACAACAGCACTACTGTAAACGTAAACGTTTTCTTCATTTTTTAATTTTTGTCTCATCAAATAATTTTGTAAAGAAAGGAATAGGTGAAAATCTGATGGTTAAGGTCTGGGGAGTATGGTCGATTCGAAAGAATTTCCCATCCTAGCTCTGAGATCTTCTGGCGAGTCGTCAAAGCAGCATGTGGTGTAGCATTATCGTGATGCAGTATGATTTCCTTCCTATTGAATATTGTCAGCCTTTTTTCTTGGATTACTTTGTTAACTCGTCCATTTGTTGACTGTATTTCTCCGAATTTAGCTTTTTATTGGGTTCCAAAAGCTCATAATGGGTTGGACCTTGCCTGTCCCACCATACCATATACACAGTATTCTATTTTTAAGTCTTAAGCTCGGTGTACAGGTGAAAAAGGCACGTTTTCCGGGTTCACGCTGTTTTCCTTATGATGTTTTCATATGTAATCCATTTTTCATCATTTGATCTATCATCGTCTTAAAAATATCGTCATCAACCACAACTGGCCGCCCATGGCCCATCACATCCGAATAGTACATAAAAATTGTGCTGTGTATTGAAATTTTAAATAAGACTGGATGATTGTAAAACTTTCACTGGGTGGCTGTTTATATTGTTAAATAAAATCTATAAAATCCATTCACTTAATAGGTGCCTTTTAGAAATAAATATGTCCAGTTTTTTGTTCATTTAGCCCAAAATAAAAATCATAGCTTTCCATTTTATTTGTATGATAACAATCAAGACACAGTAAAGTAACAATTTACCTTGCGTTAAAATTTGTACTAAATCATATTTAAATCTTACGAAACTAAGTTAGCTCGGATAGGTTCTAAGGAATCGAATTATTTGCTGAATAATCCCCTACTTTTCACGCAACCGACAATTCGCACGCTATTGGGCTATTTAAATGAATAGCTATTTTAATCGTGACTTAGGTTCCTGAAAAGGCAGATTGCGGTGTCTGATAGAGATATCTTTGGTCGTATAATTATCTAGAGCGTTTGCTTTATGCTTCATCTGGTAATTAAACCACCCCAAAAATTGTATATGTATACAATAAATGATCATTGTAACACCAAAGGTATCATTTTGCATCTGATAATATCAGAGTGGACTGGGTACCTCCGATTACACGATAGAAAAAATCAAATTTTATCACATTAACATGTGGGTAATTAAAGTGCATTCTTCCTAGGATAGATATGCCTAAAAATGTTATTTAATTATAGGGTGATGATATATTTCTGAGTAGGAAGGTGGAAGGTAGCGTAATACAAGAGTCTGTGTTTATAAAGTTTTGTTTTTATATTTATTTCTGTTATTCTCAACGCCCGACACTAATTTTTCTCCTCTTAAGGTATGAGTAAATTTGATGACTTATGTGAAGTGCGGTGATAGCTTACCCATTCACTGAAAAAGATTAATGACCTTGCGTGTGTTCTACCAAGCATAAGAAGGACTTTTCCAGGTACACAATTGATTTTTATTTTTGTTTACCAAATTTTAGCTACAATTCAGTCAGTAAAGTGGAGCAATATGGCCGCAATATGCTAATCGAATTAATAACATTATATAATTCGTTGGCTCGTTGCTGGCTCAAAAGCAGAAAATGACCACTTTGTCGGCCATAAATTGAATAATAAAATTCCTGGGGTATGCTAATGCACAAATGCGTTGTCTCCATCTGGTAGGCTTCTGAATTGTGGGTGGCAATTAGTTAGAAAAAGTACATTTAAGGTTGGCAATTTTCCAGCAGTCAATAATCAAACTTATATGTAAATATAAGGATTTCCGGACACCCGAAATTATGCCGTTCTCTGTATAAGCCTAAGTAGGTCAGAAAACGACGTGTGTTTCTAATCCATATATAGATACTGTTTAGAATATCTCCCGTAAATGTAAATAAGGGACGAATTTTTTTATTCGCCTTGTGTAGGGTATAGTTGAATAGATCTTTCGAAAATACATTGTATAGGGGGTAGGTCATGAACACTTTATGGTATAATTCCCATTTCCAAAAACTTAAGGTTTAAAGTGGTAAAGTGGAGTTACGTATCCCCACCTCCTACCCGATAAGCTACTTTTTCAAAATCTGAAAAGTATTCACAATAGCAGTACATATATATAACGAAATTAAATCATCACAGATAAGCAACCTCTATTAGTTTACGACTAATATGTATGTATTTTAACTTCAAGAGTAGCACACCTTAAATTAACACCTAGATATTCCTAGCCGTACTGACTATGGAAACCTACACAATGCTTGGCTTGACACGCACTTGGCCGTTTTTTAATTTATTTTTTAATGTTTTGTGTGATTTCGCACAATTTTGCAATGCTACTTACAAAGTAACGTAAAAGTTTAATTATAATATCTAAATAAACATAATAGCGGAGAACCTTTAATTAGAGGTTAGAAGAAATACATATTATAGACATTTCGAATCTGAAGAAGTAAGGAAACTATCAATTCAAGCAATTCAAGAACAAACATTTTCAAATAGATCGGTTATTCAGATCGCCTTTTTTCCGAAAATAGAATTTTTCCCTCATTCCAATTTTAAGCCACATAAGGGGTGTCTCAAGGTGTCACTTTAATAGTTAAAAATTTAACATTAGAATTATCTCAAACTCGTTTTAATTATTAATTAAAAAATATAATTTCAATTTTTATTTATGACAAACAAAAATTTTGTAGGGGTGAAAGTGTAAGACTTGGCATATAATGCGATGAACCGCCCATTTGTTCAAATTTGTAGAAGCTATGCACAATAGTAATAATTGTCGTGGATCAACCATAACAGATTGGCGAACGCGATCAACATTCATACTCGCTCTTGATACCCTTTTGCACCCAGTTGATTAATCCGGCTTTGTGTTTCCAGTCTCTTTAAACTTGCGCATCCAATACTTAATTAAATGCGCACTTGCCACATTTCTCATGGACGTTAAATGAAAATGTGTCCTGTAAAGTCGTCAAACAACAATGTACGAAAAGTTGTTTTTATAAAACTGTCTCACGGAAAATGCGTCCTGAGAACCTATCTATCGCAACTAAAATAATAAACCAGCCAAGAGTTTGACACATCTCCCGTCTCCTCAATTTCTGTGTTTAATGCGTAACGGCCAACCTTTTGAACCCTTTAATAGTCATTTAACGACGAAGGATATGCAAACGAGGCTGCCTCGTTTATTAAAAATTCCAGAAATTTTATGCAATTTGCTCAAGTTGCTGCGGTACCTAATCAGGCAGCGAGTAAAGGAAATTAATTCCAAGAAAACCTTGATGTATCCATGAACCAAGTGAGACGTAGTAGGTCTTGACAAGCCTTTCTCATCTCTTCAAGAATTTCCATAAAATTTCAACTAACGAAGGAATTTGCAAAATCCTCGCTGTCAATGGGCTCTGTCTCCTTATTGGCATGAATTCAGGAATATTTCATGATGCCATTTTTGAAATTTGCGTACTCTAATTTAGTTCCCCCATCACCAACATTATCATGAGCACCGCCCAATTCAATTTAATACCACTGTGCTCAAGCGCTGATAGCACCATTGACAGATTAGGGATTTGATCATCAATCATTAGACGCTAATTCGCCTGTTACACCCATCAGCATGGACTGCTCAATTTTCCTTCGGCATTTTTTTTAAAAAGAATTGAAAATATTCCACCCTTTCAGACTTCTTATCCCCATTGAAGACCAACCGCCTCGTCTTCGTAGTTCAATGAAGGCTTTATTTTAATGGCTTGATTCTGCCCACACTGTAGGAGTATTTCGTTTTTCTTATTCTTAAGCCAGTTCCAGCCTACCTCCGATACCGCCTATCTTCATACCGTACACCATCATTACGCGGATCTTATAATTAAATATTTACAAAAGCGAGGAGAAAACTGGTACCTCTCGGTGTCTCTATAGCTGCCGGCTAATGTAAACAAGGCACCCCAAGTCAGATAAATTAAATTAGAACGTGACGTGAAATTAACTTAAAGGATAGCATTTATAATTAGGATGAGGAAAAGAAGGATATCAAGTGCCTAGTTTTTGAGCGATATGATAAGAGATTTTGACGGTTTCAATGGGTGGGATGAGGTAGAGCTGAAAATTTCTGCGTTCTTGGGATTATCAATTGCACACTGTTTTCATGTAAAGCATATTTCAGACCTAATTAAGTAAACCTAAACAAAAAGTTAATGAAAAAATTTTGCACCAAAAATTTGATTTAGTCAACTATTCTAATTGTAAACTTGAATCATAAAAATAGTTGCGAATTGTTAATTTTACGGCAACTCAGATTTAGTATAACTCTTTTAAAATATCGTTAATTATTTTCTAAAAAGAGGTGAGTTAAAAATCGATACAAACAGTTTCTTAGATGCTTCTATTATTATTGCGGTGCATAAGAAATATATGAATTTATATTAATATCTGGTAAAATAATAAATCTTAACACTATTCTCTAAAAAAAAAGAGTATGGAGTTATGTCATGGTTATAATCAATTTACAACATGTCTTGGCCGTCAGCCGTCAGGTGCACAGGGGGATCACACAGGGGCACAGGGGGAACAACATGTAACACCCTGGTGTACGTGCCGTAACTGTGTCCATGTGCCGGATCTGTGTACACTGACGGCAGTGCGACTATACCCTCCCCGTGGGGGCGGCTGGAAACAGGCACTCGGTACGGTCATGTCTCTGCCGGGTGTGCTGGCTAATTGTAGTCGGGCGGAGAGATGGTAACTCTCTTATGAAAAAACCGTGGTGGATACCGGTCGTACGTTAACCAAGCTCGGCCATGCTGACCGTGATTGGCGAGTGCGTGCCAGGACCACCAACCCCCTAACCCAGGGTGTCATGTGATCCGTGCCCATTGGGTGGTTTGCAGCCAGGGGGTAATACCGGCTGTATTCGAACGGAGCCTTCCTGATACTTGTCCGCCTCAGGTCGTAACCATGGACTTACCATGCAAGGGGCGCTGCATGGTGGACACTTTTTCCCCAATAACTACCCTTGACCACAAGTAGTGCCTCGTCACGAAAGTGGTCGTAAGAACCAGTTGTTATGAGTTCTAGCAAACCTGCCTCGGATAATTCTGAGGCGCAGAATCCTGCTCCTTCGCCGACCCACAAAGGGAAGCGAGTACCTAAGGGCGTTGCGATCGGCAACCCCTGTCCCAAATCCTCCGTGGCTAACCCTAAGTCAGCCCGGAAATCCAATTCTATTCGAGGGGCATCTCGCAAAACGACCGTGGCTGGTAAGCTCGGTTGTGGAGATGCTCTGTGTGCAGCGACAGCGCTCGTGTCCGTGGGCAAACCTGGACCGGGCAAAGTCAAGGCGCCTTCCCGGGCACCCCAGCCCTCCCCCTCCTCTTCGGTGCTTGGTAGCTCGGCCCAGGCTAAGCCTGGACCAAGTAGGACCACAGTACCATCGAGGGAGTCGCAACCCGCCTCCTCTGTGAAGCGGCGCGGCAATCCCTCTCTCCAGTCCTTCAAAGAAAGAAGGTCAGCGCGGCGGTTCCTGGACAGGATCAGAAGCATCCCGGAAAAGGAACTCTCTGAGAGAGATAAGACTTCTCTGGAGTGGGCCAACAGAGTGCTGGCTATGGGCAAAAGGCAACGCTCGCAAGACGAGCAAGAGCCGGCCTCTACGAAGCGGCCTAGGACAGCTTCCCAGATGGTCAGGCCGACGAAGCCATTTAGTGAAGTGGCGAAAGACGGCCTGATCTTGGCTGTTATAAACCGCAGCGATCCGGATGGTGCGATCTCCCTGGATAACTGGAGATCGGTCCGGATTGCGCTACTTGGCGTCTTCATGGACGTCATGGAGAAAAATCCTGGCCCTACCCCCTGCTGTTCTGACGCTGGGTGGCATCGAGGTCGGGTGAAATTAATCGCTTGTGAAGATCAGCGTTCGGCAGATCTTTACAAGACAGCGATTTCCTGTCTGGACGAAGTCTGGCCAGGTGCCAGGCTCGAGGCTGTATCCAGGGACGAGATCCCGAACAGACCGAGAGCCAGGACATGGATCCCGGCGGAGCCCTCTGAACCTGAGAAGATCCTGGCCATTATGCGAATGTGCAATCGTAACCTTCCAACCCAGGATTGGAGGATTGCACAGGTCAGTGAGGTCAAGGGCAAAACGAGGCAAGCCATTGTCATCCTAAACGAGGAATCTCTGGCACCTTTAGCGGCTAAAGGCGACAAAATCTTTTATGGTTTCGACTCCATTGTACTGTCCGTTTATTCGAAGGACAGGAGAGTCGAAAAACCTGATGATGTCGCTGGGCATAGTGGAGAGACCAGCACCGTAGTAGAAGCTAGGACTTTGGCCGGTGCTGAGAAACTCCCCCCATCATCCCCGACAGCATCCATGGATGAGAATAGCGACACGCTATCAACCTCTGGACTGTTGGGAGGCCTGTTCATTGAGGATGACCTAGAAGAGGACATCCTACTTTCGGATGCCGACGACGCCGAGGTAACGGTGATAGAGGCGTCCCCTTCCAAGCGTAGACAAGCTGAGAGTGGTGCAGATTAACCTACACCACTCTAAGGCAGCGTCCGCTGCACTCCTTCTGCGTCTATCGCAAAAAGGAGAGGACGTTGTTCTTGTCCAAGAGCCATGGGTCGTGGGTGACCGGGTTTGCGGACTCAATCTGAAGGGTTACTGCAACTTCTACACAAAGGGAGTATGTAAACCTAGGACTTGCATTTTAGTGAATACCAGCTATAATGCTTTCTTGCTAAACCATTTCAGTGACAGGGATACGGTGTCGGTTATGGTGGAACTTGGATCGAACAGCATCTGGCTGGCATCCTCGTATATGGCCCACGATCATAAGGGGCCTCCTCCGCATGAGACCCTGAGGAATATCGTCGCGGAGGCAACTAAGCGCAAGCAAGCGCTGGTAATCGGCGCAGACGCGAACGCCCATCACACTGTCTGGGGTAGCTCGGACATAAATGATAGAGGTGAGTCTCTTCTCCACTTTATACTTAGCTCTAACCTTCAGGTGTGCAACGTGGGTGATGAACCCACCTTTGCCAACTCTGTGAGACGGGAGGTTCTTGATGTTACCCTGTGTACCGAGAACTCCGCCCACATTGTTAAGGACTGGAGGGTCTCCAAAGAGCCTTCGATGTCCGATCACTCATATATTGAGTTCGGACTTAACTTTCTTAAACCAAATCGCAGCCCCTTTACTAACAGAAGGAGAACGAATTGGGATAGGTATAATCTGGCTCTCCAGCGGGCATTACCGGCTGAGGGGCCGCCTATCATCAATAGCCGACTGGACATTGATGTCGCGGTGAATGTGCTGACTGGAGCCTGCAACAGGGCGGCCAAAATTGCTTGCCCCTCGCGCAAACCCTGGGGCAGACCCAAACCCCCATGGTGGTCAAATGAAATCACGGCACTCAGGAGGGAATGCCGTAAGCAGTTCAACAAGGCCAAGAGAACCAATGAATGGTCTGATTATAAGATGAGCCTTAGGAACTTCAAGAAATCTCTCAGGATGGCGAAAAGGTCCTCGTGGGAGAGTTTTTGTGGTGGAGTGGAAAAGGTATCCGAGGCTAGTCGCCTCAGGAAGATACTCGCCACGACGCCTTGTGCACCCGGTCTTCTGATGAAACAAAATGGGGACTGGACCTCGACGAGCATGGAAACTCTAGAGTTGCTGTTGGATACTCACTTTCCTGGCTGCTCAGACAACCAAGCGGTAGTATCCACAGCCACACAGGAGGCTGGGGACCTCGCTAAGAAGGTCCTAAGCCGCGAAAAACTTGATTGGGCCATTAGGAGTTTTAAGCCATACAAGTCACCAGGCTTGGATGGCATTATACCAGCGGAGCTCCAGAGGGCTTCTGTGCTAATCAGCCCTTGGCTGCTTATCATTTTCGAGGCCTGTCTGCAGCTTACGCATATCCCTAAGTCCTGGCTGGAAGCTAAGGTCGTTTTCATCCCGAAAGGGGGGAAGGCCTCGCACTGCAAGCCAAAGGATTATAGGCCCATTACCCTCTCTTCTTTCCTTCTTAAGACTTTGGAAAGACTGTTGGATGTCTACATCAAGGATAGCATAAGTCCGGGTAGGCTATCTAAATCCCAGCATGCTTATACCAAGGGTAAATCCACCGAGACCGCCCTGCATGCTCTTGTTGATCAGGTGGAGAAGTCTCTTCTCTACAAGGAATTTACCTTGGCAGCCTTCCTAGACATAGAAGGGGCCTTCAATAATGTCAAACCAGAGGCAATCGCGAACGCCCTAAGGGGTCTAGGCATTTGCGAGTCGGTCATAGGGCTTATTGACTTGTTGCTCGGTTGCAGAGTCATAAATGCCACTGTTGGGAGTAGTTCCATGAGGAAATTTGCGGCCAGGGGCACCCCACAAGGTGGTGTCCTGTCGCCGGTCCTCTGGAACTTGGCTCTCAACGGCCTTCTCGTGGAGCTGGATGGTTCCGGGTGCAAAGTGGTTGCCTATGCCGACGACATTGCAATAGCTGTCTCGGGCAAACATGTGAACACCTTGACGGAGGTGCTTCAACGTGCTCTAGCAAAGTTTGCACGGTGGTGTGACAGATGTGGCTTGGGGGTCAATCCGGATAAGACCGAGCTGGTGTTGTTTACCAGGAAACACCGGACTCCCACCTTTGTAACACCAACACTGAGGGGTGTCAACCTAAAACTTTCGAATCAGGTCAGGTACCTGGGCCTGATCATTGACAGGAAGTTGAACTGGAAAGACAACATCAAGGAAAGAGTACGCAAGGCCACCGTGGCTCTGTACTCTTGCAGGAACGCTGTTGGTAGGAAATGGGGGCTGGAGCCCCGTATTATCCACTGGCTCTACGTAGCCGTTATTAGGCCTATACTTGTGTATGGTGTGTTAGTTTGGTGGCCGTCTCTTGACAAGGCTTATAACCGGACAGGCCTGGAGAGGGTGCAGAGGTTTGCGTCCTTACTTATTACAGGCGCCCTCAGATCCACCCCTACTAAGGCCTTAAACACTATCCTTAATTTTATTCCGCTGGACCTGTTTGGCAAGCAAACGGCAGCATCCTCGGCCATAAGGCTCAATGCGGTTCACTGCTGGTCACGTACGGATTATGGGCATTCTAGGATACTAGGGCCACGTACTACGGCGGTAGACTACATGGTTACCGAGCCATCATTCGGAATGAGAATTGCTGCCTCCTTCCCCTCTAGGCAAGAATGGACGGAGGGTCTATTTTTGCAGCCAGGGTCGATCCAGGTTTTCACTGACGGCTCTAGGAAGGATGGCAAAGTGGGTGGAGGTATTTACTCTGAACAATTGGGTATAGAAACCTCCTTTCGACTGCCAGACCATTGCAGCGTATTCCAAGCTGAGGTCATGGCCATATCACAGGCTATCGCGCAGCTGAGGGCCACAGCTAAGCCCCTGGCAAAATTATGTATATTTAGCGATAGTCAAGCTGCGATCAGATCGCTAGTAAGTGTTCACACGACATCCAAGGTCGTTGAGGACTGTCGCACGGAACTCGTCCGCATGGCTGCTAGCACGGAGGTCAGTCTGGTCTGGGTGCCAGGTCACTCTGATATCCCGGGCAACACCAGGGCGGATGAGCTCGCGAGGCTTGGCGCAGGCTTGCCCGCTGAGGATATAACTCTTAAGCCGGGTGCTCCGCTTGCATCAAGCAAGCGGACCATACAAGAGTCCTTCTTGGAAATTGCAAATCGCAGGTGGAGGAAAGAGCCCACCTGTGTAACGACCAGATCTATCTGGCCCATCTACGACCGCAACAGGTCCAGAAACTTGGTCTCGCTCAAGAGAGCCGCAATCGGCAACGTAGTAGCGGTCATTACGGGCCACTGTCTCATCGGCAAACATGCCACTAGGATGGGGGTGACCACGCATGACTTCTGCAGGAGTTGCCTCAATGAGGAAGAGGAAGAGGACATCCTTCACTTCCTGTGTCAATGCCCAGCTCTAGCGGTGCGGAGGAATCGGAGCCTGGGCTCTACTTTCTTTAATGACCTGTCGGAGCTGAGGTCCACCAGGATCAGTAGCCTAGAACAGTTCATTAAAGAGTCTAAATGGTTCGAACGGTAGGAATTGGGACTTCGTCCCATGTGGTATCACAATGGGCCTACCTTGGCCTAAGTGTGCCTTCTTTTGTTGGCAGCCACTTGAACCTAGAACCTAGAACCTACAACATGTCTTTTTCAAATTACAGTGTATATCTAAAAGTAGTTTATCTTTGCTAAATAAATATGTTTGCACTGGTCACAAGATAAATAAATACCCTAAATTCAAACCTCCAATCATTACTTACAACATTAATTTATACATTTTTGTTGTAACTGAGAGAGAATATTTACGTTGAAAAACTAAACTTTCTTAAACACGCATTCAACATAAATGTGGGAATCAAATTTAACACTAGAAATACCAAAACCAGTCAATTTGAGTGGTACTAAATTCTTTCCATTATTTATGTGTATATTTTTTTAATTTTCTTCTGATTTATACTAAAGTTTAATAGAATTAAGAATTACGACATATTCAAAAACTTTTTTCTATTAATAATTATTAATTTAAATTTTAAAGCGTATTAAATTAAAGGTGCAGAAAGTTGTTAAAATTCCAGACTTGTGCGTCGGTAGTTCTAGTGTTAACCGGCAGACAGGGCTGGAACCTGTGCCAATTGAGCTACTCGTTAAATTTCTATAGAATTGATTCACAACAAATTTAATATAAAAATGCAACAGAATTGATTTAAAATTTAATCACGAATGTATATTTAAATGTTTTGTCGTTATGACTTTTGGTTGAATTTTTGAACAAAAAATTCTTCAGTTTACTTTACAAGAGCCAACTAATACAATAATTGAAATAAACTTCAATAGATGAAATTTAAATGGTATCGGATTTACTTCATACTCGTACATTGAATTAAATATCAACTAACATATGTTTTAGAGTGTTCGTATATTTAGGACTATCATAGAACTTAAACAGTACTTTATTTTATAAACTTAAATGACTTTTGCTGTGATGTAATTTCATACTAAAATTACCCTAAAGTCGAAAATATCTTGGTACATTTAACCGTATTTATGGTATAATATCAAAACCATTTAAAATTTATTAAAAATATTATAACTTAAGTATGAAAGGTGTGTTTCCATATTTCAAGTGATCTTACAGTGAGTGAGATACTCTTCTGAAATTTGTTGATCACGACTAAGTATGGTAACAAACTAAGGCCTAATTTGTACAAAATAAGCTTCCTAGTTTAGATATTCTCTACAAGAACTTTCAACAAGTCACTAAGAATATTAGGATAATCCGGAAATGAATGAGGAACTTTAACACTTCAAAGATTTTCAAAGATATTTCAGTTGGAAACTGTAGCAACATCGAAAAGGAGTAGAGGGATCAGTTTCATTTTATGAGGAAGCCAACACATTTTGCGCAAGGATAGGCGCAAGGGTGTATAGGTACAAGGTGTTTCGTACTTAAGCAAAGGTGGTAAATTGAAGACTGATATGAATGGATAGGTAGAAAAAGGGGTGAATCTCTGATGGAATTTTAATAGCGCTAATGGCGATAACGCGAAAAGCACTTTACACCTCTCAGATAACGAGTGCCTGAAACTCAGGCAAGCAAACAAAAATCAGTGGCCTTTCAAGAACTCACGATTCCATGTAATTTACTCGAAAGTCACTTAACCATTAAAGCGAAACATTGCAAATAAGATAAAACCATTTGAATCTCAACCACCTTCCAGCACTCACCAGGCTTTGAGGGCAAGAAGAGTAACCGAATTCCCTCAAATTTAACTTTGCAGCCAGAAAACATCTTTCAGCGATTTTCTTGCCCCAAAGGAAAAGAAACAGAAGACGAGGGAAAATATCTGGGGGAGAAAAGAAAAACAGACAAGTCGGATAAGGCATCCAACCTCACCTCAATCCCTTCATCGGCCACACTTTCAGAATCTTTTAGCTTCGTCGTGTCGCCGCTCCCCCATTCTTAAATCCACCGTCGAGACTCTGTTGAAGTTGTTCTAGCATAGGGAAATCAATTTAAGGACTTCGAAAAGCTCAGCGATGAGACGAAGTTTTATGTGATTTTTTGTTCGGCTTTTATGATTTCGATGATTTTTTTCTTCTCCGTTTTCCTTTCTCTGCCGCGTTTCCCGGAAGTGATTGATAGATAAAATCAACTCAAGATTCAGGTCTTGGCGGATACCAAAGGGAAATTACGCAGGTAAACTAGGTTTTAAAATACATAGAATAATTTGGGAGTTCAGACCTGCATCATCTAAAGCTAATATCTTTTTTGTCGCTTAATACCTTTTCTTCGAATTGCGAGTTAGGTAGAATTTCAATCGACAATTTCTAAAACCCCGCATATCACTATAAAGAATTCTAATACAAACAATTGAAGTTAAATAAATTTTGACTGCAATAACAATTTGAATTTTAGGCCTACAGGAATACTCTCCCAACACTTTTCTAAAGTTTGGCTTAGTACAGATAACGAATACAGGGTGTACAGGGTGTTTTTTAGTGAGTTTGTCAAAATGAGTGAGTTGAAAGATCTGACCTAGGCAAACAAAAAATTGGGTTGGGACAAACATGTTCTTTGGATATGTTCATTACCTCTGCTATCTCTCAAACTTTAATTCGGCGGTTGTTTAGTACAATTTAAGTTCTTGAGCTATGTTATCATCGGTGGTTGCAATTTTTAGACGTCCCGAATGTTCATCGTCACCAAGCTGATATGGCCAGGTTTAAATTCAGCTGCCCAAAATTTCACGGTGGTGAATGATGGTGCAGAGTTTCTGCACTCAGCGTCCAACTTGTTTTTGATTTCCGTAGACGTATTGCCTTTCAAAAATAAATATTTAATAATAATATTCGATTTTTTCCATTTTCAATTTGAAATTTTGGTGAGTACCTCTCAAAGCATACACAAACACATTTCCCAACTTCTATTTACGAGTGCTACCATCTTCATATTAAGGTCGGAAAACTTTTAGCCAACCCTAGTATGTATTATATATACCAGATGTCTCCAAAGTGAGATACGCAAAAAATTCTAGGGAGTAGACTACATACACGTATTTCTTCAAGATACTTTATGTTCTTCCCGCGCGAACAAAACTATAACTGAAAAACTTTTTTTATGGGATTTTAAAATCAAAAATGCTGAAATCAATATTAAAACTGCTTAATAATACTCTAATCGTGTTTATTACAACGATAATAACTTTATCAATTACCATACAGAAATATGCTACGTATATTGTTGGATATTATTTTAATCGTTAGGTTACGCGGTTAAAAAAGTTTGGAGACCACCAGTATATACTACAGAAATAAAGCTTTTTGAGACACAAAATGAGAACGACTATGCCCACATAATATTTGTCAAACACTTTACAAGTAAATTTGTATTTGTTTCCATTATTACTTTGTTATTATCGTTAATATTATAGGAAAATAGTGACAAATAAATGAAATGAAAATAGTGTACAGGTCTTAAAAAGAAAATAGTGTACAGCTTTTAAAAAATGCTTTACAGATAAATTCTTTCCAAATAAAAATTAGAAATTAAACTTCAAATAGAACTGTGCACCATGCAAATTTAAAATCCGCCAAAAACAAACAAGTAAAAAAACAGGCCAATTTCTCATCAGGAATGTATGTTTGGTGCCTGTAAAAGTAACTAATTAAAATCCAGAAACCACGCCAAGTTCCTTGCCTGTATATTATTGGCAGTGTTTTATTAAAGCACAGAAAAATATTGTGTGTATTGTTAAATGTTGGTCTGTAAAATTAAATTGTTTTTTTCTAAAGATCTTAATAATATTGGAAGCATTGAAAACTTACCAAATTTGGTATGTAAATTTATCAATTCACATTCACAATTTTCTGTGCCTCACTACTTAAACAATATTCATGTTCCAAATTTCAAAGATCTATCTTGATTGGGACTACTCTAGATTTCTGATGATTTGTTAGTCAGTGAGTGTCCAAAAATTGTAATTTTTGGGCATTTTTTATTTTGAAAACTATTTAATCTTCGTCATCTAGTCGGCACTTTTTTCAATAATGAGTTTAAACACAATATTAAAGTATACAGATAAATTTCAGAATGAGAAACTATAGTTTTGATTTGAAATTACAATTTTAAGATTTAGTGAAAGCTTTAAATCTTCTTTTAGTTTCGCAATCTCATAAATGCCTGAATTACGGCACTAAATACTCAAACAGAATCGTTATGTGACTGGCATAACATTTGAAGGGAAGTGGTGGTCATGTCCCCTGAATAGTAATTAATCATCCTAAATAACGCTAGTTCCAAGTGATTGAATCCGAAACCTCTTTAATAATTGATCATTCTTTAGTAGCAATTCCCCATTTCATCTTTTGGTCCCTGAAGTCCCTAAGGCCAGAAAATGGATTAGGCCTTGTATTGCGTAAAATGATAGATTTCCTAATTAGGTCATTAACACTGCCAGTCAGCGGTAATCATGTCGATAATTACTGATAGATAATTTCTCGGTGTAGTCGGCTAAAACTCTGAACAAACAACTTTTGCCTTGGTCCTGTGTTCAATCAAGTGTTGTGTCGGAGACAGCTAATGAACCGATAATGAGCAATTTTGTGTCATTTTTCACGTTTATGTTTGTTTTTGCGAATAAGGGTCGGAAATTTTCGAAATACAGTCGGGAAATAAATTTCTTGGTCGAAAAGTGCGCATTGCGTCTGTGCTGTGAGTAATTGAGCTCAATTGAATTGGGGAACAAGACCTACTAATTGTAGCGCCTTAATCACTGCTACAGGCGGCCGGAGGAGCCTTTTATTTCATGAAAAATTTATAGCAAAAGGGCTTTATAGCTAACACCGGAAGATATATGACTTCATCTCCTTAACAAATCCTTATTTAGCTAATTGAATTTCACTTAACCTTATTCACCTATTCACAGGACTAATTATCCTGCTTACACTTTGTGACGCACTCACAAATTCAATTCTTACTGTAGTTAGTCCACTGTTGATTTCATCGTCGCTAGACCCTTCTGCGAGCTGAGAGGATTGACGGCAGTTGTTTTAATTAAATTAGCACATTTAACACCACCTGTCACTTAAATTAACGACATCATTATCAGCAAAGAACAACTTTTCCATTAATCGGGAAAATTTGGCCTTCGCCATTAATTAGCTTGTAAATGCAACGAAAAGTTAACTAAACCTGACGCTTGATGGATAACGCTATCAAATTATAAATAAATAAATAAAATTTTTCTTTTATGGTATACAAATTAATTGTACCTTTTATCCGTATTTAAACTGCACTCTCCCCAATGAATCAAACAGATGATTCCTTTTTTTTTTCTTGAAGTCGAATGAAATTTATCATTTGGCGGAAGAATTTTGAACATGCGTTCATAAACCAGCAAACTTGGGCTGCACCTTTACCATATCGGATTTTCTAAGCTTTTTGGTTAAATATATAAAAAAGGATTCGAAAGTGAATACAACGGAAAAGCATCATCAGCAGGTCTACTATTAGAAAACACACCACAAAATTCACAAAATTTAAATTTTACATTTTTTTGCCAACTGAAGAATACATACACATTCATGATTTTACATTATTATACCCACAACCACACTATCGAATGTCACCTACTTGTGAACGAAAATGAATTTTCATATCCTAAACCATTTCTCCTTCACTCCGTCTTTTAGGGTTCAAGTGACAATTTTTCCACATGTGCATGCAACCAAGTAATATTTCTTCCCAAGAAAATCAATTTATCATTTTCACATTGACTGACATAAGATATGTGCCTCATATGCATATGACATATATCCCAAAATAGATTCAATGCCGCGCTCTTGGGAAAGAGACAAGAATTGCGTTTTCCTTAATGTCCAAAATTGAAGAAGCAATTTTCGGTTACAACAAATTCTTTTTAGCAGGATTATAATAAAGTCTTTTAATTATATTTAATTTGTATACTTCTTATTAAAAGAATTTCCAACGAATTCCAGGATATGCATATAACAAATGTACATAGCATAGAGCATATCTATTAATGTTTTTTTTATAAGTAAATTTTTTTTATCTAATTAGTGTACTATACTCTAAAGAAAATATCGATTTATTTGTTTCTTTTATCGTCGTTTACAGATTTCAAAACGTTGCAAAATTTCGGTTTGCTATACTAACGTGTTTGTATTGGTTTTCCTATTAATTTTAGAAGTAGAAATGAAGTGATATTTAAAGGTTTGTCGAGTCCTACTACATAAAGTCAAAGCTTTGATAACATTCAATAGAGAAACCTTATCAAGACGAAATGCATTTACTAGTTTCCGTTGGCTAGGAACTGCATCATTTCAGATAGTCCTTCTGAAACACTCGTCATAGAATGAACAGAGTAGTTCCATTTTCCGTAACTGAATGAGGAGTAGTTGAGAATTAAATTTTCGCCGTAAATGAATAGGTTTACTCTGACTTTTGACCGTTTGATGCTTTGATTAGCCTTTGTTAAGTACAGACCTTGTTCACATGAGAAAGAGTAGCAACAAAGAAATAAAAGTGGTAATAAAGTAACATGATCTTCAAAAAACTGCTTCCTTTTGTGATTGGAGTACAAGGCTCTAATTTACAATCGTTTTCAAGTCTACCTGGTACAGTCTGCGGTTTTCTCACCAAATAGAGGGAGTTTTTCAAAATTGAAATCTTTATTTGAAATATGGAGTTACCACAAAACACAATCTGAATATAAAGTGAAAGAGAAGTCAATAATATACTCGTATATTATATAATGAGTCGTTGGTTGCACATGAAAAGCTTTTTTTTGTTAGTATCTAAGCTGGTATTTTTTTTTTGAGATAATTATTAATGTAATCATGTAGATCGTTCATATGATGCATTTTTAATAAATATATCAAGATCAAAATCGCTTTAAATACTTTAAATACATGTTTACTTATGAAAAATAAGGGTTACAATAACTTTATGGAAAACGATTTTTTTTATTTATGGAGCAAGTTTTCCCCTAAAATGGAACAACTCCACCAACAAACATAGAAAAATAAATTCCATAAAAGGCTTAAAAGTTCACGTACAAAATAGATTACCCTCGGGGACAAGACTGCAAAGTTTTTTTCCGAGAATAATATGAAATTTTTTAATGCATTTAGATTACACTCTTATTTTCTGGAGGCGTATCTTGACGTTAGTGGAGAGACAGTTTTAGGCAATATTTCCTTCGAAATCTGTCTAAGAAATAATTTAGGTACTGTACTCGTATTGATAATATGCCGGCGAAGATACTTTATGCAGGATTTATCTTCTATCTGCTTTCTGGGGGCCACTTTCATAGTTAAATTAAATATCATTATTTAATTTTACTTGATTTCTTGAATTAATTTTAAGCTTAAAGTGTTAAGGTACTATTATACTCGGATTTTTAATTGTTTGCACATATTGGTATTAATTTTGTTGCCAACATCATTAAATGATGCAAGCTTAAACTTAGTTCAATCTTACAGTTTTTCAGCTTCTTGTGAATCTTCCTTAAAATACATTTCGAAACTGATTGTGTATGTAAATGGTCAGATAACTTAAAGATCAAACATGTATGGTATACGTTTTTAATACCGGTTTTCTTAATTTTCTTATTAAACAAATATTTTGAGAAGAACTTCAAGGAGCTTCAGGGTGCAAAATGGATCCTGAAAAGTTATTAGGTCATAAGTTTTGTGTGAAAAGCTGGGTCCATTATCCAAAAAGACGTTTGTCGTAATTTTAACAATCGCTAGAGGCTGACATCCCTTCAAGAGCGGAAGTACGCTTATTATGCCACAAAGGGCGCACTTTTACAATTTTGGTTTTTTCCTCCAACTGTTCTCAACCCGTCCTTCCCAAGTCGACATCTTATGGTTAACCTTCGTCTAACTAACTATCCCCTGCAGACGTTTGGGGAACATTGAGAACTGTAATTTACTATGCTTGAATTTTCCTGTTCCTGTCCTTTTTTCCTTTGGCTGCTTTCCTAACGAGGAAGATTCCTTCTACCGGAAAAAACCTAATGGCACTAAAGGGCTTTTATAACCGCATTTTCCATTTAAATATTCTTCAGTTTCTACTCACAATTTTCGTGTCTCTATATATTGTTTCAACTCAATGTTATTGCAATCATCAGTTTCAAAATATGTATATTAAAGTATTTAAATAAAATTACAAAATTATTACATAAGAATATTTAAGGGAATAATAGTGACAAAATAAAACCGTGTTATATATATTCAATTATTGTTACTTTTCAGGTTTTTCCGCAATCATGTGTTGTAAAAAGGGCTGTTATAGTGGAGAACAATTTGTGAAGAAATTTTGTGGGGGAGAAAGAATTACGGTGGAAATATTCCACTTGTAATTTTGATGAAATGTCAAAATTAAAAGTGGAATATTCGAAAACTACAGGCGACCACCAAGAAATTCTTTCAGATCTTTTTGTTTTAAATCAAACGGAAGGATCATGCAAAATTTTATTGAAATCGGTAATTTTCCCCTATTCCGAACTTAAGCCCATTTTTCAGCAGGATAATGCTGCCGTCTACACGGCTCCTGTAGCGATAAAGTATACTTTGCTTCCAACAATATTAACCTGATCTAAAAATTATATTATATTATATTATATCTATCTGTATATAAAAAGCAATTCATGTTCGTTTGAAGTGTATAGACTCAAACTACTGGACCGATTATGCTCAAATTCTGTGAGTATATACGTTTCAAGTACGAAATGGTTTACGGTTAATTAAAAGTTTGAAAAATTTCCTTTAGATGGTGCGTCAAACACAATCAATAATCTTTGCTATTCACTGTAACTAAGTACGCAATCAGTGCATTTTGTGAAGTGAATATTAACACATTGTATGACTAATGACAAGAAATATGTATGTTATGACGCATGACATGACACATGAACAATTTCAACATTTTAAATTCAGTGAATTTAAAAAATTCACCGCTATATTACACCTTCCATATTAGATTTAAATAATTTAAATTTAAGATCAACCACTCAAACAACCCACGATTGTCCCCTTTCATAAAGTTTCCTCAAGCTTAATAAAAATTGTCAGTATTGTTAAGATATATTTAATCATAATCTATTAAGATTCCCGCTAACTAGTACTCCGTTCGCTCAGATCGTACAAGTGTAGAGGAAAACAATTATAAATCTGAAAATCATCCTTATTAAAATATGTATATCACACAAAATTGAAATTTGAAAATAAACGCGTACTGGGCATTGGCTAGTTTATTATATTACCTATATTTACAATAATCTTAATATATAAAATATATATATATATAAAACACGAGTCACTGTGTTCGTACACGCTAATCTCCGAAACCGCCAATTTATTTCGATGGAATTTTGTGAGTGGGAATGGTTGATTTCAGTTTGAAAGATAGGATACTCTTGGACCCGACAGGTGACGCTGTTGTTGAGATCTAAATTTTTTTCTTGTTATTTTTCATGGAACTATTTTTTTTTAAATTTCTTTTCAGTAAACTAAGTACACAGCGCGAAAATTCATTTTGACTTTTCTATCTTTGATAGCAGCGTGTTTTTACTTTTTTCATGAATTTAATGAATAAACGTGAAATATTTATATGTATATGTATAATATACGACAAAATACGTATTAAAAGTGTTCAATGCTGATTTAAACAAGGTCTACATAGAAGGCGGACTGTGGTAGGATATCGTCTGCCTGGGCCCACTAGTACACATATACATAGTACTATGACTTCTTTAAATGTTTATTTCCCTAGAATAGCATTTTAGCTAGGAGTGTATAAATCTATATTTAACTACAACAACTAACAACAATTAAAAATAATTTTGTTCTTATTTCCAATTTAGTTTAAATAACAAAATAGTTTAAATTACAAAAAAATATACCTTTTAAGTTGAGTCCTATTCATATCATTATTATCTAAAACAAATGGAGCTAAATTAAGAGTGCTTTTTTAAAAAAAATTAATCAAGTTTCAGGATTTTAACTCAACTCTTTAAAAATAAACTGGAAATTTAAGGAAAACATTAACCGGAACTATAAAATGAATTCAAAGTAGACTTCTGCTGTTCGTGTACGCCGCCGACCACAATACATTTTAATTAAAGACTGTGAAGAACGGAGGTGTACAGTGCGCATTTAACCCGAATAGCATTTTGTATAAAAACTGGTAAAACATAACCAGCACGAATTTTGTCTGACTTTTCATCATGATACTATTCTAGAAAAAAAAGTAGAAATATCTAAAAAAAAAAAAAAATGTGCAAAAAGTTAATGGTTTTAGCCGTAATGGAAAAGGGGCACTTGCAAAGCGGGAAGATGAAATTAGGAACACAAACAAGTTTCAACAAAAAAATACCAAATTGCTCGTGTGCTAAAACGACCAACGGTAATGACACTTCTTGTGTCTAAAATTAATTGAGACAAACGAAAGCTTCTTAGTTTCTTAAGTTTGCTGCATAGTAAATGGTATTTACCTTAAGACATTAGTAAATGACACTATATCATAGTGTAAACTCTCTTCTAACACTGAGCTCTTTTTTAAACACTAAATTCGTCTGGGTATTTTGACATTTAAGAAGCGTGATGTATGACACTTATAAAAATCGCTTCGTAAACGCGTTCAAATTATTGAACTATTTTATGAAAATCAGCGTTCTGTGAAAAGTGTGTTTAGAAAATTACGTGAATTTTATGGTTTACATAATCATCCATCTGAAATCATTATTGGGCGAATTATTCAAAAATTTCAAGACACGGGTTCGGTGGAAGATCAAAAACGTGAAAAACAAAGTTGTAGCGGTCGTTCACAAGAAAATATTGACTTGTTTCGTGAAAGTATTTCTAAAGATTCTGAAATGTCCATTAAACGACGTTCACAACAAGTTGGATTTAGTGAATCAATAACATGGCGTATATTATACAAGGATTTAGCTCTGAAGGCATATAAGGTTCAAATGATACAGGAACTAAAGCCATTATATCATTTAAAACGTCGATCATTTGTCAATTTCATCAATGAACAACCAGCTTATTTTTCTCAAAACATCATATTATCCGATGAGGCACATTTTGAACTTGGTGGCTATGTTAATAAACAAAATTGTCGTATCTGGGTGAGGAAAATCCACGATCCATCCTAAACGAGTTTCTGTTTGGTATGCATTTTGGTCAGGCAGTGTAATTAGAACTTACTTCTTCGCAAATGCTGCTGGTGAAGCTGTAACTGTCAATGGTAATCGATATCGTCGGATGATAGCCGATTTTTTGTGGCTTGAATTAATAAATATTGATCTAGAGGATATTTGATCAAGGTCATGTGATTTGACACCGTTCGACTATTTTGGGGTTATGTGAAAAGTCAGGTTTATAAAAACAATCCACAATCGATTCCTGCTTTGAAAAATGAAATTATTCATGCCATTGGTCAGATAGAGCCTCAATTATATCAAAATGTCATTGAAAATTTTAAAAAAGGAGTGTACGTCTGTGGAGCTGCAAGAGGAGGCTATTTGGCAGATATTATTTTTCGCATATAAATGTCATAACTGATACTTCAATTACCAAAAAAAAATTTTTGAAAATAAATGCAAATTATGTGTTTTTATATTTATTTATAAATATTACTACCAGTTAACACTTTACATAGTTTGCGTTTTTTTAAGAAGTTAAATCACTGCATTGTAGAAGTTTGAATTCAGTTCAAGAAATTTTCTCGTAAAATAACGAAAGGTTTTGGAAAATTTCAGATTATTCTAAGGTACTCGTATTTCAACAATTTGTTTGTCAGCAAGAAATTAAAAGATTACCTAAAATACATTGGTTCAAGAGAGTTTTGCTTTATTTTGGAAACTTTAGTCAGTAGAGGCAGTTGGGGCAAAATGAATAGCTTAACATTTAGAGAGTTATAGAAAGTGAACTAGTTGATATAGAACTAAAAAGAATTATTTATATGAATCAATATTTATTAAAGCTTCCAATAAAATCAACCAAAATAACTTCAGTACTTTAATTAAAACTATTAATATTATTGCGAGATAGGTGACGCTATCCCTTTCGACCAATCCTCTAGGTAAAGCTGACAGGACGACTGAGCATACAAAACACTCGTAATTTACGTTTGTAAGTTCGCTGTTAAATATATTGCGAAAACGATCAGTTAAAGTGATAATTTTCAAATGTCTATTAAAAGTAATATAAGGTAGAGGCCATTTGTGTCATTGGTGTTGTTGCTTGCTTCACAGAAACTTCAGAGTTACAAAACCCTCAGTATTGTTTTTATTTTTACATGCACTTTAAGAGCACTATCGAATCTTTATAGTAGCTAACACAGGTATACTTATGAATTTTAATGGAAGTACGTACCTTGAACAAACCTAATTTTTTTCAATTTGTCGATGTTTTTTCTGAATTTCGGCATGGCACCAGCTCAATGCCACTAAGGGGAAGCGGACAGACATCATAATGCATTTATAGTTGTATTTAGTTATTAAGTATGCTCGAACTTTCTCTATATTAAATGGACCTATCTCTCTTTCAAAATAGATTCCCAAAGTAAAATTATATAGAAACAGATAAATCATGAGATAATAATAATAATAATCATCATTAAATTTTTACACAGCAGAGTAGTTTTATAACATATGTATGTAAAGTATCGATACACGGATACCATTTGTTTGTCAGCTAAATTATGTAATTTTCTAAGTTGTAGTTGTATGTAAACTGTTAAAACAGTTCCACGGTTTAATTTCTTGATTTAATTCTTGGCTTTGACAAAGGGCACCCAAGAGAGGAGAAATAAACGCCACCACAAGGATAAAATTGTGCCAAGCGCATTAAGATAAACTTAAAATTGATGATGTGTTTATGCCCAACAGGCCTATGAGAATGAATATGAACTGTAAAACTTTCGAATGGAACGGCTGTTGTCTGGTCCACAGTTTTAAAACAAAGGGGGAGACAATCGACCACTCCCCAACACCTCATTGTTACCCATTGTAACTTTATCTTTGGCCATAATTCATTTATTACTTTGGACGTATAACGCTTCGAAACAATGACGGCCATTACAAATGGATTTTACTTGGAACGATTTCAAAAGACAATCGCCACTTTTTAGAAAACTTGATGGCTTCCCGACAGAAGATAACAATAATTCTTTATTGCTGTCGCCCAGGGCCCTAAATTTCATAAATCCTTTGTTACCTTTACAGAATAATTTTTAAGTTTTTCTAATTATACGCAGCCGTGAGCAAGATATTAGGGATTTCTTGGTAATCTGATCTGATGGTTAGACTGTATTATGGAACTTTTGTCTAGTTAATTAATTACTGTTAAATTTCCTCTGTTTCTGTCAGTTGAGCTATCTTGGCCTTTAAGTATAATTTCCAAGAAAGTTATCCTTGTTTTTGAAATGTCGACAAATTAGGCGATATTCTAAGGTATGTTTCAATTCTATTTTCGGAATAAAAAATTAATATTAATCAATAACGTTATTTTTTTCTATTGAAGACTTAAACTACCGGTTTTTCTACATGTTTTTTTGATACAATCATGGTTATACCTCAAATTGATTATATTATTATTTAAATTTTCTTTGAGACACAAAAATAAATTGGGAGAAAATAAAATACTTTTACTACAATAAGGCGAAAGCATTCATTCTAGAGCGCATTAACAGCATTAAGTTTAAATCATAATATATACATACATTGCTTTGAAATAATATATGTCCACCGATATTGAAAATTCTAATCATATTACTAAAAATTGTTTTACAATGCTTAATTTTCAATTCATATATGAAATGTTTCGAATTGTTTGAGTTAAAAAAACTGTATGCTTATTTATTTGAAATGAAAATAAACGGTTTGATTTGAATTTTTGTTTTTTTAACTAAAAGAATATATCAGGTCGTCAAGTATGAAATTTGTAGAAAAATAGGCAAAGTTTGCTGATAATTTATAAATACAAGAAACGATTTTACTTATCAAAGTATGCGCCCAAATTGTCAACACATTGTTGACATTTAAGCGGCAGGTTGTTCAGCCCGGTGGTATAAAAACCTGGTGGACGAGAGTCTATGAATTCCTGGAAGGCCAATTTTACTGCATTATCGGAATATCGGAATATTTTTTCCTATCAAGAAGTTGTCCAAATTACGAAAGAAGTGGTAGTCTGTGGGAGCTAGATCTGGTGAGTATGGAGGATGATGAAGAAGTTCCAACTTCCATGCCACGGTCATTTGCGCAGTGTGTGGTCTGGCGTTATCTTGTAGTAAGTTAGGAGTCGATCTGTTGACCAATCTAGGCTGTTTTTTTTAAGTTCTAGCATCAGTTTGTCTAGTTGCTTACACTATATTTCTACTGTAATCGATGAGCCTGGTTTCATGAACACGTAATGAATCACACCTGCACTAGTCCACCAAACACTGACCATCAATTTCTTCTGATGCGTAGTATTCATGTTGTATGGAGCATGTTTTGGAGATTCGTTCTTGTCTAACCACTGCGCTGAACGCTTGCGATTGTCATATTGAATCCATTTCTCATCACAAGTGATTATTCGATTCAAAAATGGATCAGATTTGTGGCGAGAAAGCAACATCAAACAAGTTTCCAAACGCTTTTGTTTCTGGTTTTCGTTCAGTTCATGAGGAACCCACTTATCTAACTTTTTCACTTTCCCGATTTGAGCTAAATGAGTTAATATTGTTTGTTTGCTTACACCGAACTTTAATGATAATTCATAAGCACTTTGGACTTTGGAGACTCAACGGTGACCTTCAGTACGTCATTATTGACCTTTGATTCTGGGCGACCGCGTGGATCATTTGTGAGATAAAAGTTAGCACTCCGAAATTTGGCAAACCATTTTGATACTGTTTGCTGCGTAGTTACACTAGAACCCAATACGCCATTTATGTTTCGCGCGGTCTGCGATGACGTAGTTCCAAGTAAGAACTCATACTTCATTACAGTACAAATTTCCGACCGATCCATTATCAAAAACAACAGTTTTTTAAAAAAAGTTAATAATATTTTTTAGAGTTTAGGATAATTTTCTTTTACCGGCAATATGTGTAGCTTCTTAACAAAAAAAAAACAGCATAGAAAAATATTAAGGCACTGTCAAATACCAAGCTGTCAAAGTTGGCAAAACTGTAAACTACAAGTTTCATTCTTGACGACCTAATACATAATGTATAAGCGCAGCGGAAACACTTATTTGGCGTGAGAGAAAGTCGTACTGTGGGTGGAAAAACTAAACTAAAAGTAGACTCAACTAATTACTAATTTAAGCTCAGCAATATAACAATGCACTAGGTTTTGAGTGTCACAAGTTTCAATTGATTGTTTTGTTTTCATGTGGTTTTATGTTAGGCTTTAGGTCAATAGAATGTAAACAAAAATAATCTAACCCTTTCACCGACAATAATGATGATGTTATGTTTCTATTAAACTTTTTTTTAGGTTTGAGTTTTCTTTCCCAACCAATCTTTCTCTAAGTATGTAAATAAAATCTGTTGAACATTTTTTGCAGAAGCCTAAGCCTTTCCATCAGGAGATGTTGTAAACTGTAATTAAACGTGAAAAATTGTTCACATCACCCGGAATAATTTCAGTTTAAAGTTTTCCTTCCCTTAAAAGGAATGGCGGAGTATATGCCAAATGGATTTCCTTAATTAAATTTTATTCTCTCCGTTTTACTTACTTAGTATTTTTCTCGAAGGCGGACGATAATAACTCTTATTTATCTATGACAATAAATAAAAGCGGTTTTTCGTTCCCTCTCCATTTCTCCAAAACATTTCGGAAATTTCTAGGGCCCTTATTCAATCTCACTTCACCTAATAATAATTTTCGATAAGTCATAAGCAAATAACAAATGACAGAGATATTCCCCTGTTGGAATAATTCCGCTCTAGACTATTTCGATTCCGATTGGTCACGTCGACACTTGATGGTCGTAGGGTTATATTAGACATTGACTATTCAATATTCGGATTTCAATTTAGAAATTGTACACGCACCGGTGTACGAACGAATGGCTATGGGAGCCATAGTCATTTTAGGAGGGCTAATTTTTATTATTGTTGCCTTTGTTTTTCAGCTTTCCCTCTTCTTCGAAATCTAAATTATGAAATAATTCATTCAATGAAGAGCAAAGACAATCTCATTTGGGTAATTGCAATTTATTCAATTTATTAGAAAACCTCTGCGATTGAAAGTGTTTGGTTAATTTTACAGTAGATGATATAGGTACCATTTTCAAAATTATCACTGTGTTTTGTTTTTTAGCTCATTTTTATTTATCTTTAATTTAATTATATTTTTGCAGTTTGATATTTCGTAACGTAGAAGGATATTTGTAAGAAATCAACATATAATTTATAGGTTTTTTTATATCGCTTTAAATCTTTTAATTCAACTAAATATTTTATACGAATTGCTCTACTATTCGAAAGTAAAGCTTTCAGTTTAAGCTCATTGCTTTAAATGTTTGTTAATATTAAAAATAGAAAGGACGAAATGAGCCTGAAACATCTGAAAGCACTCCATAGAGCACATCCTTGCATTTCCGGTAATTAGCGATTTTCTGATACACTAATTCCAATTATGTTGTCATAATTTATTGATTCAATCTAGTAAAATTTCCAGGAAAATTAATGATTAAATTGAAAAATGAAAAAGGGAAAACTATTTGTACACGAAAAAACAATTCATTGAAAAAATATATGTAAATACAAGAGTTGGTAATATTAAGTCATTTATTATGAACTTACGAATTTTATGTAAAAGAAAAAACCTTTTGTTCCATTAGTCATTATTGAAATGTCTATAACTTTGCATTATTCTGACAGTACTAAAAAGCAATAAATTCTTTAAAATTGCCCACTTGAAAAATTCGAGTTTTATCAATGGTTTCCAGTTTTATCAAAAAATCAAAATAAATGAAGAAAAATTACTAAGCATAAAAGGTGCACGTAGAAAACCGTACGAGCCTTAATCTAAATGGGTCTGCCTCATAAAATGAATAATGATCCGCAATATTAATTCTCCTAAATCAAATTGATAGAACTCACTAAAGACCCGAGTAAGGCGGTAAAAGACGATAAAGGGATTTGTTTCTTTGGGCTCATTGGTTACCTTTTCAGCAGTGACCGTTGTACTTCTTATAAATCATGAAGCACTTTTACCCAATATTTTTTTTAATTTGACTAATGTTCTGTCTTCTACTGGTAGGCAATTTAATAAGGTTTTCTTGTATATTGCAGTCATTGAAAAATTTTTGCATTTTACAATTGGTAAAATCGAACTTATTTTTCAAAGTATTCTGATAGTCCGATCAATAACCAATATAATGAAGAGTGGCGTTTTCATTAGCAAAGAATTAAAGTATTACTTTTTATTATTTAGGTGCCAATATTAAAAATATTTTGGTAGTTAAAGAATTTTCTTTTCTTTATACTGAAAATATATAGGCTAAAAAACCAAATAGCATTAAATTGGGTATACCTTCCTATTTTATATAATTTTATTTGGATGTAAAACTTAAGTGACTAATGTAATAATACCAAAAATCTATCTTATGCTATATATGAGATTTCAAAATAAATTTTGTTGTTGTTGTTTTCTCTTATAACTAGACTTTTTCGAAAATCATTCTGCAGTAAAACGTTGACAGGTACACAAATTTTTCTACTACTTGTGCTTTAAGCATATCTATAACTATGGTATGCTGAGTGTTTGGGAAAGTTCGTTAAATCATTCCTGACACATAGTTACCAGAGAATCCTTGATGTTATTGCGGCTGCTGTTTTGAAAGCATCACAAGATAGATAAATGACTTGAAAGCTTAAAATTCAAAGTAAATTTTCACATTTCCCAGAGACATTGCAGCCCGGGCAAGTATGCTTGCTTTCTGTGAAGCTCGGTGAATGCCTATTTGTGGTACTCAGTTGGTTGATGCAGTCTAGGTTTAGCGGATTGATATAGATAACATCGTGTCGTCTAGTTCTATTTGTGCAAGAACACAAATTAATAGCTCCATTCGGTATGATTATACCCCTAACTCGGAGCAAAGAACTTTATAATTCTGTTTAATTAGACTGAACCTGGTGCTACATCTGACCAGACTTTAATACTGTACAAATTGACTGAAGTGACACGACGGTAGATTTATCTTTACTGATCCTTTGAGAACATAGTGTTCGGTACAATTTTTATGAGTCCGTGAGCTTGTACAGACAACTTTTAGTAAGTAGTATAGAGATGGGTTAGTTGTTGTGTTTATAAATGACTGAAAAAATTAATTGAAATTAAAAATTTTATTCGAAAGATTTCTCCATTGACTGAAAGTTTTCTGAAGGAAGTCCAATATTTTCCGCGAAATAACTTCGAAATATAAAGAGAAACAAAACTTAGAGGACGAACGATAAGTCTTTCCTACTCCATTCAGGCGGTGACCCCATTGTTTTCGACCTTCTGCTGCAATGTTGCAGGAACATACCAATTGATATAAAAGTCACGTAGACTAACTTCAGTCCCCGTCAAGAAAACTTTTCGTGTCTACGGACCTCTCCACTGCACTCTGTTTTTGCTTCTTGAGAAGATAATTAAATCTGATTAAGTAGTTCACAAAGAAACAACAATTTTTATGAGTTTTATTATCCACTGACTTCAAAGAAAATCGGGAGCAAAATCAGTGAAAAGCAGGAAAGCTTCTTGTTGAATCTTATGTGCTGGTGGTCTTATTGTCAGACGACCGGAATTGATGGGATCAATTGAAACGAATTTTTTTTACCATACCCTAGACATAAGATTTATAAAATAATGAATTACATTAATGATTGCTCTTAATATTACTATTACCAGGAATGAATGTTCTTTTTCTTTTAATTGCCATTACGATTACTGCAATGGTAATGATAAGTGTTGTTCAATTTTGAACTAATTTAAAAAGTACCAAATTAATATTTCATCTAGTATTTAATTCCGATATTGAAATTGGCTTTCAAAACGACGTACTTCTCAAACGCTCCCAGATTTAAGAAAACAATTATTAAAATATTTATAATATTCTTGAACTATTCAAAGGCTACCATAATTAAAGATGCGAATCATATTTATATAATTTTAAAACGAAAATAAATACCTAAACATCTATGCACAATATTTAATAATATTAAGTTTTGAAATTTTTATTTTATTTGAATTATTTAAAATAAGTAAGAATTATCACAGGATAAAAAAGTAAGGAAACTTAAATTGTAATGCAATTTCTTTACAATACTAGTGAAAGCTTCATTTGTAATTAATTACAATAGAGTAATTGAACCAGAATTTCCATTATCATCACAATTACCATTGCAGTAAAATTCAATTACTCGTAATAGTAATGATAATTGCAAAAAACATGACAATTATACTAGTCTGCTGGACACTGTTTAATATTGTATAATTTATTTTCTATTGTTCTTTTCTAATTGCATTTACATTTACATGCTGTTCCATTTTTTTATATTTTGTGTGTAATTACTGATAAAATAAAGTACATTATATGCATAGTACATACAGATTTGATTTTCAAAATGAAATAAATTTGTCCCAATTTTAGACCACTGGCAAAGTTAACAATTGAAGAAAAAAAATTCAAAAATCCTGGATTAACATGAATTAAATTTTAATCAAAAATAAACATAAAACGTAAAATTTGCTGATTATGTCGTATATTATAATTAAGAAACATTTTGCTCATAACCCATTTCTCATTTATTTTTTTTCGGTGTATATAATTTTCCCGTGAACTAGGAATTACAAATCCACATATTTTCTGACAACAAAAATGCAAGAACACCTCAATTTAGGAGTATTTCTATAGCTTTACCCTAAAAAATTCTCGATTTTCCTTCCAATTGAATGACAAAAGGAAACTAAGACAACTCCAATTTTTATCTACGATAAATTGTCGGGGCAATTTAAACTGAAACCACCTGATGTTTTTACAAATGACCTGTGATTTGTTCCCATTGATAAGTAAAACGAGCAGGAAGCAGCAAAAAAAGAACAAAACTAGGGTGGGAAAAAAAAGTGGCTTCCTGGAAAAATTCAACAATTCACCTAAGTACGAACGCGGAACCAAGCTGAGCATGTTCCATAAAGAGAAAGATTTAGCAGGTGGCTTTTCTTCACGTTAATTAAATTTCGTGGCTTAGAGGAAATACTGTCATTAGTCAAGTTTACTATTATGAGACAGAGATCAGATGTTTAATTTATAGTCATGGATCTATCATATCCCTCGGGGTCCTTTCATTGTGGTTTGGTTTGACGAGTGACCTGCCAGAGCATAGAATTTCTATCTAAATTAATTATTAACTCTTTCTCTAAAAACTTGTTGCTTTTTCTAAAAAGTTAGAAAATTCTTGCTCATGTAAATATTTTCCTTTTTGCTCTTGAATAAGAATTATTACATATTACATATTGAATAAGAATTATTACATATTACAATTTTTATATTTTTTTTATTTTATATTTTTATTTTTTAAATTTTGATATATATTGATTTTAATTCCATTGCAATTTAGCCAAACAACTCAATGACTTTCTAAAATTTGATAAGATTTATATTAAATACAAAAATAGTAGTACAAGCACTATAATTGGTTTTAAAACCTCGACAATCTGAACTAATAACAAAATATAAAATTGAATGTTTCTGTGTTTGAACGAATTGATTGCTATTCTTGCGTTTGTAGGTAGTATTTTTCAAGATGTGATAGTGAAGTGTATCTTCAAAAACAGTTCATACTCATTTAAAAACCTTTTATGTGTGATAATTTACTAATTGTAATTCTACGTAAAAATGTCTTTTGCTACAGTACTAAAATCATTATACCCACTTTTAATTTGAATACATACTATAAAAGCCCGAATTTTTGTTAACCTTAGATCTTACGTACAGGGGCCTCTGGTAGTTTAGTTGCTAGCGCGCTCTCCTACCGTCCCAGAGGCTGTGGGTTCGTATACAACAAATAAACATGGGCTCCTGCTTTACGTAGTAACATAATGAGCCAAAATTGGCCTATGTATGCCTTTTTAGGCAGCCACAGCAACCTAATCTAACCTAAATCTTTCGTGTACATCTTAAGTTTTTAATTTTCTGGTTATACATATAAGAGTTGTTAATAAATTACAATTTCTATTAGTAGAGGAAAGTAACCAAATGTGGAATAGTGTCCCTAACATGGACGCGTAAACAAATAGTCGCAGACGCAAAAAATAGTGATCTTCTCTCATTACACGAGCGTGCATGTTTCAAATTATCAGTCTACTTGTATTTGCGGTAAGAAAAGTTTTTAAAATATGTTTGCTTTAATGTTGTTTTATGAAATTTAGTTAAAAATATGATATATATATACATATCTATATAGCTATGTTCTTTAATATTAAATAATTATTAGCATTCCTTTATATTACATATAAGCTAAATATTAGTACTGCACTTAACTTAATTACTCCAAAATAATCGTCCATTATTCCATAAAATCTACTTTTCACACTTTTCACTCGATGTATAAGCCTGGATATGTCCAATTAACATATTTAAATCATTTTCGTAATACAAATAATTTTTTCTGTAAAGATAAAAGGCGGGCGAAAAAGCTTTAACATTAATCCCTTGAGAATAATTCAAAAGTATGGATAAGAAAATGAAGTACGTAAACTTAATGCAAAAAGTCAACCCTTCGGGAATTTGAAGTAAGTATCTAGTAAAATCGTGTTTCTTACGAACATCATTCTTTCCTCCCTCGTCTAACTTCTGGGATTTGGAATCCTCTTGGCGAGAAGGTGTTAATTACAAAATATCCCAAAGGCACATTGTTACCAAAATATCGCCTAAAAGAAGAAGCATCAAACTGGAAAGAATTTATTTAACACTCTCAGAAAAGAAACAACGGATGTATGCTGTATAAACACTCGATTCACATATGAGGGCGAAAAACGGCTAAAAGGCGGTACGTAATATACATAAAAACGCTTTTCTCATCAAGATATTCTTTTTCTTAGTCATACCAATAACAATAAAGAGTTAACGCTTTGTGTAAATACAGTCTCTCATATACCACCACAATGTATCCTTTGAGGGTAAAAATTATTTATATGACGCATTTGGTAAACTGAAAATGCTTTTGCTTCTCATAGAGGCAAATAAGGAGGAAGTGCCCGTATTCTTTTACGAGGAAGTTGGAGCACAATTTTCATTAATATCTCCGTACAGGGTATTGCTCTTCATGAAGGTTACGCAGTTTAAGTTGCAGAAACTAACGTGAAAATTCTCTACGAAGTGAAAAAAAAAATTAAATCGATTCATTTTTTCTACGAACTTTTGCGCCGAGCAAGCATGATTCGAAATATGTTTACTCGTACTTGGTAAAGTGAAAACAAAAGATATGACTCGAATTTGACTTCATATACCTATGAGCACATTAATAAAATCCAAGAAATTATTTTATATTTAAAGAATTTCGTAATTTGGTACCATGTTAAAATTTATTGAGATAATATTAACATCCAAAGGTTAATTCTTGCTTAATGCTCCCAAAACTTCATAACAAAATTAAAATATTTATTTCATCGTTTTTCTTCAATTTGTAAGCCAAGTGAAGTAGTTAAATCTGCTTTCCTTGGTACTGGGAAAATAAAATTAAACGATTTTTTTACTTGAGCCTTAAAAGCTTAACACTTAGAGCAATAATTACGAAAGGTGAAAAGAAAGTCGTCTTTTACGTTCATATTATAGTATTTACTAACAGATTGGACAGGATTTTCATACTAAACCTTTACTTATATACTTATTGTTAATATATTATCCAATTTAATTTTTTTTCATTATGAAATGACACTACAGCTAGAATTAAAATTTTGTCGAAATATATTAACTACCTTCTTCAATTTCGAAATTTTCAAAGCGAATATGGATATTATTACATCCAAAATTTCGAATTATCAAATTTTCATAGCATTCACTCAAAATTTGTAGCCTTAAAATGCCTTTATAAGTCTGTTGAAAATTTAGCTTGATACATTGAATCTAGGATTTCAAAATTTTAATAAAATTTTTATATTGGAATATTAGATCCGGCATTTAAAGTATTAAATTTTTAAAAATAGTAGTAATAAAGTACACTTAGAATTAATTTCTTCATAAATATTCCTTAAAGTTAAAATATATATTATATTTGTTATATTAGTTGCTTTTAAATACCCAGAGTGCTACTACATTCATTAAAATATCAAAAACTGTTGGTCTATTAATTAGGATCCGCCATCTTCAATATCTAATTTTGGAAAGGTTGCGAAAAATTAAAAAATACTGATTTTCATGGCAAATTGGTAACCAACATTTAATTTCATATCTTTAAAACAATTTATGTGTTTATTTCACAAGATGTTCCTCTGTGGCCTATGATTTTTAAATTACTGAAAGTTGACTCTTCAATTCTTCGGAAAGCTCATTCAATTCTAACTCTTCGCTTTACTCAGCAATGTAGATCTGTGACCAATTTTTAAACTTTTGCACGTTTAAATTATTAAAACACTTATCTAATCTCAGTAATCAAAATATCTGCTACATTATGCAGTAAGTAAATACATATGAGAAAAATATGCACCAGAATTTAATTAATTATGAATTTTAAGTAATTTTATATTAATCAAGTATTTATCTTCTGGATATTTATTACTATTTACTTTAAAAATAAATTAATAAATTTTGTTAGTAAATTAGTATAATACAAATATTTTAAAAATAAGATAAAATGTTGTGAATAATCCTTGGAATTGTCGAAAATTGCTTATAATAAAATTATAATTAGATAGTGGTAAAACCCAGTATTCCGTTTTCTTAAACAAATAATCAGTAGGCTTTTTTTTTTTTTTTTTGAAAAAGACAAAACTAGGCTGAAAGTTGAAATTTGGACGGAAAATATACGGCAATTAGTCGTATTATGTGTACTGAAAATTGACGTATATCAGACGAACATTTTTCAAATATTGGACTTAAAAAACAACTAGAAAGGGACGGAAATCAGGCAGTTTCATACTTGATTAGCAAACCAAGTGTGTGTATGGAGTGTGGCATTCGATCGGCGCGGACGTGGTGTCTGTGGTAGGTGCAGCAGACCATTGCCACACTGAAGCCAGCTTTTTCTTCCAAGTCCAAACACCAACCATTTTTTGGACTCGTCAGTCTTCGCGAAAAGTGCGAACTTTAAAAAATTGTAAAAGTGTCCTCCAATCGTAAGGTATAGGCGAGGGAAGTTTTACCAGCTAGCCACTCGACTAGAAAAATTTATATTTCGTTCAAGAACTTGCTAAATTTGTCCATCACTAATTTAGTCTACCTTCCGACTACTCGGCTCAAAACTCGTTTCTCTCTCTCTCTCGACTTTGTTAAAAATTGTAGAATTGCAATTAATATAAATGTAAAAATAATCACTTAAGAAGTTTTTGCGTGTACGAGTAAACACTAATAACTAAATCAAAGGTTCTTTATATCAAAATGCACATTGCCACTGATAATTGGATTGCGACCAGTTATTATATCATTCATAACCAATCAAGAATATATGTATATAAGATTCTAAAAATGTTTCAAAGCTGCAGAACGTGTGATTATATTATATTATATATATTCCCTTTGGAGAAATTAAAAAAACAAATTGCAGACATATGGAACATATAAAGTTATTTAAAATGCAACACACCAGCCTTTATTTATTAACCGATAAGTAGAATAAAGTCAATTACCTAATTAACTTCTATCTAAACAACTTTAAAAGTTGGGGCATTATTTCTAAAGAGCAACTGCGATAAATTGATTTCATGCATAAGCAATGAAATCAATTGAGACAGTTTTAACACTCACTTAGCAGGCATAACTAAGTAGAACTTATGCTAAATTTAACCTGCTAATTAGTGTTTGAATGGCTTTATTGATTACAGCTTCACACCTTCTCCGTCGTATGACCATTCTCAAAAACTGCCAGAGCTGTGCAATCATTTGATTAATGTGTAAGATATTTTAACTGGGATCACGGGTCACTGAGGTAACACATCTTGTATCATCTGCCCAACTGTTACTGCAGGCTGTCCTTCCATAAATAACCCAGCAGCATAAACTAATATGTGTATAAATACAATAAATTCCACTTGCTATGGATTTTGCAGGATAAATTTATTTGATTTTGTGTAAAGATGGTGAAGATTGAGGATAACTAATTTATAAATTAGGGGTTCATAATTTATTGGAGAACAATTTAACATGAATGAATTAACTTTCAGCCTAAATCGAACTAACCTATATTCTTTAAGATACCTCTTTGATTTTTTTAACTATCACGCCTGTTACACTTTTTAAAGAAAACAAATTCACTTTTTACATATTTAGCCTACTAGCGCCATAATACTTCCCTGTCAATTACCATAAGCCAACGATAAAAAAAATTTGAGAAGAAGAAAAACGACTACACGAATCTGAGCTTCTACAATTTGAATTGAAAGTCGACTAATGCGGCAGTGAAGTAAAAGATAATGAAACGCTTCAACATCAGTAATGGAGAGTCAAACTCAATATACTGGTGATCGGAGAGAGGGGTATTATTGGATACTCTCCAATTCCTAACAATGCAGGAGGCTTGTTCAACGACGAGACCAACATCAAGTACTTCCAATCGTAATGAATTAAAGAAGATGTGTTCATTCCCATTACAGATATGGAGGTTAGACCTGAAGATAAATTTCAGTAGAGACTCACCTCTGTCATTGATGTCCGAGCTTCTCCAGACCATGTGGTATACATTCGCATTCGCGCCGATAACTGACATAGTCCTCCGTTCGTTTGCTTCCTCAATGGTTTACTGAAGGAAGCTATGTGAGGGAGAGACGAAAAAGTAGTGCAAGCGACAAATGGTGGGGAAACGTAGCTCCTGAAATAGAAGGTCCGAGGGTTTCGTTAGACACCGCCTCACTAGGTGTACCTTTTTTATCTCCCTTCCGGTGCCTTCAATAAACCGTCAGTGTGATAGAGTCAAAGCCATATACAACCACCCAGTTGGACTCCACGAATAAGGGCATTGACTCCTTACTGAGGATCACTACTGCCAATGTCAACTGTCCTTTAGGATCACCGACCTGGGCAACTCTCCAGTCCTGTGTAGACAGGTTAGAGTTGCACTCCTGAATCAGTGCCAGGATCTCGTTAGGATCGGATAGCTCCGCTGAAATTCAGGTCATAAAACTCGGTCTGCTCAGGATCTGGTTCCTTTTCACAATCGTCCAAGCTGCTGAGGTTTACCACTGCCCAGAGAAGGTGGTCCTCGGCACTGCTGCAAAACTTTTGCGAGCGCTGGAGAAGCAACAATACTGCATCCTATTTTAGAAACGGACTCCGCAGGTTGCCCTCTCTTGGAGAGCCACGTCTTCACGGTTGTGTGCCACTGCTTAAACGTAGGCTTTAGAGTATTTGGAACCTCATTTTTAACCGAGGCGGGTTTGGGAGTGGGAGCGGTTCATTTGAAACAACTGTTTCTTATGACCATTTTCTCGAATTTTCTGGGGAAAATAGGTCCACCATGTAGCGGCCTTGCATAGCAAGTCCTTGGTTATGACTTGAGGCGGACAGGTATCAGGAAGGCTCCGTTAAAATATAGTCGGCACTACCCCCTGGCTGCAAACCATCCATACACAGTGGGCGTGAGACCCTGGATTAGGGGGTTAGGTAGGCTATATATACACGTGCTCATCAGCTGTCCAACTGACATGAGTGATCCTACCAGAAGAGGTTAACCATACGCTATCCAACTCCCGTAAATATGGCCGTACTGAATCTTCGCAGGATCAAATACCCACCGTGGTAATTTTATTTAAGAGAGTTACCATCCTCTCTGCTCGGATAAAATTAGCCAGCACTCCCAGTAGAGACATAACTTAACTGGCACTTTAAATTTGTGGTGATTTTGTGCATGATATTTGATCTAGAAGATCATCTTCTATGAAACAATTTACAACGTTTTCAACCTTATCACATTCAGTAATGTGGGCCCGTTGCACGCTCGATAATTTCTTGTATTCTTGTTGTGTCAGTGTTGGGCCAATCCATAGATAGATTCTTGCTTTCTTCGTCATCACTGTTCTTGGTTGTGGGAAAGCATATTCCTCTTCCGACGAATGATCGATACTTTCTCCTCTATCACTATTGGTGTCATCATTGTCCTCAAATTCACTGGGAACGTCAGAAAAACAGCGTATTCCTCCTCTTACGTTTCATTTTCCATTCTAAACAAGATATTGCAACGTAATAAATAAATTTTATAAATCTAAAATGAAAAGAGCAACAAAATAACAATTACCTGAAATCAATGACGTAACTATGAAATATAGTAAAACCAATCAAATATATTATATTATCAGTATGTAATTGTACAGAAATTATCACACAGGGAGTGTGTTAGCAGTCAATCATAGTCGGCGATAGTATCACACGCATATGTTGTGTGATCGGCCACTAACAGTTGTACCGGCCATCACACACATGTTGTGTGAGCGGCCAATAAAGTGTTAATAAAAAGATATAATCAAACAATTTGGAACCATTTTGTTCACCTTTAACAAATTCATCCCTGAAAAAGTTGAGTGGCTTTTGGAAATGATAATTTGACCTGTCCATGTATCGCCGGTATAAATCATTTTTACTGCTTACCCACTTGTATACTTAACACTAATCATACCAATGGCATTTGTAAGGTTTTTTAAGGAAAGTTATATTTGCTCCTGCTGAATACAAGAAATATTGAATCATCAAACAAATGTAAGAAAAAGAAAGACTTGATATAGAAGAATTGATTACATGTACTTAATGAAGATAGTAATCAAATTGACTGTAAAATTTTATAGCAAATGTTCAAACCGATCATTTGACCGGCCATGGTACGATTAGTGTTAAAAAATACGTAAAATATTACATGTACAAATCATGAAAGGTTACAAGAATCTTAGGGGGGTCACATGGAATTTTCTAAAATTTGTTTTTTTTTTGTAAATTGTTAGTTTCTAAAAATATGTCATTAAAATGTTATCGAAAAGTCTGAAAGCTTATTACCAGAGCATGAAATCATTGACTGCGCACCAGGTGCACGACTCCTTGCTCTGAGTACACCTGTGCTTTCAAATTGGAAACAGTAGAAAAAACTTGCAAAGGAAACGAGTATTACCAAGAAAAGATTAAAATCATAGATATTTTGTGTGTCAAAACTTTAAAAATTTTAAACTCATTTTTCGTGTAAGTACTTTTTCAAAATTAATGTACATAATAACTCAAAAAATTACCGATCAGTTCGCCTGCAGTTTTGAATATACAGTAGAACGCCGATTATCCGAATTAATTGGGACCGGGGTCGATTCGGATAATCGGACATAGACTGGTAATAAAGAAAAACGAAATATCACACATAGAATAAACATGTAGTGTCTTGCCTCTAGCTTTCAACCATAACAGTTGAAATATATCTGGACTCCAGCGAGTTCCAACTTATTACAACAAAACAAAACAAAAATTACATTACTTACTTACAGTACTTGGTTTTAATTTTTTATATTACGCTTAGGACCGATTCGGATAATTGGCGATTCGATTAATCGGCGTTCGGATAATCGGCGTTCTACTGCATATTCCAAACAATATTACAATATTAACTTGAAAATATTTCGAAAAAAAAGGTTTTTTTATTATTTGCACATTTGCATCAACTGACGTTACATTGTGCGTCATCTTGAGCTTTACACTTGACCCTTTCCGAATCTACCACTCCGCCATTTTGCAGTCTTTTTTAAACAAAAATATATTTCTTTAGACTTAAATGTATGGATAAACAATATAAAAATGTTTAACAAAATTGAATTATTAATTCTATACGAAAAAAATTCCTAAAAATTGATAAAAATCTCGCATTCTATGTAGGGTAACCCCCTTAACTACGGCGTAGGAATGTTAGTATGGTCAGGAAACTGGCCACTAAAACTATGTAATCTAAATACTAAAAATGGAAATTAAAAATATGTTTTAAAGTTTCAGAATTTCCTTAAAATGGAATTTAAATTTAATAATAAACTGAATAATCTCAATTTGTACACTTTTGAGATCCCTGAAGCGAAAAACACAGCAATTTCTTTTTTGCTTTCATCATAAATGGAGAAATTTATCGACCAGAGCACAACACTGCAGAAAAAATGACCGAAATGTCCACAAAATTTCAAAATTTGTTGAAAATATTTGCATATCATAAAAGATAAATTCCGCATATGAAAAGATGGGTGATTTCCTCTCGTCAACCCTAGCAGCAATTAGAATTATAAATTAATTCGAACTTGGTCGGAATACCGGAAAATATTTTACGCGCGCGTTGGATATAATTTCTGTGATATTCGTAGTATTCACTCTCTGCTTTAATACCAATGGAAGTTTCGAGGGGATTGAGTTGCCGCAGCTTTGGCAACTTTTATCAACTGAAGTAGATTTGTGTGAATTACTGAGGAATATTAATTATAAAGAGATAAAAGGGAAACTTTAGGTACACATATGCTCTAGAAAAATTAAAAACAATATTTCATATTTCAAAATAAGCTTTTTCAATTCAAATTTCCTTGTACTTTCAATTTATTAAATTTAAGCAAGAGCAAAAACTAAAGAAACCATGGGAAAAAAATTGAATTAATATTTTTTAAACATGTCTTAAATTCACCTTAAAATATATTTAAAACAAAAAACTGAATTTTAAATTTTAGAATTGTTGTATTTTATTACAAAGTTGGCTGGAGTGTAAGTTCCAGAAAATTTGTTTTTTTGAAAAAGGTCAACAATTGCAACAGGATAAGAACAAAACAGCCCCAATATGTATCCATTTCACATATACCCGGCTTTCCTCAAGCCTATTAATTCATTTTAATATTTAAGTTTGGCAATTTGTTCACAATATGAACTGACATACATATATTGAAATTAACTCTTTACCTTTAATTTTATTAATTCTCTTATTTAATAAGTTTGCATTTAATTTATTGTTATTTTTACTCTTTTCAAAATGACAACTCAAAATATGTTATTGCTGTTTAATAAGTAGCAAAATTTCAGTTATATACAAATAGACAAGCAGACAGAGAAACAGACAGTATTAGTGTTTTGAATGGTTTGAAAGAATAATTTTAGATCAATATCTGAGCCATTTATTTTGAAAGTGGCGTAAGTCCACAATGTCATAAGGTCGATTTTACTATATTATTTTTAAGTAAATCGACCTTATGACATTTTGGACTTACGCCACTTTCAAAATAAACGGCTCATATATTGCAATTTAAGTGATAATATTTATTAAGCAATAGACCTACATTGCTAATATTTAATACATTAGAAAATTATACCTAAAAACTGAGTATTCGCCTTAATTACTAAAAAATGTAATAATAAGAACAGGTGCTCTTGCATTCTTGGACTTGGTCTTATTCTTGCAATGTTATACCTACAATAGTACGCCCGTGACCAAAATCTGACTGCTGGAGTCTTAAAAACTAGACCAAGACTTGATTGCCGAGCCCAAAGCTAAGACCAAGACATAATCCATTGATGCAAAATCAAGACCACGACCGAGTGTGCAAGAATCAAGACCAATATTAAGATTTTCATAGCCTTGGTCTGATCTTATTTTTGTTCATCACTAATCATTAGACTTAAAAAAAATTATACTACGAATTATAAATGTGATAAATTACTTGCAAAACATTCTTTTTTTCCAGAATTCATTTCGGGCTTGAAATTCTGTAGTCGATCTTAAATAATGTAGAAAGAATGCTTGGGACAATATATTTTATATCTATATATATTGATGAATATATAAAAATTCTTGAGTTCTACTTCTTTATGTAATGTCTGAAATAAAAAGGCGTTTTCAGTATTATTGAGATATACTAACTACGCCTATTAATTAAGGAAGGGAGATATTGTTATTTATCAACCACTGTAGAACGGTTTACATATTCATGTTATATTTATAAAGAGCTTTAGCTAAAATCGGTAACTGCTCGGAACCATACCATAGTTCATATTTTATTCAACTGATACCCAAAAAATAAATACTTCATGGAAAGCCAATACAATAAACTTTCACAATAATTCACATATCACGAGACGTCTCTTGACGGAGCAAGATCGCATCGGGAATATTAAAACTTCCATAAAATCAATGTACTCGTCTTAGCAATAAACAGCCACCCAGTAAAGGAACTCACTGGAAATTTGTTAACCATTAAAAGATACAAACAACAATGTCACCCTGCTCGTAGCAAACTCTCCCACTGCCTCTGAGAGTGTCTGTTTATCAGCCAAAATATAACAATGGCTGTAGCTGTGCTGTACTATGCAGCAAATCAATACTTCTGTAATTAGTTTGGACGACGGACGACCCAGGACATTTAAAAGTTAAACACAAACTAGCTTTTGACTGTTCACTGCATACTAATTAAGGACTCGAGCTCTTTGCGGCAATCCCGGCAGCTACGAAGCTTTCTTGCGGCTTTTCCCCGACATTGTTTGCGCCTTGTTCAAAAATCAAGAGTGTAGGACTTCTGAAAGGGTCATTGAAAGTCCCAATTACTTTTTGTGTAGTATGTTCTAAAGACTTTGATTAGTTTCTTTTTGTTTCAATATCCGAAACTATAATTTCCGCAAAATAAAATTTTAAAGTAATTTATAATGTTTCTAGGTCATATTTCACTTATTATAGCCAAATTGTACATTATGTGTATATATGAAATTTGGTTTGCATATAAGTTTCTATTAATTGTAATTATTTTCCACTGATCGTCTATTTTTTATGTTTTCATGAACATAGTATACATAGCCATAGAGTTCTAGAAATATATTGATCAAGAAATTAAAAAACAAATAAAAAAGTAATTTAAAATTTTAGATTAGTATCACTCTATGACGTAAGGTCAGGCAAATCTGAATCCATTTTTAAAAACCATACAACAAATATATTCATATATATGTACATATTAAAAGAAAACCAAAAAATAATTTTTACGACTCAACTGATTAAGTATAATCCTTTCAATATTATTACATTGTATTAAATTGCTTTTCTATAATAACGAGGTCTAATTATATTTAAATGCATTCATTGTGGTATTCCTGTGGTAATTTATAAAAATTAAACATTAGAATATTTTAAATTGAATAAAAAGTAGAGAAACAAACAAAAAATCCTTGTTCAATACTCATTATACTCTATTTTTACATGTAACACTATGTTACTATGTTATAGAGTTTGCTTCAAAGGTTGTTACATCTGCGATAGGCTCACTCAGATAAAACACATTTCCATCATCATATCGTGATGTAGTATTATAAAAAACAAAATATAATGAATGAATAAAATAACATAGTACAGAATAATAAATAATTATATTTTTGATTATATATAAACGTTAAATATTATTAATTTTTAAATGTAAATGATAAAACTACATAACAACACAAATAACATTACCTACATTTGTTCCTATTTATTTAATTTTTAAAGCGTTCGATTAATTCGAGATTAAGTCGAATTGATCCCATATAAAGTTTATTGAAATATTTAAGCAAGTAGGAGAAATTGCTCCATAGAGGTTCTTGAAGTCGTTGAGTTCGAATTAGGTATATAATTTCGAAATTTCTAAATTCCGGAATAGATAACAATTCTCGTTGTTCTTTAAATATGCAATCAAATATTCAATAACTTCACACCAAGGTTTTAATTCATTCATATATATAAATATTCCCATTGGGATGTTTCTCTCAATATAGATAATAATTTGCATGCGTACAAATTAAAGCAAAATGTTTGGGTGCGAGCGTGGTTGACAAATAGCACAAATTACCCTAAGCTATGTCTATGCGGCTTTTGTCATAACCCCTATTTTAACTGGAATTCAATAAGTCACATTTTAACTTATTGCGCTAGTCATACTAAATCGGCTGCCTATTCAATTTGCAAAATGCTTAAATTACGCATCATCACGATTTTTCTACTAAGATGGATCAGTACTACGAAAAGTCTAACGTCCTCTGCAAAAGTCATCGGATGGTAAGGAGCCCTAAAAAGTTTCAATGGCGACCTTATTTGAGCGGCCGTGCCAATAACGAGGAAACTGCGCACAAATAAAATCAGAAGAAAATGTTCTATGCAAATAAATCCTTTTTACGTACTATATGTTTGCATAGGAAATTGCATTTACATATTCCTTCTACATTGGGTTAAAAGGGAAGCAACGCATGATGAAAGACGTTCAGCTATTTTAAACAAGAAACGCCAAAATGATATTGCGAGAAATTATGGCATACCGTGGATAAAACAAGTTTGACGAAAATGGTAATAAAAACCCTTTTTACATATCACCCCGCTATGAATATAGCTGCTATTTGAAGCTAAATTTCTTTCATTTACTTTATTGACGTTAGTCCACCCGAAGGGATGAATGACTCCTGCTAGAATAACAAATTTAAAATCAGAAGAAATTTCAAAAATGTTCATTCTTTCGAAGACACGTTAGCAATGACCGGAAAAGCACATTAATAAATGCTTTGCAGATAATATATATATATATTGTGTAAAATTGGTTAGTAAATATTTATGAAATACGTCCTTGTTTAATGTTAGAAAAAAACTAAAAATTAAATTGCTCCCTGTTTTGCACCATTGTGTACTAGCAGGTCGAATGAATATACTCACAACTTTAAAAACTGAAGTGTTTTTTGATTGATAGTTACAATTAGTTTCGACCTAAAATTAGGTAAATATGCCCTTACTCTAAAATTAATAGAAACCAAAATAGAGGCATATCACTGTTAATGATAAAACTGAAATAAACATCGTATTAAAGAAGTATGTCGATCAAGAAAAAGCCGCTAACTTTTATCTTCAATGATTAAACTCCATTTATACTTCTATTTATATAGTTTAAATAAAACCCTACACTTTCACTGTAAAAATAGGAAATAAGTCCTTATAAATTACTAAAAGAAATTATTTACTGTACAAAAATCTACGATTACCCTAGCATCTTCAATACCAAGCTCTTATTAAGCTATATGAACTACAATAACAAAAAACTAAATAAAACAATAATTACCCAAACAATAAATAGATCTTTATACTATTGTTCTGAGCCACCTGGCTAATCTTAGAGAAACTTACCTAATTAAAATATAGATCCTGACCTCCAAAAAACTCTGATCATCCATAATCAAAAGACTTAATAACTATATTACCATAGACCAAGGGATAACAAATAATCCCATAAGTAGACACTGCTGGTATAAACCATATAGTCCCCAAAAATAATCTATAGTCAAAGAAAAATAATGACCTATTTACAAACCCTAAATCAATGGGTTTATTAATTGGTAAACAAAAGTACGTGTTCGATATTCATCAATTTACCTACTCCAAAGTTCTTCACTTATGTTCTTTTCTTGAAATCATAGTCTATCGTAAAATGAGTCATTTTAAAAAATATCATTTAAAATTAATAAAATAAGCAACTTTTGAAACAAAAGAAATACTATTGAAACTGGAATAACATTCAAAAATTGACGGCGCGGCATTGATTCGATTTTCATTTTGTTATTTATTTTTTATAACAGAAAGAAAACCAAAGTGAGAGAATTGCTACAAATTTCTAAAAAAAAATATGAAATTTATTGAAATGGACAAATGTATTACACTATTAATGAGCTGAAACGCACCATAACAACCGCCTGGAACTCAAAACTCGTTAGTTTCATAAACAAATATTAAAAAGCCTCAAAAATAAATTCATACATTTTTTAAATTATTTAGCATTTCTCTACCATTGAACTGCAAAAATTACTTAATATAGAATTAATTAGCAATAAATTAATGGGTTTTCTATTTTATCATTCTGAAATCTACATTTAAGAAATCAAAAAGCCAAACTCATACTCTAGCCATACCAAAGAAAAATAATGTAGATGACTGAATTTTTATATTTCACACTACAAATAGGAGTGTAGAAATTGTAATTAGAACTATAAATACACTGAATGGGTTTATTTGTTTATTGTTTGTTTTTAATAAAATATAATTTAAATTATATTATTATATAGGGGGCCTTTGATAGTTCAGTTGTTAGCTCGCTGTCCTACCGTCCCAGAGGCTGTGGGTTCGAATCCCACGAATAACCATGGTCTCCTGCGCTACGTGGTAACACAATGGGCCAAAATTGGCCTAAGTGTGCCTTTCTAGGCAGCCACAGCAACCTAACCTAACCTATATTATTATATAAAATAGGAAAGTACGAATTTCGCATTTTATTCAATATTGTAGTTGTTTTACATATATTTAACTTTTACTGTTCTGTTAATTATTCTTTTAGAGAGAAGAAAATATTATAGATGAAACAAAATTAAATTAAACACTAATTCTTTTATTATTTTCTCCAAATAAAATATTTCAAAATTATAGAAAATATAACGCTTTTTTATATGAATTTCACCTTATGAATTTGCTTGTTACCTTCTATAAAAAACTTTTTAAGCATTTTGAATAAAAAGATATTTAGTCACTTTGTTAAGTAAAATAAATAAATTATATTTTAAATTTTATATAATGAATGAATACCAATTCCAAGTGTATTTTAAAATTTGTACAATGAACAGGAAAAACTACTCAAATTGGTAGAAACTCTTTGGCTCAGAAATTAAAGCTAGAAAGTAACCTGAATCAAAATTTCAACTTTATTTTAACCCACCAAAAATAAAAAGAATAAAAATTAATGTTATAGAGATTATATATAAATTAAACCATATTTTGATACCCAAATGATGGATGCGTCCGCTTTAGAGGTGTTCATGAGCTAATTAGAATTTCTTACTCTATAAACCTTAATGACCCGAATTTAGAATGGAATATTAGGTCTAATTTGATATCAAGGCTAACATTTTAATTAAATTAAAATCTAAGGGCGGTTTCACACGGGGCAGAATTCTCCCCAAAACTTTGACAATGCTTTAGGTTGAAAAGAAAATACTTGCTCTAAAACAAGCAGAAAATATACGATTTTATAACTTTTACGGTCATTGCAGCGATGGCTTCGAAAAAGTCGTAAAATCTTTTGTTGTGGCTATCGTAGTTATAAAATTTCTCTCTTTCGGTAATGTAAAGGTTCAAATAAAAATTAAGTTGTTACGATTAAGTTCTATTTTGATCCTTATTATTTTTTTCAATAATCTAAAAGTTCATAATTAGAGCTTAATTTTGATCGGCGGACTGAAATATAAAATAAATTGAGATCTGGACTCGGGAAGATTGCACTACAAGTATGTCGTTCTGATATGACAACGGAAGCAGTAGTTGACAATCTAATTTATTTTTAATGGTTCATGGTTCCTAAAAATAATGCATTCCCAAAATCTAAGACAAGACAATTTTTTGCATTCTTGTACTTATTTTAGGAAAACCTTACACGTCTGGAACACTTCAAGTACCAACCTCTTTCAGGGTATTTTTCATTTTCTACTTTGAATAGATTGAAATTCTTTCGTGTCGTCCGTTATGCTCTGTTAACATCCTGAAAATAACGAGCAACGTCGGAAGGAAGTGCATCATTACAATGTAAATGTAGCTGAGTGAGCATAATGATGTCACCGTCGTGCTCCTATTGCCATTGCTAAAGTTGTCAAGGTAGGTACGTTGAATGAAGGCACAGAATATTTGTTACGTTTTTCATTCGGATGCCATGATAAAATTCTCACTTAAAGTTATTTCGCCCTCACCCCCATTCACCGTTCGCATAGACATTAATTGTACAAACTGACGAATGTAATCTGTAATTTTTTCGATTTGTGCCTGTTGTAGCTCAAATCAAGCTATAATTGCGCAACTTGTACAACAGTATAGATATTGATAATTTAACCCGAAAATTGTGTGATTATTGTTGCAGTCGACATGCAATATCATTTTCACAAGCATGTGCTGTACGATGTGCATAGAATTATGATGGATTTTAGTGTATACCCGGCGTCCTGTGCCTAGCGTGCAGATGTAATCAATTCAGTCATTAAATGTCAATTTACTACACCCATGAGGATATGATTAAATGCACATTGCGTAGTCGTTCCTGGCCCGATATACCAAATTAAATGCTTTACGTACATACCTGGAAATTGTTGTATTATTGCTTAACAGGTTTATTGGTATTGTAGTATTTCTGTGAAATTCTAATGAAAGTAAAGTAAGAAATATACTGAAACTTTGTTATTAGTTCGAAAAAGGCAATACTTAATTAAATGCAAAAACATAAAATACTTAGTAAAAAATTTAAAAACATAAACAAATATATACATATATGGTTTTTTTTTAGATCTATTGCATTGTATTCGAAATAGTCATACTGTTTTTTAGATGCTAAATAATAAGTGATGATGATAAGTAGTATATAATTTTCGTTATATTTTGAGTTAGCAAATAGAATTCGGTAGAGAACTTTCCTCACTATCTGGAAGAAAACCTTTAAGTATAGGGCAAAATGTGATTTCAGACATTTCGTCACAGTTTTCATCTTCTCTCTCCATTTGTTATTCAAATTTAAGGAAATAACCTAACGATATTTTTTCTAATCAAACCAAACCCACACATTGTTTGCAGCACAAAAAAGAAATTTTTCAACATTTTTATTGCTTCCAAGTTGCTACAAAATACTATATATCCTATATGCGTATGGCACGTTCAGTAAGAAGTTATACCAAATGTCGGGAACATGCAAGAAATGAAAAATATTTGACATTTAAAATATTCCTTAACTCCATAGAAATTGTTTTGTGTTATTAAATTCACAAATGTTACAAACCGCTGACAGCCATGTCAACTTAAATTCATTCAATATCAATTCACCGAGAGATCGATATTTTACTTAATACACAATTAATTTTAAGCTTACCATTTTTTTCACGAGAGATATAACTGAAATGTTAAAATATATTAAAGAGTTAAATAACATGTACGTCTACTTACGACCCTATTTGCTCTTCTTCCGAAAATTATATTACATCCGAATACGAAAGAACGTAGTTTATTCAAACTATAACTATAACTTTCATTTATTTATAGCAATTTTAATAAAACCACAATGCCTTTTTAAGCAAACCAAATTTTTTGTTTCAACCATTAACTTTCTCGATAATTTGAATTTATTTGCCTTTATAAAAATCGGATCAATTCTTTTATTAAACAATAATTTTCAATATTTTGATTTACTAAAGCGGTAATTACTTTTTTTCCTCGGTACAAACACAGTAAGCATAAAAACAAAACCTCAAAACTCTTCATGAAATTATTCACACTTCTTAGTGTTAAAACAAGAATATTACATCATCTGATACTTAATGGCTAATATAACTCATAGCCCTGACTTGGCTATTTTTTGTCATCATCATTGTTTGAACATGTCCTTGGTTAAAGTTTAATATTCGTGTGGTGTGAATTAGGCTAGAGTGGTGTGTCTAGCATGACACTTTATGCAAAAGAAGCTCTCTGTCTCCAATATGATCTGTTAATTAATCCTCATAAATATGCATTCGTCGTTCGCATTTTATAGTAAAATTCAAATGAAGCTCTTCAACGCACACTTTAATACATTCAACGCAATCTCAAGATATTCTAATTGATTCTGTCGTTAGGTTCACTCCTTCATTTTTCTGATGACACAAGGAGCGCATTGTGTGTTCATTTGCATGGTAGGTTACCCTTAAGCTAATCTGTAATATTTCTTACTGAAAAAGGGGATGGTTTACTCTCACGAGCAGTAGAAGATGATACTGGAAAACTTAAAAATAGTTCATTGCGCGAAAACACAAAAGTGGTTCGCTTACGTGAAAGGCACTTAAAATAATTTTAAATTCAATCCTTAGCTATAAAACCAAAGCAAATATTACCCTGCAATTAAAAACGAGCAATACTTATGTATATTCCACAGCATTTTTTATTTTATTAAACAATTTTGCTAACATATGTCCGAGTTTTCAGAATACTGGATTTTATACGTAGCATAAGTAAGTCTGAAAAATTCTTAACAATTTTTAAAGAAATCTTAAAAAATGCTGAAAATCCATCGACAGGCAATTTTCAGAGAGATTGCTGCTTAGTGATAGAAGGCAATACAAATCTCGTCATATTTGAGGTAACACTTGCGACTTACGACTCACAGTATTAAATTGTTAACAATTTGCTATAATAACAACATTCTCTGTATGACCCATTCGAAACATGGATTGATTTTCATAAACTCTCGCCTACTTTACCTCGGAAATATAATTTGTGCATTTAGCGAAGATATTATGAGGAGTAATTTTCACTCGAGCTAAACGAGGCGGACTGAATATATGTAGGTGCAATGTTTCGAAGAAACACTCTCAGAATCCAAGCACAATTGTTATAAATAATTGATTTGTACCTGTTTTTGTCTGTAAACGTTTTCACATATTTTGAAGATTAGCATAGCATTTTTTCATTTAGTTTCCGTTCAGGAAGCTGTTCTCACTATTCTCTTCGAGCATCGCATTCTTTAACCTTGTTAACTTCGGTCTACCACCCGCCTTCGGGTCTCTAAAGCATTGCTAACAGTAGTTGATTTTTCACTAATTCTAGGATTATAGCCATTAACTAACGACTCTTCCTTATCAATTAGTTTCCCGATATTCAAATTTTCTGAGAAATCAAAAAGGATTTCAATTTCGTTTTCCTGTGAACTATCCTCTTTTATTTCTTCTGAAAAATAGTCAACGAAAATAGCATCATGCTTGTGATAATTCTTCGTCTTCTTAGGCACCACAGGCGATATACTTTGGCGTCGATACAATATTCTACAAATATACATTTCTCAGATTTGAGGTCTAATTTACTGTGGCCCTGAGGATTTTCTAATACATAGGTCTAAAACATTTAAATAGCTCACAGTTAGCATTTTTTTAAGCCTCTTCCCAAAAAGATGCTGACAATGATTATTGACGAAGCATACTTCGCATCATCTGCATTAGCGTTCGGTTCTTTCTCTCAGCAATGGCGTTCTGTTGAGCTGTATAATCTAATATCAACTGGTGGCGAACACCACATTCGTTAAGGTATGAATCGTACACATAGTTACAATACTCCTTGCCATTATCGTTCCTAATGGATTTAATTCTCATTACTACCATCGTATGAAGTAAGAAAACTTACTTACAGCAATAGAATTACTAATACTCATAAGTCCTGGTTTATCTCATGTTGTAGATCTTTAACTTATTCACAGCTTCAAGAAATGTGCTAAATGAATACTTATATCATATCATTTTCTTTCATTTTGTTCACAATAAACTTCTTGCCTTGTACGCTGGTCCTTTAGATTGAAATATGGTGTGGAGTTTCACCCTGACTGCATTTTATATCACACATCCCTTAACATCTTTTAAGAAGGATAAACTAATGGCCAGGATAAGGTCGTTCTTCATTTTGCTATCATCTTTGTCCCAAAGCGCTGCAGCTTCCACACCACCACAACGTACATGTTTTTTACAATAATTTAAAATAATACTTTTACTTTACATCATAACCATCAACATTATCATACACGATATAAGATATAGCTGAAAGTAGCAAGTAAAAAACATATTCTTAAAGTTACTCTTTCTAATACTTACATATATGTATGAACGTAATCTATTCTGCTGCAAATTTTGTAAATGTCTTACTTTAAAACTAGTTTGATGCAATTCAATGCACAGAAAATACCTCAAGAAATGAAATCTACAAATTGCAACAATATTTACTAGGAATTTTGCTGATGCTCTTCTTACTTCTAGAAAGATTTAGAAGACTTTTTTCTATGTTTTTGAGATTTCTTTAATTTATAGTTCCGCACATGATGTAGAAGATGAAATTCTTCTAGAACCTGCTACATACGCAAGTATGTACATATGTGATGCATTCTGTCTGGCTAGTACTCAACATAGATTCAGTTTCAGTGATATGATGGGTAGTGTTGAAACAGAACTTCTATTGATCATCCCTCAGCTAAAAAATATATATAGTATGTACATGTATTTTACGTAGGTACATGGAGTATATTCAACGGACGAATATTCAAACCAGAATTCTTGCAATTAAAATTTACGTGCATTTAGTAACATTGGAAAAAAACCAAATACGATTCAAAAAGTCTTACGATTCATCCAGGAAATGGATGAGCTGCCCATTGGCTTTAGTAATGACGGATGAAATTGTTCAAAACAAGTAGGGCGGCTTTCTGCATTTCATCGTGTCGTTTCCATTCGACGCAATCGTACATTTCATGCAGAAGCATCATTTTCTGCAATTGGAAGGTATTTACATGCTTTGGGTTGAAAATAAGGATACTTTCAAACAGCGTGAATAGACGGAGTAGAGCGCGGCCAAGTAACAAGGTGAATAATGCATGAGCCATTTGCAATCGAGTGCAAGGCCGTATATTTACAAATGTGTTTCCATTATTTCCCTAGAACACACTCCCGCTCATATGGAAGAATTTGAAAAGGAACGGACGAATGAAAAGAGCTTTAATTAAAATTTTGCCTAGAAAACATTAACAAAATGAACTTAATGGCGTGGAACTATTCCACTCAGGGGCAAAATTGTGTGGACCACTTTTGTATGCACTATTGCGTTCTTCCTAGCTATATTCTCTAAAATTAAACATGTTTTGCTTGTTCACTTCTTGGAAGCTTTCATATTATATATATCATATTATATATGTATATGCAGATCGTTTCGATTGGAGTACTTAAATGTATTAATACTTTTAAAATTGAATGAGACATATTTGAATTTCAATAGTCTTTTAAAGGTTCAAAAATATTTCACCATGTTTGCTCTGCAGTTAAAATACATACTTTGAAATTTTCATTTCCAATACAAATTCGGCGTTTAAAATTTGGAGATACTGACGATTTTTACCGATCTCGATGTACTAATTCAGCGAATTCACATACTGTTTGTTAATATGGACCAGGAACGGAAATTGACACATTTCAACCTATCAAAATATACTATAAGGTTATTTCGACTTAAAATTAAGTACGGATGCTTACGTCGCTCGTTTTTTCACGTTGCATTAGTTTTTCAGATTGAAATTTTGTGTATTTTGGCCGAGCTAATAATATGTATATATATATAATAATAAAAGTGAATTTTCGGAAAATAGAAAACTTATTTTGCAAATGTTTTAAAAATATTTAAATTAGGTGCTTTTCTCATTTCGACAGTAATAAATTTGCTTAAAATGCTTACTTAATGAAAATAATAGAAAATGAAAAAGCCAACTAGCTGAAAAATAAAGAATAAAAATTCTTTATTATACAAATCAGCACACGACCTATAAATTTACTTTTTATATTTATTTTATTCCTAAAACCAACTAGAGTGAAAAACAAGTGTCTCTCCATGAATATTTTCCGCCTCATCATTCCCCCTCAAGGTACAAATCTGAATTATAAATATACCTACTAAGTAAAATAACATTGCTTCCGGGAAACATATTCTCTTAACAACCAATTGAGAAGCGCTGCGGGTAGGCGGTTGGATGTTATCAATAAATTAGAAATTTTATTGCCATATATGAAATTATAGGATATGAAATGAAAACAACCGGAGTCATTGTCATAGTCCGATAAGGATATCATAAAAGGCGACTTACGGAATATGTTCGATATTTTAAGAAAATTAAATACAAACAGTATCTTCTTAACACCTGGAAAATATTAAAATCTCTTTTTAAGTATATACGTATATAAGTATATGGGGCGAAGGTTCACCATTTGCCGAAGTAGACGTTTTTCAATCGGAGATGAAGGTAAAAACTTCGCCGCAAGCATTTAATAAGGCCGAGACCGCTGCTGTGGCATTTTCGAAAAAAATCCTTCTAATAAATCAAATACGAAGACAAAGTGCGGACTTTAAATTGTGCGGCAAAGAAAAATTGAAGTAAAACAACAAAAAGTGAAAAATTACCAAAAGAAGCTTTCAGGTAACAAAGAGGTTCCCCAAAAATGAAAAAAGTTGTAGAATACTAGCTACCTTTTCAAAAGAGATTTTCTCCCCGTTTAGACGTACTTTGGAGTCCTTTAGTTATCTTTCTGCGTTGGGTTTCCTTACTCAACTTTTAAGTGGGTACTTTACTGTCACATTTACGTAAGTGGCTATTACGGACAAGACCATTTCAAACAATAAATAAAAACAAAAGCGGTACAAAACAACAAACCCGAAAGAGCTATATGTACCCCCAGCTATTTTTGCGTGTAGATGAACGGGGTATAATTTGATAAATTGAAAAAAATCAAAAGGGTTTTTGAATCTACCTTAGTAAAGAAACAATCACGGTCACAATGCTGTCCACCTTAAAAAGTTAAAAATTGTTTCTATAAACTGCATTGATTACGGCGATTACGACAGCGAATGCTCTGAATATTATGTTTTGGGACATCAAATAAAGTAATAAAACGAGAAATATGGACGCATAAGTAATTACGTATACGCCGGTTTATGCAACGTTGTTGTTAAAGTGGATTGAACGAAATGAAGTTTGTACGTTAATTGAACATGGAATGGAAATGTGTACTGAAACAATTACCTGGCACCCTAATATTCCCGGGCACAATGGGATGTATCTATTAACCACCAGATCAATATTAATAGCACCATTTGCCAACATAAATATTTGTTATAGAACGTTGGTATAATTGTTGAATCATTACAACGGAAGGTATGACACGGTACGTTCTGAATCTAAGAATAATTTATGTAGTACTGCAATCTAGTTCGGTTTAGCTTTACATCCATTGTTCATACAGAATTCAGAGAAAATGAGTATTTGACAACAGACATACAGTCTTTGGCAGTGATGAAATTCGTTACAGAATCTAAATCGAGTAAAGTTCGCAGAGTAACTTCTTGAGTTTTTGTGTTATGGTTCTATGTATACGTTTTTCTCTTTTCGAGCTCTGCTAGTAGTTCTATACTATTATACCACATTTATTTAAAATTATTTCAATTTTACTCTTAATTAAATCAGTATCAACCGAATCAATTCTATCGCCCAGCAAATAAAATTCAACGTTCGTCTAAAATAATGTCAAAACTGCAAACTAAAATATAATAATTAAAACAATTTCCACTTAATTGACTCTAGCTATAGTTCTAACTAGAAGTTTTATAATTAATTAAATGTTAAACAATGAATTATAGTTTATTTCACTTTAAAAAGAAAAAAATAATAATTTCTTATTAAAACAAATCCATTCCTTATCTTATTTTAATTTTTTCACTTCGATTTCTAAACCCTTTGCCCTTTCATATCTTATGATATAAATTAAAGCTTAAATATCTCTAATTCAACGTTATCAGCACGACTATGAATACCAGTTTCTACTATATTATACAAAATATGTGTCCTTACAAAATATATGTCCTTTAAAAATTAAAATTTCATTATTTACAAATACCTACAAAAATGGTTTAAAAAAGTATTTGAATTTATCGAAGTGACAGATAATATAATCTATTGACATATTAAAGATTTTATTTTCTTAATAGAATTATAAACTATTAATTATATTATAACATTATTTATTGAATCATTTGTAACTGTGGCATATCTAAAATTGAAACATTTAAATTGTAATATTGGTAAGATATATATTTGCAAAACTAAAATTGCAATGTAATGAAGTACAAAACAATGTTGTTCATATACAAACTAGAAGATATAAATTCTTTTAACTTACTGAGATATTAAAACACTACGAGAGTGTTGGGTTTTAATAGTTTTTTAAGAAAATTTAAGAGACCTATTACTTTAATTTTTTTTATCTTATCACAGTTTAGAAACTTCAGCCAATTGGACAAAATATGACGCCCTTCGTTTTCATTAAGCATTTAAAATTCGTATCAATAAAGTTAATAATTGAAACTATAATTTATAAATTATAAATTATATTATGTATAGGAACTTAGAGGGCAAGACATTTATTTTGAAGGTATTAAGCAACCCAGGAGTTTATCAACTCTTGCATATATTAAAAAGTGATATAAAGCCAAGAAATGGTTATTTATTACTAATATTTCACCTCATTTTCAATATATGCAGCTGTGTGCATGAAATTAATTTTTCTTATATATTCCCGACTACAATGAGTATAAATCCACCGCATTATATACATATTTATTATAATCAACTATAATATCAGATATTTTATTTAATAAAAAAGTATCTATAATTACTAGTAATGCTTGTCCACCAGCCGCAATACCTCCCTTATGATTTCAGCATACTCTCAAAGGACTACAATAATTAATTATATAACAAATATAGCAATATTCCATAAAATTGATCAGATTCCGCCCACAATATGTTGATAATAAAGCGTTTTCAATTCAATTCAAATTCCCCTAGTACGGTTTGATAAATTGGAGCGATTAGCTAAGAGCCATCAATGGAGGGTGTTTGATAATTAAAAGCTCAATTTTCATTACTTTACGCCTAATTGCACGCTGTAATTGCATTTGGTTTTATTAATTTACTGCACCGTGTGGTAAGAGATAAATGCATGGAAATTATATTGAGAATAAATATCGTCGTTCTAATAATAGGGACAGAGTTACTACCTATTACATATACATGCATATATAGTTTTATTTTGGTGCTAATTATTTCATATTTTAATTTGGTTTTGTGGTGCTACTACTTGTGATTAATGTAAAAACAATATAAATATTTAGAGCTTAGAACGTTACAGTGGAAATTGAAACGAATTTAAAAGAAGACAATTACTGGAAAGTTCATTCAATTTTTATAGAATTTCAATCCAGTCGGCTTAAGTTTCTCATTTTTATTGCGCTTTGCTTAAGTGCCTTGGTAGGATTTTCCACCCCATTAAATTGATTACGCCTCTTGTTGAACCGAGCAAAAATATGAAGGAGCAAATACTCCCCCATACTTTCGTCCTTCTTCCGCGAACAAATTCTATTAAAATCTCTCCATCGATGTGTGTACTTTCTTTTTGAAGGCGTTTATAAACTATTCATGTCATTCTTCTAAAAAGATGATAAATGTGAAAAGTTTTGTACGTTTTCCCTCTGTTGCCTGCGGTACACTATAGAACTTAATTCTTTATTTTCAACTCAGAGAAGTAAAAGACGAGCCGCCTGTAAGGATTTATGAACTTGATTGGCAATGAACAAACAATTGATGGGATTCTTTTCGATTATTCGTAATACGTTTGAAACTTTTATATGCCAGAAAAATTTAGAGAGACGTCAGTGATTGATTTTATTGAAACTGAAAATACTTTTTATAATCAATAAGCTATAATTCAAGTATTTTGGTATTTGTTTGAAGTAAATTTATTCGGTGATGTATTAAAAACCCGCAAACTCAGTGAAATAGCATTCTGTTACCTACAAATTACTATTGTTTTTACAAAAAATTGATTTTAAAAATCAATTAACATGATTATCAACCAAAATAAACAAAAATTAAAAAAAGGATTATGCCTATGAAAATCTTGTTTAACATCTTTTTAGCTATTGCATTGTTGCGTTTGAAATGTCGTATTTTTAAGTGAATATACTTTGCCAATTTCAGAAAGCTGTCGCAATATTATTGCATGGTAGACTTTCATTCTGATAAAAAGTTCCTTTGTAGATACAATTCGATTCGTTTCCACCAATGCTTTCAGAACATCATTATTTACAGACTTTTGACTCTTCCACAAGGCTTATTTTGTAGCGAAAATCACCACTTTTCCTGCACTTTTGGTTCGTTAGCAGTATTCTCTTCAAATGCCTGTTTTATATTGCGTATAGCCTTTGCAGCATTATTGCTAAATTTATAGTTATATGAAAAATTACACGAATTGAATTCACATCCGTACAAAATTCAAAACAGACAACAAAAGGGCACAGGATGAAAAAAATCATCAAAAATAAGACCTTAACGCGTCAAACTATATACGCTCTCTACTTATTTTTAAAATTAAATTCATCTTTAATGTTATTAATTAATAATTACATTCTTAAAGGCATATTCTAACAAAATCAATTATGACAAAAATTTCGGTTGTTCTTTTAATTTTTACCCATCATATCCCCCTTAACTAAAGAATAAAAGAAATGATACAAAGTATTTATACACATTAATATTTTAAATACAGATGCTATAATTATAGGTATCCTCTTAATTTTACCTATAATTTAAATATTATTTAATTATAAGTAGGCCTTTTATGTCAAAGTTAAGAAATAGTTTAATTTGAACTACAGGAACATCATTTTGCTACGCTACGTATGCAATTCGCAATTTGAAAAGCAATCTAGAAAAGGCCAGGGCAGACTATCATTTCCAAGGTTTTTCGGCTTGAGAAACAATTTTTAAAATAGAAAAAATATAGAAATGTTTACATTACTACATATTTATTTCATTTTATATAAGAAAAATTCGCAGTGATTATACAATTTTGGGAAAGGAAAATCTTAAATGACATTTGGTTTGTGTGTTGTTATTATTGTACATACATAAATGGGAAGAAAAAGTTGCATTATTTTTATAAATATCTTCAAAACAAGGTGTTTTAGAAACCGGTCTTAAATCGAAAAACCTCGAAAATGACAAAATCCCGGTAAAAAGCGTCTGTATAATATGGTGTATACAAATATTTAGTTTCTTTATTATTTGTTCTTGAACTCTTTCGTTTTTACAGGTGTTGCTAGAGTAGAACTACTTTCACAACATTTATTTCTGACATACAATTTATGTTCCCACACAAAAAAATAAACAAAAGCGACGATTTATATATGGTAAATATTGTGCAGAGATGCGATGAGAATTGAAGATTATATAGAACAGAAAAAGTACACAATTAATGTAATTATCTACGGCTAAGACGCTGAAAACACTTGTTCATTCCTAGTTAAGACCTTACAATGTGAAACTTGTGAAAGCTTTATGGATCTCATTAACATAATGTTTTAACCGGGAAAGTTTACACGTTACCTTTTTGTGTTTCCTTCTATCTGTTTGTTTTTACAGCCAAGCGTATTGTATGTATTATAGAACGTTTCTATACATGTACTTCACCTTCCGTAGTCGTCTGGCGGAAGGGCTATTTAACCGCTTGAAGTAGCTAACTACACCTTCACCAGCCTGAAATGAACAAAAGAGGAAATTACTTTTCATATTCGGGCGTATGATAACTACCGGCTCTATAACATACAGCATACCTGGAGAGACCACGGGTGGAGGAGAAAATGCTTTCATTCAACGGTAGAAGGATACGGCAATAAAGGTAAATTTCCTAATAAAGTCTTCACCATCACCAGGTACCTTTGGACTCTTTGTCTGCTGTTTTACATCTTCGAAGGAGATGAAATTATTTGTCACGACCTCTAGACATGGATTGTTTTATCAGTGTATGCAATCGGTAGCAGGAACGGATTACCTGTTCTGTTACGGAATAAATTAGACTAATGACGGTCCTGAATTTATACCTATTTTGTCTCGATTCGATTACACGAGTATAACACAGCGCGGTTATGAGAAACATTGTTTGCTGCTAGACATGCAATATTAAGTCTGACCTAAATTTGTGATGTTAAAAAATTCTAATGTGGTTTATTTAACTTATTTCTTTCATATAGATTGATTATTATTTTAATTATTGTGAAACAGTGATTGTCTGTACATATTGTCTTATTAATTTCGCTATAGTAACAATAAATGACTCAAATTAATCTTTTGACTATTTTGTTACTTTTATTTAATATATAATTTTTTTGTTGTTGTTATTTCTCCATTAGGCTAGTCTAATTTTCTGTATTAAACCAAATTTATAACTATTCCTTACTTTATTGAATCTTGACTATTCGAATTGAATGAAATAATGTTAAATATTTGAAAATAATAATTCCACATGTTAATGTATTCTAATAATATAAATATAAATATCACTAGCGCTAAAACGAATTGCTTTTGAAAAGCACAAATATATATAAAATAATTTTTGTACAACTCTGTACTTTGTAAGCTGAGTTGAGAAATTGACTTAAAAACGCAGGAAATGCGCTTTTATCTTATATATTAACGTGAACATTGAAAGTATTGTGCCATAGAGTGCACACAAAAAATAATCTTATGTGTATGTTGCCGTTAAGTTAGGTAAAATAAAATTAACATACACACATGATTTCCGTATACAAAAAATGTTAACCAAATAAATGAAAGCATTTTAACAACGTTCATGGCTGTCATGGCATGTCATGGCTTGGCTTTCTTGCATGCATTAATGTAATACGTGAACACCGAAAATGTTCATTCCTTTTTTTTGCTTTCGTTTACATCATTCACAGAAATTATTTTTGAGACGAATTGTTGATATGTTGGTATATAATATTGAATGTGAAAAACTTCAAACCATACAGCAAAATCAGTCTTTCCTAAGGTCAAAAATGTATAATAACATAACTGATCATTTAAAATTGAAACTATTAATATGGGAAATAAGATATTTTATCATCTTTATTTAATGGTTCTGTAAAAAATATGTATTAACAACATTTCGGGCAATCTTCTTCAATTGTTACAATGAATTGCAATTGTACAAACTGCGTGATAATGGTATTGGCATTGGTGTTCAATGAAAATCACTTAACAATTGCTATGTTGTCCCATAAAATCCATATTTACTTGATAAACATGAATTTTGAAAGTTTAAATTTGAAATTAAATTAAATGCAATTAAAACATTTATAAGTACGTGTATAAGGTATATAATATTGCAACTATAGAATTAGGCAATGAAACAAATGGGAATCAAGAAATTCAAATTTTTGAATTGAGACATTTTTTGAATGGCCGTTATGCCAGATCAACTGAAGCAATATAGCGTATTTATAAATTTGTATAGCCTTCAATGCGCGTAGCGATTCACGTTTGATCTCTTCAATCGACTCAAAAGGATTTCCCCGGAGTGGTCTCTTGAGCTTTGGGAACAGCCAGAAGTCACACGGTGCTAAATCAAGCGAATACGATGGTTATGGAGCGAGTTGAGTGGAGGTTTTTAGCGAAAAACTCACAAAGAACCAGTGCTGTGTGCGACGGTACACTTCTTTGCTCAAGAAAATTCGACATCGTAAAAATCGCTAAATTCACTTTTCTTTGTTTACAAAACCAACCGTAAACTAAAAACTAATGATGATATTGACATGTAATTTGTCACAGATATCACTAACAGTCCTACCAACTTGAAGAAAAATATTTGTCGGATTCGGTTAACGCGGGAAGTTTAAATTGAAAATTTACCTTACTTTTTGAACACAGTAGTATACATATATAGTATATAGTAGTATAAATAAGCACATCAAACATGAGCTAGTTAATTAATTCCCCAAAGTGAAAGTCTGCTTTCATTCTATAGTTTAAAGCAGATATTTGTAATTAATCAAGATGGTTCCAATTTTCATTTTTGATTTTCAAGAAAATACTCTTGGTTAAAAAATTCATATATCTTGCCTATATTTTGAAAAAAAAAATAGAAGAACTTTTAATGACATTTATATTTTGTTTTTGCTTATGAAATCTCATCACGTCTGACAGCTGTAATTTGTTTTAAAATCGGTTCACCTTAGAGAGCTTTCGATTATTCGACCCAATCCAATACATAAACAGCTTTTATACTTCAAAGTACATTGAACTCTTCTTTATACCTTCTGTTGACTGTATATGTGGTTCGTATTTTAAAGAGTCCTTGATAATTTCATCATAAAATTTGATTTTTTACATGTCACAGAACAGAGATTTAAAACACTTTAGAAATTTTATTTTTCTTTATGCAGTGTCTATAAAAAAGTAGAAAAGCTAAGAGCTGGATTAGTGTAGCACGTACACACCAAACTTCAGACGGCCGTTGCAATCTGCTTGCCAAGAGAAAATGTCTAATTCGATAAGTGGTCTTGAATAATGCGGAATGAATTTCAGGTATATATTTTATATGTTTTCCTTGATGCAATGAGACGAAACATAGAGAAGTTAACGCTCAGGTGAAGTGTTCATAAAATGTTTGCCAAGTGGCTGACTGTATTTCTGGGCACTAACACTGCTACTTTCTAGTAAATGCGGATATGAGAAGTGACCCAGAACGTGACTAGAAATTTTAAGGAAAGCATTCTGAAAATAGCAAGAAACTTACGTTGTCCCGGCACGTATTTTGGTATTGTGATCCTGAAATTATTACATTCACTGAAAACAAAGGATAAAGCGAAGAGGAAAAATCCTTTTTGTGGTTGCTGATGAAAGACAAATTTTCAAGTGAGTAGGTATATACCTCTTTAGAAATTGTGCATACCTTCTACTTCGTTGTAACTTAAGACTTGGAGACCAGAAAATCATAAATATTTGATTGTCTTTTCCTGGCAATTAGCACATGTTCATATTAAGAAAATTATTGGAAGTTTTCCAGGAGAAACATTCATTTCAAGTCAAAACTACCAAATAAGTAATGACAAATTTTATAAACTAACCTTTTTGAAAATTAGTAAATTCTTTAAATTAATTATGCAACATTTTTATTTCTAAAACCTCTTCTAAAATCTTTGCAATGAACATATTAAAGGTGAAGGTAGTTTTAAAATTATCATCGATAACAAGCACGCAAATGTTTTGTGGAATGGTAAAATAAAGTAAATTTTTATAGAAGGCAAGTGGAAATATCTTAAGTTTAAGGGTTTTCTAAAATGTTCACAAAAATGTTGCGAGAACAGGAAAGAAATCGAGGAGGAAAATTACCACTTTTCAAAATTTTACATTTATTTTGCAAATATCTTAGGAAATAGAAGCTCACTTTTAACCCTAAATATTGCTAGAAAGTTTCACTGAGATCGGTACGAAAACCTTAAGCTTAAGTTTTGCAAACATAAAAAAATACCTAACAAAATCATTTTTATATATTTTATAATGTTGATACATTAATAAAATTGTGAAGATGTTCTTTTACGACATTACACCTGGTGACTGAATTTGTATTTTGTATTATCAATAAAGAATTACTGTAACTGTAAGAAAAATATTTCTCTTTTATAGTTTCGATCTGTCCATCTCTCTGCGTGTATGCTATAACTTACCTATCCTTTGATTTAAATGCCTATTAAAACAAAACATTTAATGTAGATTAATAACGTATAATCAGACATCGTAAGGTTTTTGGAAAATAAAAACTTTTGGATTCACTTTCCTCATTGATCCCCATAAGATCTCTTTAGATAGATCTCCTAAACTACAAGCAAGGAATGTTTTAAGATCTTTTGATTTTAACCCTTCAGTCATGAAATATTTCCTATTAAAGTTGTTATCATATAAGCGTAATTTCATCTTACGTGAACCACAATAGTGCAGTGAAAGGCTTTGAAGCATAATAATTAATATTAACAATAAAACAGCAATCTTAAACCCTAAATGTGAACTTTTCAATATTTGTGCTTGCTTATATGTTATTTGATGATTCTCTGAGAAAATTTGGCTTTGATTCATACATGGCAGCAAAAAGACAATATATTTGCTTGGTTTTTATATTTGACTTTGGATTAAGCCTATTACAAGGCTAATTACGATTGGCCCAATTTCAAATAAGTTCAAAAAATACCTATAGCGCATTTGTTTTAATACCCTTGAAATAAATTCATTTATTATTATTAGTTTTTAACATTTTCAATTTGAGAATCAGATGTACTTGGTGCCTGTTGAGTGATTGATTAAATGCTTAAATAAAAGATGAGTTAATTAATTTAACATCATGACAAAATCCTCGAAAGTATCTAAAGAAAGGTATTTCTTCTATCACGGAATTTTTATAAAATCTTAATAACGTGCTAATTTTTCGTTAACTCAATTTAAGATTTTCTTAAGATATCCAATAATGAGACTATACTGCAAAGCAATGAGCTCCATTTCCTGTAGCACTTTCTACCCACCCAATTTTGTAATCCGCCGACTTAGTCCAATCTGTAATAGGGTAGCTAAGCCATTGACAGATTACGGATTTGGTGATCAATCATAAAGCGCACTAATTCACTTGTCATATCTGTCAAGATCGACCGGTTTGGTTTCCCTTCAGCTTAAACTGAAGAAAAGAACCTCAACTTACCCTGGGCCTGAGGGCCTCGTTTGGGGATATTTATACCCTCCTCGCCAGTCCGCTTTGAGCATAATTTGAACAGCTTCATTGCGCCCTCATAATGTCATATACACCTCCCCTTTTTGAGTGAAACCCCCCGCGGACCCAGATGCCTACACCATGATTACATGGATTTCGTAATTAAATATTTGCAGAGCGTAGAAGGAGCTGATGCCGCATCCCCGACTAAATGTAAACAGGCTCCCCGAGCCAGACAAATTGAATTAGAACGTGACATGAAATTAACTTAAAGGATACCATTTGAAATTAATATTAATGGAAGGAAGACGGGCATCGGGTCTTTTAGTTTTATTAAAAGAAAGGCAATGGTTTCTAACACCCTCAGATACCAGCGACGGTGGCAGTAGTGAACTAATTATCGCATCTTGGGGATTGTCACTGATATAAAGTTTGCAAAATTACGACAAAGATAAATGACGTAACTCACCCTCTTAAGCGAGAGCTTTGCCTCGCTGCTCCTTCTAAAGATTTTAAAATTGATTTAATAAAAGTAAGACGACGACGATGAACTGCTCTAAAGGAGATAGTTTCCTTGGACAGAAACTGTCTTCCGACCTTTATTATCCAATTACGTTTCTCTAATGTAAAGAGAGAAATTTTAATCGCTTTTTTATAGAAATAAAATTGGATTTCATATCAAGGCCTGGGCGTACCATAATACGAACGCAGTGGACGCTCCAAGTACCAAAACTGAGGTAGGGTGGGGGGTAATTATGCACCAAAAAATGCTTTTTGATATTAGATTTCCTTCGCGGCTCGAGTTTCGATACTTCCGAACACGCGACTGGCTAGTCAGCTTCACCTTGCTATGGAAAATATGGAACTATCTACTTACCTATCTACACATCTAATATTTATCAACTCTAGCTACATACCTTCAAGTCCTTAAGTTCTTAAGTCAAATAATCTTTTGATCTTTATTGGAGAGAAACGACCTGGCATATACATATATTGTAAATAGTTGGATCGTACGCGACATACCCCCTGATCGACAGATCTTTGGATCCGATGTATAGGAAATTTGCTAAAAGTGCTAAAAAAATTTCCATTACATCGCTGCTGGAATGGAATTTCCTAAACGTGCTAAAATTACTTTCCTTTCTCAATAAGGTAAATCTAACCTGTATACCGGGTCACGAAGGAACAAACGACCGTGAGAAGACCAATAAACTAGCGAGACGAGGAATTAAAACAGAACCTCCACTCCATTGGATCGGACCCGTTTTGTGAGTTGATTAGCAACTACATGGACTTCGTTCTCAAACGTTGGGAGGAGAAGCAAAAATCCTCACTATGGATAAACTAACCAAGACTTTAAAAAATCAACGTTAACGGAACGTTAACGCAACATGTGGACTGGTTCTTTGTAGCCCAAATTGAATGAATTGGATGTCAACGAACTTTGGTTTCAACAAGGTAAAGCGACATGTCACACAAGTCGTGCAACACTCCATTTATTGTTAACAAAATTTGTCGATCGCTTAATTTCAAGAAATTCTGAAGTTCCTGGGCCACCGACAAGCCCAGATTTAACACCACATGATTATTTTTTGTAGGGTTATTTGAAAGGTAAGGTGTATGTTAATCATCCACAAGCAATTCAACTATTTAAAAACAACATTCGAGCTGAAATTAAGGCCATTGATCCGCTTATTCCGATATTCAGATACAAGCCTGTAGACGAAGCCGTGATGGGCATATGAATAATATTGGTTTTCAAACATAAATGTCATAGAACCACTTTGATTATCAAAAAAAAAAAATTTTGAATTTTCATTCCAAAATGTGTGTTCGAAAAAAGGACTAACAGATGTCCTACCCTGCATAAAGGTTATCTGTGTGGGGACTAGACACAGTGGAACTTCATATATTAATATTGGCTACAGTATGCTTTTGTGCGAATCTTATATGTGTAATATGTGACATATTTATCCGTACGTTTAAAGCGTATGTATTATTCTTGTATTAATATTCGGTTATTTTTACAAATATACGCTAAATCTTTACAAATTATTTGCAATTTTTTTTTCTTATATAAGGCGCAGAAAGTTTAGTTTTTTTGAAAAAAATAACTTTTTATAGTATGAGATTTCTCTAATATTTTTTTAAATGTGTCAAATTTAATACATTTTGGTTTAAAAAATCTCCCTTTTTCTCTTCTAATATTCGTGTTGATCGCAGCTTTTTATAATATATATGAATTTGTAAGCCAATTTAGCCCATTTCATTACAATGATTAATTTTAGATTAATTTCATTAGATATTTTATGTGTTAGCTGTTCTGTTCAATTTTGGAAGTTTTAGCAGAACCATTACTTGATTTGAGTATTAATATTTCTATTTTACCTTTTTATGTGATTGCACATATTTACAAAACTTCCACATCATATTTGATGTGTGAGAGGATATAGATCTCATACGAGTACATATATGAGGTTAGAAATCCTCCTGTCAAGTGTATTTTCTCGCTTCATACTGTCAAGAAGTGGAATTATTTAACATACTCTTTAAAGAGGATTTTCTTATCAATTTTTATTCCAAGTTATTTGAAGATATTTGTTTCGGAAATTTCCCCGCCTGCTATTGTTGTGTTGGTGAGTTATACATACAACAGTATTTTTTATTGTTAATATTTCTTAGATTAATTAATTAGATTAGATTAGAATTAATATAGATTAGGCTTTCTATTTCACATTCATTACTTACACCCACTATAGGCAAGAGACGTATCATTAGCATAAATAACTTATTTAGCTTGAAGATGTAATTCCTTGAGGTAGAGAGTAGGGCCCAGAACAGAGCTTTGTGATATGCTAAATCTTACTTGCATTGTTTTGCTCTCAACTTACCACTTGTAATGATTTCTAATCTTTTTATAAAATAATTTTAAACTAAATACTTTAAAGCCAATAACTTTAGCATTAATATTGACGGATCAACAGTATCAAAGGCCGGTATCATACCTATGAAAACCTACAACGTTTAGATGTTTATCATTACCGCTTCGGTGTTACTGTGTGCTTGAAAGCCAAATTAGCTGGTGTCAAAGCCATTGCTATTTAATATAACGTCATTGATTCTATTTAGTAAGACATATTCATAAAACTTGCTGAAAATGGAGAGAACTGATATTGGTCTACAGTTTTCAGATGAGCCTCTTGAACCGCTTTTGAAAATGAGCTAAAACTTGACTATTTTTAGTATATTTAGAAAATGTGTAAGAGTTTTTGTTTTTGTTTGTAAATATTTCGGGCAAGCATTTCTGGTTAGACTAACATTTTTTTATATGCTGTGGTTTTTGGAAATTAATTTATTTTTTAGCCTCCCACGACCGTATATTCATGAGAGCTAACGGAAAATTTGATCCCTATGCCCAGGGAATGAGAGTAAGCGCAGTTTTTAAATACCAAGCATAACACATCACCCAATCCCATACGACACATAGATAGTACCACTGTTAAAAGAGCCATATGGTTTTTGGATAACACTAACCTTTCAACGATACGTGTCAAAATTTCATGTCATTCTAACTATTTAAAAGTTACAATGGTTTTAGTGAAACAACTTTTGGTATTTTCAAAATAATGGGTAAAAAAGAATTTCGTGTGTTGATTAAGCATTGTTTTTTTCATGGTGAAGAATATTTTTGAAGGCAAACAGTGGCTTGGTTTTATGGAGACTGCTGCAGGGAAATTAACTATTATTGACTAGTATGCTGATTTTAAACGGGGTGGTATAAACACCGATTATGCTGAACGTTCAGGTCGCCCAAAATCGGCAGTTGTTCCGGAAAACAAAGAAAGTCAATAAGATAATTTTGAAAGACCATAAAGTGTGAAATAGCAGATACTTTAAAGATACTAGAAGGTAGTGTGTATACAATTTTATACGAAAATTTGAGCATGCGTAAGTTACTTTCAAATTGGGTGCCACGTTTGCTCACACCGGACCAAAAACAAAAACGCGTCGATGGTTTAGAGCGCTATTTGGAACTTTTAGCGAATTAAAAAGGATATCGTACGTCAGTATGTGACAATGGATAAAACATTGATTACTATTACCATTATTATACACCTGAATCAAAAATATTGTCACCTGAGTAGACACCAGCTGGCGAAGCGACCAAAAACGGAAAAGTCGCCTGGCAGGGTTATAGCATCCATATTTTGAACCGCGCATGGTATTTTATTCATCGACTATCTTGAGAAATGTAAACTTATCAATAGTGAATATTGCATGGAATTATTGGATCAACTGAGTGTAGAAATTAAATATAACCGGCTTCATATGCAACAAAATGCTGTTTCGCCAAGACAATGCACCGTGTCATAAGTCGATGAAAACGATGGTTAAAATGAATGAATTAAAATTCGAATTGCTCCCCCACTGTATTCTACAGATCTGGGCCCAATGATTAGTAGCTATTTGCAAACCTCAAAAAGATGTTCTAGGGAAAGAAATTTGACTCAAATGAAGAAAAGATTGCGAAACTGAGGCCTATTGTGAGATAGAGAGTTCTACAAAAAAGGCATCGAAAAGTTAGAGGAACGTTGGAGTGAATGTAGCACTTTTGAAGGAGAGTATGTTGATGAATAAAATCGAATTTCTAAAAAAAATGTATTTTTCTTAGTTAGACCGGAGACTAATTTAATGATGTGTTAAATATCATGTAAGATATTCTTAATGTCTAAGAAATCGCCTCAGATTTTTCTTCACGTGATCCTCAAATTGAAATTTTTTTTAAAACTCAATAACCTCTTTAAAGAAATATCTCAACTTGTTCGTAGTGGCTTAAATGGTAATAAATAGAGAAGCAAACATGAAAACCTCATAAAAAATATTTGAAATTAAATCTTGGTTTTGCAAAAAAAAAAAAAGATTTCGAAATCGTTACTTTTGCTAATATTCAAAATCAAGTACCACTTTGCAGGCATATTTTGTGAGCATTTTCTCTGTAAAATTATCAAAAAATCTCGTTGAGTCACAAATTAACTTTTCATAACTTGAATATCCTAGTTCTACGCTATTATGAAAGGTGACATAGCTACATATATCTATCTCACATCCTTCATCCTTCATCCTTCATCAGGCCCACTTATCTAAATCCCTTCGAATTGACACAATTCGTTCATAGATATGTTTGGGTTTCTAATAAAAATGCCCTTCATGACCTCGATTCAAAATTTTTGTTCACTGTGAAAAAAATCAGAATTCCGTGCAATTTACTTAAAAATCTCTTAACCGTTAAAGCGAAATACTGTAAATAAGATAAAAGCATTTGTAACCCTCCTTTTTGGCAGCATATCCTTCCCATCGACAGGAAAGCGTGTAGCCCGAATCTCCTTAAATTTAACTTCCAAGCCAAAAAGCGCCTTTCGCTGATTTTTCCTTGAGTTTGTGCCCCCGTCATCGTCAGGAGTAAAGGAGCAAAAGCTCGTGGGTCGGATAAGACAACCTCACCTCAATCCCTTCATCACCACAGCGTAGATCCCGTCGTTTTTTCAGGATATTTTCTTTTTCTTCATTCCCTCTGAAAAAGGAAGTAAATCCCCTTCTGAGACTTTTCTCTTCAAGTTGTTCTAGCGCGGGGAAATCAATTTAAGGACTTCGAATGCTTTGCAAAGTGGAGACGTTACATTTTTTTTTTTTTGTTCTTATAATATTCCACGCAGAGTTCGCGGAAGTAATAGAAAATCAACAAGGTTTTTTGGGACGGGTATTAGGGAAAAACAAACACAGGGAGTGCTTCGGCATACTTTAAGCAATTTGCTCAGAATAAGTTATTATGGTTGCGACTTTTCTCAGTCTAACTCCAAATAGTCGTAAATAATAGTAATTTGGGCTATTTATGTAGATATTTGAAAGTTGCTTATACTCAATTATACATAAATGAGAATGTAAATAACTTTAAAATTGACGCAAACTGTTTAACTTTGTTAAAACCATTCAACGTAGAATAACTAAATTATAAATTTCTAACGTCTACCTTTAGTTTAAAAAGGTAAAAAAGATTTGAAATGTTCTCCAAATTGGAAAAACTGATGGACCTAAGTTTCGTTTATAAAACTTTTCTAAATAAATTCAAGAATAGTCCATCTGGTCTGCAAATTTCTTTAAGTCGCAATCCGAAGTTCATTTGGTTATAAAAAGAGTAAGTCGCAAGTCTAAATTGTCCTCCACTTTTCACTATCAATTATTGCTATTTTATAGATATAAAACAAATATAGGTAAATCGGTATATAATAAGTTCTCCTACTTCATTACGTTTAATAATTTGATAAATTCGAAACGAATTTTTTAGTTAATAAAAGAAAAAAAAATAAATAGAAACCTTTATTTAATTTCAAAATTGTAGATTCAGTCGAAGTAAGTTTGAAAATTTAGTCGAGGCCGGCATTGTACATATTACAACCCTAATTTAATAAATGAATAGCCACGACAGTACCTATGATATATAAGTAATATTGACTATATATATCTTAAGACGATACCATTTTTAAATTTTTTAAAGTCTGATTAGAACAAACAGAAGCTTTCTTCAATTTCAAACCGGAGGAATAAAGAGATAGCATAGTTTTAAAGTTATTACAAATATTAAGACTTTGAGTTTGATCTAAACCAACTACATATTGCCAATTAGTATTAATAATATTTAACTTAATATATATACAAGTTCAGTTTTTAACCAATATAGAATTTTTTCTCTTCATAAAGCATCCCTATTTCACTAACTATGCGGTTTATTCCAGTTACGCATATTTACTCATTAAATTATTAATTCGTTTTGCCATGACTTAGTTTTATATTCTGTAAAGTGATATTTTCTTCCATGTATTTTAGATATAAAATTTCATACTATTTATACTGCACCCTCATAAATATATGACTAGAGATTTTATATAATTATAATATATATAATTTATTATAGGAAAATTCAGTTCTATTGGAAAATTTTCCTGCACACTTCCATTTATATTTAAAATTAAAATTAAATAAAAGATTAATTTAAACTAAACTAAAATTCAAATGAAACAACAAGTTTTTCATATTGGATGCTTTTTTTCAGTTTTTATTAGTAATGCATATCCGATATTTTTCCATGATAATAACAATTATCCCCTAAATATAATATGTACAAAAATTTTACACAATGTATTCAAATACAAAAGAAACGAATAAACGTAGCAATTTACAAATTATGTCATTTTACTTCATTAAAATAATTTCTCTTTTGTCTCTTATTATTCTGTTATTTTTATTTATCTTTACTTTTCATATCACAAGTCTAAAAGGAAAACCGTTTTTATAGAAATGAAAACCGAAATACCTTTATTCATAAATATTTTTATTTATTTCCCACCAGTTTAAGTGTTTCATATATATATTTTTGTTTTTATTTAAAGACAGTTTACCGCATCACCCTATAACTTTTAGTAACCTACATATGTATGCCTGACTCGATGCTGTCTTGATTTTAATTATTTAATTTATTTATATACATTCAAGCGATATTTTATCTGATTACGACTATTCACGATTAATTTGGCACCATTCAGTAATACTTCATTTATTGACATGACTGACACTCTGCAGTAATTCATTTCGTTTTATTCATTATTCAAAGGATGCGTTTCTTATAAAATCTAAATAATAAGGGAAGTGGAAGGACTTACAGGTCAAGGATGAGGGGTTTTTAAACTTTCCAGAATATTCATATTTTGAAAATGAGCCCCCAGTTTCTTGCTCGACATTAAATTTGGAAAAACATGAATTAGGTTGAGAGTTTCAATATGTTCCCCCGATATGCACACGTATGTTATTTCTTCATGTTATTTTATTACTATGTGTATGTTGTGACAAGAGATATGTAAGAAGTTTCAGTAGAAAAATTGTTTATATTTTTTTTTTGCCATAAAATAAATGCATTAATTTACAAAAAATTATTTAAAAATTATTGCGCTTTGCTCTCCAGTTTTTTTACAACATAGTTATTTATTGGTGCGTTTTGCACTTTGTTGTCTTATCTTATAATTGCGTTAATAATTAAATTATTAAAGTACATAAAAATTATATAAATAATAATGAATATTCTAAATTATGAGTCTCAGACATATATTAGAAATCATATATATAATAATTTGCAAAATTCAATTATGCTCATCTTTGTACCTGTTTTTCTATGCACCGATATTATTAAATAATAAGTCATAATCATTTTCTGTATCTTAGAAAATTACTTTATCATATGACGATTGAATTGAATTTTATATTATTAACATGGGAAAAAAATATTTAATTTCTCTGTGACTGGAAAGTTTAAGAGCATTAATATTTTTTTTAAAGCACATGCATTGTTTTATCTGAAATACAAGTAAAACTTTTATGAAATGTAAAAATAAACTGTTTTAATATTTTATGAAATTAATCTTTTATTTCTAATAGAATAAAATGTACCTTTAAATATACACCTTTCCTTGCAAAATAAAATAGAATTTATTTTCTTTGACATCAAAATGAATTATCTTGTTCATTGTCCTCTGCAATATTTGATGTGCCTTTACCATTACAGAAATTGTGTTATCCCAATGGAATTATGTCTGAGGATATTTAGATTAAAATACGAACGAAAAACAAGAAAGAGGATGGTATTGTATAACAGTTTGTGCTAATTTGCAATTTTCGAGATAGTTTTTCCTTTTCATTAATTTTCTATAAGCATTTAGGTTATATTTATTTTTTGGAACTTTGATTGCTTAATATTAATGAAGCGTTATAAAAATTTATAATGCATTAGAACCTTATGCTGTAGAAACAATAAGGAAGTAAAGTAATGTATAAACCTTTTTAAGGAAATTCTTAAAGTTCAATGGTTCATTTAAGTTTCATCACACTTCTTTAAATGATTAAAATAAATTTTAAAATATATTTAAAGTTCCCAAAAACAGTTTTTTTCTTCGAAAAATTCGACGTTCTTGTAAATTTTGGTTTCCGGATTTGATACATATTGAAAAAATTATATTGAAATTATTTTATAATTTCTAAAGCGTAGATTCTAGTACCATATAAAATTTTTTGGCATCAGCATCCAATTTTAATGTAAATGTAATTTTGAAATTTTTATCTCAATTCTATTCAAATCTATTATACCTTCAGCCTTGAAAAAATTGTAAATATAATGCATTCATGGTTAGATATCTAAGTATTTGAACCAATCAATAGATTAAATTAATGTATGTCCGTTGCAATGTTCTCAATCAATTTTTCAAAATAATTTATGAGTTGCATGACTGTCGCCATTAAATATTTTCTCTTCAGGGTTAACACCATATCTTAGTAGATGATTGTAGCAAGATCGGAATCCTGAGGTGGATATTTTATATTACAGTAAAAATAGTAATATTTCAGAATTTCGTGACACATAGACTGACTAGGTGACTGTTGTGGTTTTAGCAAAAATATTTAGCGTCATTTCATAACTCGGATAGCTGGCCTCTGCCATCGAAGCGGAGAGAAGGACATTTATTTATTTACCGTGTCATAGCAATGTTTTTAGCGCTCGAGACAGAACAGAGAACAGAGAATTTATAATGTGCCTATATGGGTCGCGGTAAATAGCACGGTTTTGCATAAAATTTCAATTTAAAACTGGTCCATAAATCAAACCACTTCGGCTGATGGCGGTAAAAGGGTGGGCACCTACTAGAACCTAGCATACTCGTATCTCATCGGTTGTTCATTGGGCGCTTTTACCCATCCGAAGTACTTATGAGACAGGTCCTGTGAGAGACATGAAAAAAAAACACTAAGTGCCTATTCGTTATGTTACAGAGCATAAAGTTGATGTACCTCTCCTTTGTGGAGGAATAACTTCACTTATATAAACTACAAACAGTTTCTGCCCCTGGAATTTTGTTCTTCATAATATCCAAAAAGTATCTGCGGTACCATCAAAAACATGTTTTACCGAATATATTAATAAAATCTCATGTCTCCAGGTATCTTGGGAAAATATACAGTAGATTTTCAGAGTCAGAATAAGAATGACTCTGGCATATTCCGGACAGATTTATCTTTTCCTTTACTCTAAACGACGATAATGTAGCTCTGTAATTTTATTGAAATTCCGTAACTGGGATGAAAGTTTGTATATTAATGAGGCCGCTGAAAATATTTCATGAAGTCATAAGTGAGATCAGGTATATGAGAACATGTATTTTATAAAATGTTTCATTCGTTTCATTTACATGAAGTTTGCAATTTCGTAAAATTGCATTTTAATTATCTACAGATCTTTTAAAAGAATAAAGCAAATATAAATGTATTGCAAATATCTTTTGTTGGACTTATTACGGATATTAGAAGAAGAAGTTTTAATAGAACGACAATTAGCTTGGGTGGCTGATTATTCAGTATAAAATAAACCTATCTAATGCTCAATTACTGATAGGAATTCTACTCGAAAATGAAGCATATTAGCACAAACTGAGCAGTATCCTGTAATGCTTAAAAGGGAAAATATTGGACAAAAATATCACACCCTCCAAAGATACGTTTTGTATTTAAGAACTTCGCTAATGTATTTTTAATGATATCTTTCATTCAGCCAGTAATGCAATTCCGAGTAAACTTATGTTCAAAATTAGGACCTATATCTCCCCTTATAGCTACAAATACCCTCACCCTCTTTTATACGCCTGTATTGCACAGTATGTGATGTAAAGAGTTTTTCTTTCTTTAAGTGTGAACATTTAATTTATATTCACACTGGTGCTATCTCTTCCTTGCAGCACTGATGATGGAACTGATAGTTTATCACCTAGTCGCTACCAGCATTTGACAAATTATCCAAAGGATATTAAGTATGATTAATGACCTCGTACTTCTTGGAAATGTGTATTTACTTGGTGAACTGTTTGAATTGCCTCTACCTCTTGCAGCTTCAGCCAATCCTAATGAAAAATAAAATAAATAAATTTTAGTAGTCCCTGCGTAACAGATATGAAATTGAATGTATAACAAACAAAAATTATGTCTAATCCAATTACCTCCGATGATGTTTAATTGATCGTCGTTTGACGAACCTATTCCAGGTGCAAGCTTGATTTCTGTGAGATATGAAATGAGAATTTTGTGATAACTTAAGATAATAACAATTAATGTTATTTATTAAGTACTTCGTAATAAAGTATGACTTGCAATGATAAATCTAAACAAATTTAAAGTGTCACATACGAATTGAAGGTGTAGGAAAATTCGATCGGAAAGTAATTTGGTGATGAATATTTAGTCTGCGAGATTTCAATCAAAAATTAAATTTCTCTTCTTCCAAAAGATTTCGCAAAAGTTTTGAGTGAAAATTTCATTATTTACAATAACTCATATGTGTGTGTAGTCTATGAAGGCAATGTAAATCACATTGGCTTTTAAGTTGATTTAAAACTGATTTAAATCAGATTTTCATTTAGACTCCATGTAGATTAAAATGCTATTCATTGCTTAATTTAGCTATACAATTTTTGTTAGCTTGCAATAATTAAAATAAATGTTGAGCGGAGACCAAAAATTCATATATTTTAAAGCAAAAAAATTGATTGTACTATTTTTCTTTAATTTTGACATTATTTCATACAATCCAATATCAAGAAAGTATTTGATATATCTTTCAAAGCTATAAATTCTAAGCCAGTAATAGAAAATAAAATATACCGTCTTCTAAGTTTTAAACTTATTAAATAATAAGTATTTATAAGTAGATATTAATTATATTTACATTTTCATTGCACCATAGCTAACAAAACTTGAGGTATTAACACTTTCCGTGTCGGAATTTTCAACAAAACTTTTATATGAGAAGCTATGGACTGCATTATACGAATACTGCAGAATTTTAGAAAAGTAAAATAGAGACTCATTAATTGAATAAAACAGAAAGAGAATTGACAAAATAAATTAGTATAAATTATCATAATCTTCTGGAGATTAAAAAATTAGCGCAGAATAACGATAACGAAATAAACTACATTTTCAAAAAACACGAAGACTATATTTATATAAGTATTTTTTTTTATAACTCGAAATTACCCTTTTCAAACGTGTTTTACTGTGTGCATCTATCTAAACCTTGAGTCATAGACTTAAATTTTAAATTAAAAACTTCACATAATATTATATTTGATATAAAAAAATAATTTTTTTCTATAATAATAAGCGCAAAATTGTATTTATTAATTTGAGTACTCACCATACAATCTTAATGTTCCTTCTGCTCTCCCCAAGGAATTTGTGCTAACACAGTGATATGTGCCAACATCAGTCAACGAAAAAGATCGCACTACTAAACGCATTTCACCTTTATATCCAATTCGATGCTCCGTAATACCATATTTTGGTCTATTGGAAAAACAAATTATTTTATTGAAACTTTCAGTGTAATTGTTAAACACAATTTGTGAATTCACACATTATTCTTTCAAATCATTATCAGTAGTAGATGATTGTAAAATGTAAATATTACCTATTTGCTTAATTTTAGTTTATGCTATAAAATTATAAAAAGCACTCTGTTTCTCTTTAAGAAAAGGTAAGTTTTATAAAAACCACAAGGTAAAGAAAAAAATTACAGAAACTTTTTCTTGTCGATTCGTAAGCTCCGTTAAATTCAGCCATCCATCCTTCACTAATTTAATCAACCTCTCCAGAAAAAATAATGTCTTGCGGATGACCCAATTGGAATTTATTTTATCCCTACTAATTCTAGTTGGGCAAAGAAAATCGAAAATTTGCCCATCGTTAGCCCTCTTAACTGCATAATTAACTCCAATTATTATCTCACTTGTATATGCTTATCCTACTTGCCATCTAGCCCTTACTATTCCCATTGTTGTCATCTTCTGCGTCATTATCTTTAAGGACTATACGCCCAATCCCAGTTTGATCCATGTTACTTAAGGATAATCAAGATGAACATTTTCTCGAACAAAATGTTTCTCCAAAATTTGTCAAATTTTATTCGAGACATTGGAAACATCGGCAATGTCATCAAAGGGAAAATTGGAAAAATGAGAAGAAACCTGAGGGCGTATCATAAAACACCAAAAGAACGGTATTATATTACCCTTTTAGTAATTTTGATTGATTGTTGAATTTTTTTGAAATATCGGGTCCAAGTTTTATAATCTATTCAAGTAAAACAGAAACATTTTTATTTTTAGGTGTTTCTTCAAATATTTTTCTGTTTTTTATCATATGGTAAGTAGATAACTTAGCAAATGAATAATATTTATTTTCCGGTAAACCTTTCTTAGATATCTGCTGAGTATGATATCTGAATCTTTGAGCAAATTTCTGAAAGTATTCACCTAATTCGAGCTGAAGATGAATTTTTCGTAATTGCTATAATCTAAATAACTGAATAATAAATTTTTTAAATATGAAAAGTAAATACAATTTAGTGCTTCTCAGTCAATAAATGTTTGGTATCAGGCGTCATATATTTATAGGTAACACTAATGTCTCTTTCTTAATTATTTTAATTTGGTACTATTATTTTGATTTCTATTTCATATTTATACTTATTAAAAACATTTCATTAGTTCTTAATGCAACATTTACTCAAATATTCAACTATTTTTTTCAACCTGACTGTGAGTACAAAGCTAACTAACTAAAAATTGAAAAACGATAGGTTCGCAATATAAAATTAGAGACCCTTGGTAGAAAAAATTATTCTTAAGACTTTTCTTTTTATTTTTTTTTTTATAAAGAAAGGTGTTAACTTGTCAAATGAAGTTCGGTCTAAAGTGTATTTTTTAAGTTAAATTCATCTATTTTCATGCAATATATTATAGGTATGCCAGACATTATAATCATTTTTGAAAATTTGAAGCGTTACTGGAAGTTGTAAATTAAACGTAGATATTACTTTTCATATTTTTTACATTCTAAAAATTCGATTTCAGTTCATTTCAGACTGTTATTTTTCAAACCTGCATTTTTGGAATGCCAAAAAATCAAAAAAAAAATAGTAAATTTATTTTAAACTTAGCTTAGATGGCAATATATATTTATACTATGCTATAACGTTCGGAGCATTATTTAAAAAATATATGTCTGTTTTTTCAATATAAGGTAAACTTCTCCTTTAAGGGGAAATGCCACTGCGGTGGATCGAAAAATCAAATGCTTTTTACAATTTAGCGAAAAAAATATTGTTCCAAACTTCGATAGGACAATGGAGAATTATTATATTATTTTGATCCTTATTATAATTAACACACAAGTAGAATCTTAATTAGTATATATATTTTAACTTTTAATCTACTCATGTCATGTTCTATTAATATTTACATAACAATTGATATAATTTTCTTTATACAACTTTTTAGAACGCAACACAACTTGCGGAGCAGTATACAAAATTAAGTTCAAGTTTTCCAAATGTATTCGACTGTATGAGAATACGTAAAATTTGTATAAGACAAAATTTAATAATTAACTTACCCATCCAGAAGCATTTCTGGTCTCGGTTGACCTGATTCAGATCCACCTCCGCCTGATATGCTGGTAAATCCATTTGGTGGTATTCTCCCACCCTTTAGCCAATATGACACTGGTGCTGGTGACGCCTCCACTTCACATTCTAACTGCACATCGGACCCCAAAGGGGCACCCAATAATTGACTTGGTGCACGTACCATTGGAGCAACTTTACAATATTCCAAAATGTTCCAAACACCGGAGGCAAAAATAAATGAAGAAAATGTCACACGAACATAAAAATAAAAGTGAAGTAGAGAACAAAATTTTAAGTCAGAAAGTGGGGTGAAAAAGACATATTTTAAGAAATATATTTAGTTCTAAGAAATGGTTGGAGACGGTTAGGTACATAGGACCCATTCCCAGCTATTTGTGGACGTCCTGAGGTTCTGAACACCGCGTTCTTTTAGGTGAACTTACCCAGGGAGATTCGAAAGCACTCTTGCATTCACCGCAAAATTTATGGCGAATGACATATATATGTATATACGTTATATATAGAACAAAAGCTAGAACGACGACATAGAACCATAAAAAATTGTGACTTACAGTGCACGCTAAGCGAAACCCTTTTGCTAACTGCAGGTGGCACATCGTTTGATGCTATGCATAAATATGCGCCCATTTGTCTCCGCTCCAAACGTGAAAGTCGTAATGATGTCCCATTGTAAGATTCAACTGCAAAGAGAAATTTATACCTGTATTCGATTATTCCGGTGGATGATTGGATTAAGTGAATTGAATTTCGGATACCCTATCCTCCATGGCTATTCTCCAACTAGTCAGATAAACGCTCAGGTGGATATCACATACACTTTTCCAGTTAACCAGTACGATTTTATCTGTTTTTCAAGGTTAGGAAAACGTATATAGAAAGAAGCGCAGGTCCTCAGATATGCAGATAAAATCAAAAGCTTAAGACCTTTCCAAGGTATACTGAATTCTGAATTCTTGAAAACACGAAAAAGTTCCAAGTTTTACAACATTCAGTAGCATAAGATTAAATCAATTCTTTTCAAGGCATTTTATCAGTCTTTTCATGGCTGCAAGGCAAGGAAATCGTTCCTTGTAGCAAATTGCAAAGACATTTCGCAAATACATAGTTGAATCCTTAAAAACGTAAGTAACAACTTTAAATACTTTACTGAGGACAGAGCCCAAAAGCTAAATTCGAATAAGCTTTTAGAGTAAATTTCCTCCTCCTCCTCTCACTCACGAATTACCTCACAGAAATTGTATGCAAATTTTATATGGGAAAAGTATATTTGAAGAGATTTTCCCTGGTTTTTATGTATACATTAAAAGATTTATGACACTTTTTTAGTTCTTGTTTATCAGACGTTACAAAAAAACACCGTGACAATAATGGTAAATAAATATGAGAACTGGTAGATGTTATTTTTAATTTATGTTAAAAAGATTAATATCTGCAACGCCAGTGTACAACTCTGGTATGCTTTTGTTAGTAAATATTTGTCCATTTTTGCTAACTATGTCGCTTGTGTTCCTGATTTGAATATTTAATGAATTTTCCTACACCTGTATATCATGTATTTAAAAATATTTCCTTAACTAAGCCAAATAGACGAAGTATTTATAGTAAAATATGCTGCAAGTATTTATAGTATACGCGAAAGTTTAAAAACGTTTTTAATAAAATTGAATATTATTGAAATCGGTGAAATTGAATATTATTGAAACTGGTGACTACGATTATTTTGAAATCTTTAAAAACTTTTTGGAATTTCGTTTAGGACATATTTTTCAAAATAGTTACTGGTCGAGTCCAATTATTTGTCGCCGGTAACTCTCATAATTCTTAATCGACTATCATTGATGGTTCTCTATGTACGGCTAGGGGTAAAGAAGCTAATTCATTTTATAAATACAGGGAAATTTACCTACTTTTAGTGTGCTGCCGTCAGATTTTTTTGTTATTAATGTATCGATTTTGCGGTTCGGTTATTATATGACCTGAAAATGCGTTGCATTTTCCTATTAAATTAATATTATTATTATCCTCGAACGATGACTGATGGAAAATATTAAAAGGCGGGTGATCCTACTTTAAATAGACAAATGTGTGTGGACTAGACAATTTTTAATTTGGAAGTTTTAAAGATATATGCGTTAAATTATTAAAAGTGTTTTCCTTCTCTGAAATAAAAACACCATCTTGAAATGTTTATGATATTTTTTGTTTGGATAAATATAAATTACGTTAAACATTCAGCCGAAAATATTCAATAGAACATTATTTTTTCCAGTTTTGGTAAGTTTCATAGTTTATAAAATTATTTATTAATTGTCGAATTTTTATCAATTTTCGTTTACTATACAAGAGTTGTTGGGGTCGTTGTATTCGAATACGCTGTCGTAAAATTTCAATTCCAAATGAGAGATCCAATATGGTGGAAGTACGAAAAATTGTAGGATTTCTCTGTAAACTGTTATCCAAATACCCCCGAATACTCGCTTTCACCAAAATTTTCGCAATTTCACATCACCATATTGTATCCGTTATTTTGAATTCCGCAAATCTGAAGTCGGAATCGGAATCAGCGACCCTAAATATCACGTTCTACCAAATATCAAATAATTATCTCAAAAGATCTCATTTTTTATGTTGGTCTATTTATAGAACTCATATAATAAATATTTATGCCTACTAAGCTGTTTTAACATATTCTTTTATCACTAAAGTAACAGAAAGTACCTAAAAGCCCGACTTTTAGCTATATCTACAAATGAAATATCTGAACTTTAAAGATATCGAGGTGGTAACTTGTATGACTGATATTTTCAAACTTGCTTTCCTTTTGAATTATTTAATAAAGCACATAGAATTATTGTGAAAAAAGAAACTTTACTTTAGTTTTGTTATTCAGGATGAAAATGAGTCTCACAACTCTTTGAAATCTGTATAGCTTGCAAAACACCTACATATTTTCTTAGCTTTTTTGAATTACAACCGGTTTAGCCTCTGCGAAGTACGTTACATATAAGAATAACGTTAAACGGCTTCATTTTTTAAAGAAATTAAGTAAAAACTACCTGGTTTTTCAAAGTTATTAACCTTATAAAACGATTGGTAGTGGGAAATAAATGCTATTGAGATGGGAAATATAATTTACTCTCCCTCGCCCTGTAACAAAATTCAACATAATAATTATGTAATTATATATTATAATTATTATATAATTAGGAAACCTTTATCTTTTTAAAAATATGCTCATATTCTTTGAGAATTTATATTCTTGAAGATTTCACTTCAATTTCCCTTCCCTGAGTGCTATGAACCTCATTAACTTCAAATACCTTGCCGTAAATATTTCCTGTCTCCTTTTTTGTTATCAGGGATAGTTCCTTCTGAAGTTTATTCTCCACATGTTTGGTGTCATTTTTATATATTTCTATTCCGACCCCCAAACTCGCACCCGCATAAAATATCAGAGGGCATTAAACAAGCAATGCCTTCTGTATCGAGAAACGAAACAACTGACAAAAACCCTAAAGAAGTCACGTTAATGTCACGCGATTACTACCTTCGATCCCTGTGACACAAATGTGTAACAATCTGCCACTAAGGACGTTGGTTTTCCCACGATTCGCTAAGGTTTTTTTTTTCTTAGATAGGTTGTCGGAGAGCAGAGGGATCGATTTAAGGGTTGCTGATGTAGTCGTCATCATATTCACCTTTAACCAATTCTCGGCTTCCTGGCTTTCTGATAAAAATCACATCACCGTCTTCACGTCTCCACGTTACTCTTGGGGTTGGGTTTCCTGTTGCCTTACAAGTTAAGGTTGCGTCTTCGCCTTCTTGAACAGCAAGATCTGCTGATGACTCCTCATTTATGATATCAGGTGGAACTGTAAATGTAAAAAGAGAAAAGAATTGGATATAAGAGCTAGTGCGAGATTTTCCTGTTTGCGTCATATGTATGAATGTAGCAGGAAGTCAGCGGGATGGGGAATTCCCGGTGCAGACGATATATCCACATGTGGAATAGGAGAAAGGAGCTTTTGGACCTTACTGATTACATCTTATGCGCTCCTTCAGGCGGAAGGACCTACTCAAAAAGGATTTAAAAGAAGCGTTCAAGGTATTAGAACTGTTAACAACGGGTAACGTAATTTACGGTATTAGCTTGTTAAAGAGTTTTCTGCAGATTAAATTTGATATATTTCCAGTAGCTTTCTTCTTTTCTGGAATTATTTTTGACCTAATACTTTAATTCATGTTCATGTCATATTTACATAAAAAAAGGCTTTTCAATTTCCTGTAATAATTTAAAATAAAATTTAAATTAAAAATAATATCAAGAATTCCGATTTCTTATTTAAGAATATCAATATATACCAGTTTAAGATTATCTGAATTTGGAAGGCTTGTAGATGAGGCGAAAACTTAATTTTGTACAATAGTTAATCGAAGAAAAATACACATCAGGAAACATCGGTCAAGTTATTTTAACTACAAGGTAATATAGTCAAAAAATTATTACCGTTTACGAAATATTTGCAAAAATATAATTTATTAGACCGTTTTCGTAACTCATTGTCTAGCATATAAATTTATTTCGAAAAATGTTCATTGACATGTTCACGGTTTTACAGATCTTTACAAAACACCTATTTTGGTTATGTTTGACCATGTAGGTAGCGGATCAATTATGAACCTTCACCTAATATTTAAAACCTCAATACTAATGTGTATGTAAAAGTCTAGCTTTAGTTCGAATTTATTTCTATGTTTAATGCCGATTATTCTTGGACTAGGTTACAAATGAACAAAATGGGCTTTTAATCGGTAAAGTTCATAATACTATATATACAATTATTATTATAATCAATCAAGTGCAAAAAGTTTTCTGTACAATTACAATTCCAAATGACTGCTTACTTAATAGGCTACAATTTTTCTTTTCGATGTTATTGTACGTGAGAAACCCTTGGTTTTACTTGCACTTGACTATTTGTTTGATAATATTCTGAATCTGACTTTTACAGAATGAGTGGAAAGGATGGCTGAGTGTTGAGAAAATCGTATTCAAGTTTTCTAATAGAGGTTATATATTTATGGCCTTTCCAATTATTTTTACAGAAGTATATATTTAGAAGCATTTAAAATTTTATCTTATAAAGAAATAAGTAGGGTTAGTTCTTTATTGATATATATTTAAACTTTAAATTATTTGTGTTCTCTAATATATACAATTTTCGTGTACAAATTTAATCGATCAAAAAATGGTCTTTTTATAAATATTGGATTTGCGGGTATATAGTATATCTACATAAAAATATTGAAGCATCCGTTTTTAAAAAAAAAAATGAACTATACATTATTGGATCATTACAATTCTAAAATGGGAAACACTTTTATTTCTTCAATTACATATCTGAAACTTTCATTAAATGCAACATATGTATTTCAAAGAGAATTATTTAGAACGTGTTTAATGAATTTGGTGATTAAAACCTATTCGGGAGAAGAATGTTTCCGAAATAAATAAAATGTAAACTGTCACATATCTTTAGGAAGCCACTTTTACGATAAATCTGACTCTGATTGAAGTAAACTTTATATTTTTAAATATGGTCTAGAACGTCGAACTTATATATTGAAAAATAAAACTGATTTCGTACTATGACTAAAGACTGCTCCAATGCTCGTACAATTCATACACATAAATCCTCACTTAAATCATGCATACTCTTTTTATTTAAGCCTTTAACCTTCACATTAATAATAAGTCCCTAACTTTTTTGACTATATTGTGGGAAATAAGCTTTCTTTCATATGCAACACGGATTTATAAAGGGAAAATCAACATAATCAAAATATTCTTTTAAAATTGTGGTTCTTATTATTGCTTACAGTGAGAAGAAGATTTAATTAACTTATTTTCTGGGCGCGTCAAAAATGGTCTACAGCTAAACATAGAAATGTGAATGCCACGTAATATGGTTTTGCTAATCATCATCATTTTATTATTTAACAAACACATTATTTAACTGTACCATAAATGGGCATCTATTACACTGAATTGACGAAATTACTGACTTAATCTTGGATAAGAAACTTATACTTTCAAGACACATTGATCATGTAGTGTGTAAGGCTAATAAATCGCTAAGTACATCTCTTTCGTAAGGGCGTAATACGAGTATATGGAGCCCATCCTACACGAGCACATTAATATGTATAGTAGGAGCGCTGCAAAGATCTTCCACTAAGTTTTTACACACGGGGCCTCTGGTAGTTCAGTTGTTAGCGCGCTGTCCTACCGTCCCAGAGGTTGTGGGTTCGAATCCCACGAATAACCATGGTCTCCAGCGCTACGTGGTAACACAATGGGCCAAAATTGGCCTAAGTGTGCCTTTCTAGGCAGCCACAGCAACCAACCAACCAACCAACCAAGTTTTTACACCGCAGACTTAATACAAATCAAATCTGCCTTTTTATGAAACACGCCATATTTTATTACGCTGCATATGATATACGCGGGATATGAATTGTTCTTTGTTTATTCGAGATTTGCTACGTAATGATGTCAATTAGGATAACTACTTTCTATGATTAATATATACATGTATCAGAAAGACCAATCCGCTCGAAAAACTTGTTGATTGATAAATAAATAAATAAATAAATAAATAAATAAATAATTTAATTAGTAGTATGTATTTATCCACAAGCTGAGAATTTAAATAAATCCTGCAGTTGAAATTTTATTTGATTGTAGATATTTTATCTGCGGTGACCAGACAATGATTAAAACTATTTTATCATCTCTGAAAAACTTTATCCTTAAAGGTATTTTAAAACAAAGTTTTTGATAAGTTAGTTTATCTGTGTAAATTACCAAATATTTCGTCCATGAATTTAGTCAACAATTTCGAAAATTAGCAGCATAGGAATTGCGACCCCAATCTCTAGAGCTTCCACAAGAATAGCTAGGTCCATGTAAGGTCAAATTGCCAAAAACAGTGCATTACCTACTCGTACCGTAATTTCTAAGAGGTTTAACTCGTATTTTAAGCATTATGCGAACCCATTAACTCCCCAGATATTAGTGAGCATTCAAAGGGAACTAGACGAAATATATTCAAATATGACCAATGACTTTAGAATCAAAGCGCATGAAACCTAAATGCGATGTGGTATAGCCCAGACGAACTTTTGAATTACTTCCACTATCTTACTTAGAAAATATATCCCAAAAATGCAAGTCTGCTGGCTTATGAATAAGTAACTAGAGTAACCGAAAGTAGTTTCTTCAGCTTTGCACCATGTTGGCTTTGAACACACAGTCCCAGAAAAAGGATCCAAGGAATAAAAGCTACAGGAGGTGGGAAAATGAACAGGATTATGTATGTATGTATTATATGTATATACAGTACCTTGCACATCGATGCACCCGACCTGTTTTTTCATCGGGCTGGTGTTTATTTGGCACATGTAGCAGCCTCGGTCCGTTTCCCTTAATTGCCGTATCCTTAGCTTCCATGTGTGCATATCCTCGTGGACGACACTTATGCGAGCGTTATGGGTAACAACTCTTCCCTGCAGGGCTAACACCGTCTGGTCAGAGGCACGTAACCATCCAACCTGTGAAAGTATTAAATTTAATTCTGATGCTGAACAAGCGGAATAATACTGCGACTGCAGAAGGAAAACGAAGCAAGGAAACAACAAAGAAAATTTGCAACATCCCAGAGGATACAGGTGCAGCGGAAGTTATCCTTTCCATAGATTTCCTGAAACATGTTCCCTCCAGAGGGGATGTAGTTGCAAAAGTTGGCTCAGTTCGACTAACCCTGATAATACGACTGCGGAACCGGAAAACCTTGAAGGTACGACTGGACGGGTAGTGTTATCACAATTATACCCTCCAGATATTGAATTTTCAAATTATTTTAAGGAATTGTGCAGCAATTGATTCAGTTGACTAGATATCCGGTTAATTGTGGTGGTGGGCCTGCATGAAAACCATTCCCACTACTGCAATGTCCAATATTTATTTTCCTTTACCACCGGTAACACATGAACAATTATCGGTTTATTAATTAAAGCAAATTAGTAATAACTTGCCGCGGTAGCCTTAGAGGCTCCGTAGATAATCATAAATAAATACGCCGACTTGTTATCTCTTTCCGACCTTGAGCTACTTAACACCAAGAATTTGTACACACTTTCAAATAATATGCTTGTATAATTTTCCGTGTGCATATGGAATCATTATAAACCAAACTATTTCCTTACCAGAATTATAGAAAAAATAGAAAATGTCTAATTGAACCTATTGGAAATTTTCTCTATATGACCCTGAAAACGGATTCTCAAATCTTCTTGAATTAGTTTTGGATACCGATAGAATAAACATTTGAAAAGAAGTCTCAACTTAATCTAAATTCTACCGGAATTAAAATAAACCATAATACGATATTCATTCACGAGAGGCTCTTTTTTAAAAACTATAACGTTTTCGTGTAGAGACAGTCAGCGTTGAAGACGAGCCAGCTCTTGGCTGAAAGAAAGCTGGACTTGTGCTAATCAGCAAGTGCAAGGGACCGATAGGGTCTCCCGGGTCGCACAGACCGCTGTGCATCCTCGATACAGCCGGCAAACTCCTAAAATAGCTCCTGAAGCCTCCATGCGGTTCTTGTGGCCGTTGGAGATCTTTCCGAGAGGCAGTATGGCTTTCGGAAAAGAAGGTCGACGCAGCGGAACCATTATTCCCGCCCGATGTACCTACTGGTCACTCTGGATGTGCGCAACGCCTTTAACTGAGGTGGAGGGACGCACTCAATGCGTTAAAGCACGACTTCAAGGTTCCCCAGTATCTCATGCGGATGATGGGGGATTACCTGAAGGACCACAGCCTTACCTACGAGACGGAAGATGGACGGTAACCAGGTCGTGTCAGCAGGGGCGGTCCAAGGATCCATACTGAGTTCCGACATATAGAATTATACATATGCTGCGTATGGTGATGCCATAAGGTTCTTCCTGGTTGGGTATGCCGACGACATCGCGACGGTTATTACCACCAGAGATGTTGCGGCGACTCAACCAGGTGATGCGTGACCATGGGCTAAAGTTAGTGCTGGCCAAGACCGAGATCGTTCTTCTGACGAAAAAGCGCATCTTGAGGGAAATTTGGGTGGGAGACAATGCCGGTCCAGACGAAACTTGCGACCAAGTACTTGAGGGTGAGGTAGGGGAAGTAGGGTGAACAAGGCGGCTTCGGTAACGACGGCGCTGAGCAGGGCCATGGCCAACATTGGTGAACCCAGGTCTTGCAAACGGCTCCCCACCACTTAGACTGTCATGCTCTACGCGACGGAAGTCTAGGCCTGTTCGATACAGTGGGAGAAATACCGCAAGCGTTTGCTATCAGTGGAACGGCGTATGGCTTTCCGCATCGCGAGCTCCCACCGTACGATCTCGGAACTGACGGTGTTGGTGGTCACAGGGGTCATTCCCATTGACCTCTTAGCCAGGGAGCGACAGTGAAAGGGATCTTTCGCCAGGAGGAACAGGATGATAACAGGAAGCGCGAAGTGGGGGAGGCGGTTTTTGGCCAAGTAGAGTGGTCCTCGGGACAGGTGGGAAAATAGGACCCCACCCCGAAGTAATGTCTCACAGACGGATCCGGGGTGGAATTCCTGGGCCGTTGAGAGCTGGCTTTTAACCAGTAGATTTGGTAGGCTGGGCTGGGGAGTCCGGCACCCCGATGGCTATAACAACGAGGTGCGTAAAAGCATTTCTCCTTTCCAAACAAAAAAAAAAAATAAATTTGAACGAAAATAAATAAATAATTAGAATATTTTACTTCAAAATTCAATTACGAAATAATAACCGGTGACATGAAATAGTTTCTGTGTAAAATTGCCAAACAATAAACTCATTTATAAAGTTATATTATATGAGTATATGCGGTATTATGGCTAGTATAGATTTAGTATGTACTAAACTTAATAATTTAGTTACAACATTTTATGAAAAATGTAAAATAGAAAATACGCTGATCAGATAACAAGTACATGGTGAGATGTAAAAATAAGGTTTATGTTAAGGAGCCTAACCTATATACGGTATAAATTTTACTAGGTTTTAATAGAATGAAGCACTTTTTCCAAAATCTTGCATTAAAATAAAATTGTACCTTTACTAGACTACCTATAATATCATAGTTAAATGAAGAATGTATTTCCAGCGCCATTTTACTAAATCCTATTTTATGTACATACGAATGAATTCAAACTCAAATAAGTAAATAAATTAAATAAAAACATTCGGGGGCGGATTTGGGCTCTTTTCCACCCTCCTTCATAAAATTTTTATGGAAGATGTTATCTTACTTCTCTTAATTCTTCTCCCAAACCGCCTTTCATTTTCAATCACAAATATCCTAAATAAAACACTTCTAATAATTAGTTTTTGAAAACTTTGTCGCTACATCGTTTTGTAGACTTGTCGTTATTAATATTAGAAATAAATTGTCATAGGACTAATGTATTTTTGTACAAATATACTTTTTTTTTAGAATGAAACGATTTCCATTACTATAGGTATAATGCGATTAATTCTTAATAGAGTTGTTTATCCAAAAACAAAAAATGGAATACATATTCACTATTTTTCTTTTAAGAGATTTCCGATTTTCCACAATAATGTTTAAAATTCAAAAATCTCAACTCCTACTTCCAATATTTATTAATTTTATTGAAGCAACGAAGGTCAATTACTAAGAGAATTGTGAAAAATTCAAAGATTTAAATCTGACTTTTCGGGATTCTCTTCGAGTCGTAATTTGTGTACTGTACTAAAATAATAAGCACTTGGCAAATTTTAATGTATTGGAAATTGATGATAATGTGAAGAAAAATCTTATTAATATTGATAACAATTGTTTTAAAATCCAACATAGCTAGAATATGGCAAAAGTATATGATAAAATAATGAGTTTTTGTAAAAGCTCTTAAAAGATTTCTTTAAAACAAGATTTAATTTTAAATTGAATACTTTCTAATTATATAAATTATAATTAAGTTTATGATTTCTCTAAGTTCATTTTAAGTTCTGATTTTGTTTTTTTTCTTCCTTAAACGAAACTTCAACACTCTCTACACCTAGAATTTATAAGCTTTTAAAATTTGCGTTTTTCTGACTTCTTTTCGATGTTTTTATACGAATACCCAATGGGTAATTTCTAAACTGGTTTTTAAAAAAAAATATGTAATTCGTTCTACTTTCTACTGTAATGACAATAGTAGCGAATAATTTTGAAAAGATGTAGTACAAACATTTCTTCATGATGCTGTTTCTGAAGAAAATTTGTATCCCTTTTTAGCAATCCCCACTCGAACGAACGGAAATCGATTTTTACCTTATATTTCCCAAGATTCCTTACAGAGCACGTCAGAACAGCTTCTCTTCCAGCAGGATATGTTGCATTGTTAATGGACCCTAGAAATTCCGGCTCTGGTTCAGATATCTGAAGATTGGTGTCTGCAACAGAAACAAGATTCAAAATAATGCAAGACTTTTCACAATTTGCAGTCACCTTATAATTGTTAGTGTACAGGTGTAAAGGTACTGTGGGTGGTAAGGTGCTGTGTAATTGTGTGAAACTCCCAAGAATTACTTATCCTCCGGGCTTCTAACTGCAGGCGTTTGGGACACCGCAAAACTTGTTATTTATTACACTTGAGTTTTCCTGTTCTCGTTTTTCCACTTTTTCTCTATTTCCTCCCACACGATGGAACTTTCTGACTATAAAAGTGCTGATGGCCCTTTACCACCACAGAACCAACTATACGCTGTGCCTCAGGCAGGATATCCCGGCAAAAATAAGAAAGAAAAAGTTCAAGATTTTCTTTCCCGTCTTCGACCTCATTTAGCATTTCTCGAGCGATCTTTGTGCCCGGCATTTAGCAACACGAGCCTTTTCTTCTAGCAACGACCCATGGGCGACGAGGAGTTTATCTAAATTTCGTACTATTTGTGGTAGTATGTTTTGTTTCTCTGCAAGGTTTGTTGCGCACCAAACCTCTCAAGGTTACGATTTTCATTTGCGAAACAATGTGAGCAGTTTCTATGAGGTTGCATGCTACCGAGCCCTTCGTTAGACCAAAGACAGAATAGAAACTTCGGCAATTGGAAGGTTCGACGCTTTGTTGGGATTCACCTTTTGCACAATTCTCCAGAAATTCTTTTTATCTGTTGCCAAGCTCCTCGCTATAATTGTCTGCCGACGCCGCACCAGACTTTAATTCAAGCCGGAAGAGTGTCGCTGTGTTTCATTTATGCTCTAGAAAATTTCTTTAAGTGTAAGGAATTTTGTAATTACGTTTATCGTACGTATTAAGTATCTGTGAGAGAAAAACCCCCCTTGGTTTCTCTTTCCGTAATGAGATTTGAAAATAAAGAGGAAATAGAAACGAATCCTACTCTTAAGTTAGTACGATTCTTAATATCGATTAATTACTTTTCTTTAGGTTATCAAATTGATTATTATTGAAATTAGCTAAAAATACCTTAACCCTTTTAGTGCCGGACGAAAAAGAGCTGCATATGCGAGAATAACCGGCCGATTTTCCTGATTTTACTAAGGTTTGGGAAAAGGCTAGTAAAAACCAAACAAGAAACAATATTTATATAATTTAAAAAGCAATGTATTAAGGACGAAATAGAGAACAACACAATGACACTAATTTTTTTAATTTATTGAAAATTATATAAATTGCAAAGGTATAAAAGATAATAAAGACAGTAAAAGTTTAATTCTCTCTTACAAAACGTATTTGCACATACGAGCGGCATCAATCGTTGCTTATGTTAGATTTCGTTAGCTCCAAGCGATAGACGATAGGAACGCACTATTGGTTCTTGAAAAGGTATCGTGTGAAGTATCAAAAAGCACATCGGAGATAAGGTAACTTGGTAATATAATTTATGTCTCCATTGTACCCATAAGGCGTCCAACACATTCGCGAAAATCGCGTCGACCTGCCACTTCGCCCGACCGAAAAATTCATCGTCCGCAAAGGGTTCAAACGAAAAACTATTTTTTTTTTAATTCTCTCTTAATGAAATTAGATCATTAATAACGTATTATAAATTTATTTTGAGATAGAGTTCTCTCTCGCAATGCGAATAGTAAAGCGCTACAACGTGCGGGCCAATATATCGGCTCTGGCACTTCTCGCCAGTGTATCAAAGGCTAATATATTGGCCAACGGCACTAAAAGGGTTAAGTATTCACTTAACTATTTATTCTGTTTGACAGCAGACTGCCAGTGTTTTACTGCATATATTTTAGCAACTTACACTTCCTAGTTTAAATCATTTTGTTATAATAGCTTGTATTAAGAGAAATGAAATAAATAGGTATATATATAAGTTTTGAGGGATTTCCGTTAGGTGTCGTAATTAGTATAGTCTGTATTTATTTCAATCTGGCTGGCACTGTATTATGGTAATACTAGATGCTAACTATCATATATAGTATAAGCTTGACATTTCATGAAGGACTTTTTTACTCGATTGAAAATGGTGAGTTATGTACTTACAAAACAGCACTTGGGAAGTGATACTGCATTACTACATTTTAAAGAAAAGTTTTGCTGAAAGCTGTTGGTATGGTGAATATTCCATGCCAGACTCAAAAAGAATTATCAACAGTATGAAATGTTAGCCAACCATGTATTTAAAAATTTTTACATGAAAAGGGAATAGTGTAAAAAGAAAGAAATTGGCTTCGATATCAATTATCTGAAACAGATCTTGAACGTCGAAAAACTATTTACGAAATATTGCTTCAAAAGCAAAAAAGAACGGAGCTTTTACTTTATATTATTACTGGTGACAAGATATATATTTATTAAGATAATCCTAAACATCAGAAAGCATAGGTGAAACCAGGTGAACTAGGGCCATCAACTCCAAAACAAAAAATCCATGGTTCAAAGGTATGTATCTGCTGGGACCAAAAAGGTACGCTTTACTTCGAACTGTTACAATCTTCAGAAACTATTACTGTGATCGTTAGCGAACTCAATTAACGCGTTTAAAAAGAGCCCACATTCAAAAACGACCAGAATATACAAATAGACATAGCAAACTAATTTTACAACAACACAAGATCACTTGCTGCTCGTGCTGTGAAAAATTACTTAGAAGGACCAAACTGGTAAGTTCTACCCCACCCGATATTGCTCCGTCAGATTTCTATTCATTCCGGTCGATGCTGTCAGCACTTTCTAGAGAACGGTATAATTCATATAGAGATATCAGAAATTGGCTGGACAACTAGATCCCTTTAAAGGTTCCAGACTTCTTCCTTCGAAGAATATGTTTGTTGTCAGAAAGATGGCAAAAGTTGTAGATTCAGTTGTAGTACACTTTGATTAAAATAAAACTATTGCTTATGTCTTCAATCGACGTGATTTTTAAACAAAAATGTATATAAAATAGAAAATGTATATGATTATATCTCAATCTGCCCTAAAACGCCTACTTAGATACTCTTAATTTCTATAATGTCTGAAAATATATCATATTCCAACTTTAAGACAAACTTTTCATAAGGGTTTCAAAATAACTGACCCAACTAAAACAATTAATGAGAAACCATTAGTTTACACAAATTGACACACCTACAAATAAAAGAATTCTTTTAAATTTTCTGGCGAATTTTCACTTGAAAAGTGCTAATCTTCGAAGCAAATAGTTGAAGTGCAAGAAAAAGATTCAATTAATCCTTTGGTATTTATTTAGTATTAAGTTTCAAATATTGTATTGAGTAAAGAATTATAGAAACTCTGAAGCATTGAAGACTAGTCGACATGATAGATATTTACGAACTTTTCCATCTTTTCTACTATATTTTATTATTTATATTTTCATTTAATAAAGTCCGAATATCAATGTTTTCATTCCTTATAAAATCTTTGTACTCTTTTGGCAATTTTTGTTCCACTAATAAATAACTTGATTTAAAAAAGAAAACATTGCTTTCTCTGTCATTAAAATAAATCGCATATCAAAATAATCTGTCTAATGGAAAGATCAGAAAAATAAATACGTTATTGCTTTTCTTAATTCGCTCTTTATCTCTTCTTCTATAATACTCTGTGTTGTTAGAGCTAAACTATCCCAGCACATCTATTAATTTTTCTATATATTTTCCTTTTAAAATATCCTTCATCTTTGACCATAATTAGTTTTTTCTGACTTTACTTAATCTGTTATTATTATATGTTATTATTTGAGTTCGACAAATTTTTCAAAAAACAATAATCCTACCACAAAATACAATTTAATTGTAGTGAAATAAAAATTAGTCACAAGTATATCAAAAAAGATAAATATGAGGTCATTCATGCGACGTAGAGAATATATCAAATTCATTTCAAAATCAATAGCAAGTGTTTTGTATCATTCTGAGTCCAGCGTATAGCGTATAGTTAGAAAATTCGGTTGTTTAATAGTCATATTATGGCATATTGATGTTTAACTCAAATTTTGAATTCAAATTATTGCTAAAAGGATTTTAAAATTAACATTAACCTGCAAGAAATTTTAGTCTAAGAAATGGTAGGTTATCTAGACTCACTCTTATATACATATATCAGATATTTTGGAATAATAATCTTTTATGATAGAAAACACCATATAGTTTATAGTTGCGAAACCATACTATATATTATAGAAATTAAATGAAACTTTTATAGGATAATTTGTATAGAGTGGCATATTGTTCCATAAGCTATTTTGTCTAGATCAATTGGCTAATTTATATTGCCCTGTTCGTTATATTTTAAAGAATAATATATAAAATCATATTATAATAAACATTTTATATTGTATATTCCTTCCCCTTTTTTCTCAATTAGTCTTTTTGCCTAAAAATTGATGGCGTAAGTATATAAAAGTGTGTGAGTTTTAGCAAAAATTATGAGTGTTTCAAGCTAAGAATTCATCATCATCCGTATGACATCTCTACCGTAGATACTCATAATAAGGGGCTACAAATTGAAATTTATAAATCATTTGCTTAAAGTGTAAATTACAATGAAGAAAAATTAATAGATTTACCATTTAATTATAGATTAATATCTTCGAACATAAGATAAAGCATGGGAACTTGCTATTATTCTTGCTTACTTAAGAAATTTTCATATTGTGTCATCGGAAGCTATGTTTTCTCTTCGGCAGAACACTTTATATCTTTTTCTCAATAAACTATACTATATGAGTATTTTTACTATATATTATTAAGCAGGTGGTCATAATTCTAGTTTTTTCCTATATTCTGATTTATAAGCAATTTTGAAATTCCGATTTTGCTCAGTGCATAATTATCTTTAGTAATTATGTACAAATAAATCTTCTACGCCATAGACGGTTTCTTAGTTTGTGTTTTTATTATATATTCTTATGTAAATTTAATGTAAAGTTACATGAGATATAAATGACTTATAAGAATTAATTGGTATATATATCTAAAAGACGAAAAACGAGTCATCAAATTTATATATTACGATTTCACACTCTATATCCTTTCAAATCCATATTCTATGAAAATAGAGCCAAAAGTTACACAAATTTCACAGAGTTTAATTGCTAATATATGAGAGTCTACGAAAACTCAAAGAACAATTTAGCCCCTTTCGGAATGGAACATATTCATTTCCCCATCAAACTTGAACAAGTTGTAATAATCTTAAGACGACTTTAATAGCCTGGAGCGCAGTGTATTGTGTGAACATTGTGAGTAGTGTGTTGATTCAAATTTTCTGAGAAATGGAGTAATTACCTTGAATTGTTTGCGATGAAGTATGAAGACACTGAACGGTTAGTATGATAGACGATAAAAGAACCGTCATCAGCCTTTCCATGGTGATTTTCCCTAGTTTGGTTTCCAGTTGGTTGTATAAGAACGAATAAAAAAGATCCGTAGTATGTTCTTGTTGCGTTTGTGTAATAGTTGTATATAATCGCTATAACAATTCGACGTAGTCCTTTTTTGTATGCTTGTTGCTTTCTTGCTTGCCGAACGTTTAAATTGCTTGAAAATAAAAACACCTGGTTCCTGGTGTAATCGAAAACTGTATGGGCACCCGAAGAGATGCCGTTTTCCTCGACGGGAAAAAAAAACGTCGATGGTAGAGAGGTTTTCCTTTCTATGCTTTTGTCGTTTCTATCCTATTGGAAACAATAAGCGTTTTGGGCACAGCTTGCTTAAAGTGCTCTAAAATGGTGGTTCGGGGTCGAATTAGATTCCCTTGATACTTGCGCCACACCGATAAACATTTGACTCGTTCGTTCATGGGTAACTATCTGGCACGCCATAGCGCTGTGATATGTTTTTAAAATCATTTTGTTTCCTAATTTATCAATTTTCAGTTACATTCACAACCATCACTCTGCTCTTTCTAACTCTTCTGGTGTCTCTTCGGTATTATCCATTCAACAAAATACCTCACAAGACAGTGAAAGCCCGTCATTTCATAGTAGCGATAATTGCTAAATCTGGAAATAGATAAAAGGATACTTATTAAATTATGATTAAAATAATATTCCGAACTAAAGCTTATTAATTTATATACCTAATTATTGTTGACCTTCGACATAATGGATTCAAAGATTATGCGTTATATTAGAGTTAGTTATACAGGAGTAGTATGAAGTGTTAACCGAAAAATATTTTGATTATAGTTATAATCCGAGAGATGAAGTTGTAGGTTTTTTCTAATTGGGATATTTCAAGTCTGTTGTAAAATATATCGTGGAATAACAAACATAATCCACTCGTACTATATACTTCCTAATCTGACCCTAATACATGTCGAAATGAACCTCATTCCACAGAAGGGAGGATTATTATCAATATTTTGTTTTTAATTTTTGTTAGAGTCTATTTATAACCGATTACATAGCTAAACATTTTCATAACATGCAATTTTGATAAGATTCACTTATGTTCAACATGAAGATTGCTGGATTAATTATTGCTACTTATTTTTTATGAAATTAGTGCATAGTTATTCAATATCCACTTTCTACGGGTTCCATAAATATTAATAAAAATTGACTAGATATACAGTGACTCACATATCCGATCGAATTAAAATTGAATATGGATTAAGTGTTTCTCAAATTAAACGTGGACATATTTTTGAATAGTTTTTTATTTACATTTAATTCCTTAACAAAAACAATTCCATTCATATACTTCGGTTAACTAAATAACTATAATTTAACGGAAAATAACATTATTCTTTAGAAAGAGAGATTCGATCAATTTTGTCAGTTTATCATTTATTGAAATTTCAATGTAATTAATATTTAGTATGCCCTCCTTTTGCAGCTAAAACAGATTTAATTCGTTCTGGCATACTGTGCACTAAGTTCTGGCAAACTTCAGCGGATATTTTTTCCCACTCAATTTGCACTCGACTCCAAACCTCATCTGTGGTTTTCGCTGTACTATTCCAGCTCGATATTCTCCGCTTTAGGATACCCCAAAGGTGTTCGATGGGGTTTAAATCAGGGGATTGGGGTGGCCAGTCTAATACATTAACCCCATTATTTTGAAGTCACTCCGTCGTTATTCTTGCGGTGTGTTTAGGATCGTTGTCGTGTTGGAAGACAACGTCCGAAAGATCTTTACCCCATTTTTGCAAGGAGGATTTTAGAGAATCGTTGAGAATTTGTACGTAATCTATAGCTGTCATCCGACCAGTTATTCTGGAATATACCGCAACTCCCGCGGAACGCATACATCCCCATATCATTATGTTTCCGCCACCAAATTTCAACGTTTCTTTAACTAATCGTTTCGATAAAGCTTCTTTAGGTTTTTTCCAGACCCATTCTCGTCCATCTGAACCTAAACGATTAATTTTCGTTTCATCGGACCAAACGACATTTTCCCAATCACACAAGGTGTAATTCTTATATAATACTTTTTTGCAAAATCCAATCGCAGTTTTTTGTGTCGGTTGGTTAACAAGGGTTTTTTAACTTTGGCTCGACCTTTCATTCCCGCTTTTCTAAGCACTCGTCTTACAGTTTCTGTACTATGTAACATCGATTTGATGAGTTGTCAAGATGTTTTTCTTAATTTGTACGGCATTTTCAAATGTACCAGTGATGACTGATCTAACAATGTTACGCTTCATAACTGAGGAGAGTTTGGGTATTCGATCTAATGTGTGAGTCACTGTATTACATAAAAGGCCTTCTTACAGAATTCTTTAAATCAGTTACAAATATTAAAATGAAAAAATAAGTTTAAGACTAAAGGACCAATACAGAAACAAAGCAGCAAAATATCCTATCATCCCCTTGTTATTCACAATCAATCCATAATAAAAAAAAAAAGATTTTTAAACAAGAGGGAAGTGACATAATTTTACACAATTTTTCTTCAAAGTTTAATGAGAGTTTTTGCCATTCCACAGTGAATATGGTGGCACATTCCCAAAGATTTCTCAGCGAAATAATTAGAAAAGCGCGACAATGAAACAATTTGCAAAAATTAAATAAATTGTCGAGAATTTCACTCATTTTTATTCCTTTTCCCATTAAGCGCAGAAAGGATTTAAGTAAGACTTGGAACATTTTTTGTACTTCCTTCAACAAGAGTTAGCTATAAAATGGGAGAAAATTTGAACGAAGAAAGAAATGGAGAAGGAAGATTTTAATTTCGCTACTTTTTGCTGTTGATTTATGGAAAGTGTCATAATCTTGAAAACAATTTGTGAGGTCTTCCTTTTGCGGAAAAGGATTAATTTATTTTAAGGGTTGTGTAATTTTTAATGTTTTCAGGTTGGTTAAAGATTTTTTCGTTAAATATTTTATAACAAATAAAACAAAATAAATTTAAAAAAAATAACCTTTAAACCAAAAACTCAATTTGGCAACCAAAATGTTCTCATATTTCATATTTTGTGGAATGCTTTAAATTCAAGGTACGAGTTTGGTAGCAATTTGCTACAAGTTTTGAATTATCTTTGGACGCTTCCGAAGTTTTTAGGATATTAATGATTTAAATTCGAGAAAGTGATATTAATTAATAATAAAAGATGAAAATATCCTACTATGCTAATTGGGTTGAGTAACTTTGTAGGTATTCTCATATAGGGAAGTTTACTGAAGAATTTAATGATCCATATATTACCAAACTGTTGTTTCTTACGTTCGTTTTACCTGTCTTAGAATATGCCAGTCCTGTTTGGTCACCTTCTTATGCATTTCACTCTGATCGACTTGAGTCGGTTCAAAAACGATTTTTGCGATTCATCGTTCAATCTCTTCCTTGGCTCAATCCTCTATTCCTACCACCATATGCAGATCGCCTAAAGCTTGGTTGGTTGGTTGCTGTGGCTGCCTAGAAAGGCACACTTAGGCCAATTTTGGCCCATTGTGTTACCACGTAGCGCAGGAGACCATGGTTATTCGTGAGATTCGAACCCATAGCCTCTGAGACGGTAGGACAGCGCGCTAACAACTGAACTATCAGAGGCCCCTAAAGCTTATTTCCATGGCATCCCTGTCCGATAGACACACTGTATCCATAATTGTTTTTGGCTTTAAAGTTTTATCTGGTGAATACGACTGTCCACGACTGTTAAGCTTATTGAGCTTATCCGTCCCACGCCCTGACCTCAGATCTTGCAATCTCCTTCATGCACTTTTTCACCGAACCAACTATGGCTTGCATGAACCAACTACGCTCATTTCGAGACTGTTTAACTCGCATCCCGATAACATTGATTTTAATTTATCTACTTTTCAATTGAAGAATCGGCTTACGAATTTCTTTAGTAACTAATTTATAACTATTTTATTTATTCTTTTCTTATGTTATATCAGATATTTGTTGTTCTTATTGTTTTTTTAATAGATATTTAATAGACATTGTATTTAATAGACATTGTATGTCTCATTGCGAAATAAATAAATAAATAAATATGCTTTGACTTTTCTCTCACATTTTTTACACCAAATATATTTTCATATTATTTGAATTTATAAAAACAAATAGCTCTCACTGATAAATCTGTGACGATCAACTTAGTAAGAGCGCTAATATTCGATATTTCGATTCTTATAAACCTTTCTTGTTCTGTTGTGTATGTACCACCAGTGGTACAAGCCGCCCGATGGGATAGTCCTCTACGTACCACTAGTGGTACATGCTGGTGGGAACGTGTTAAACTTACCCTCAATTTAAAACAGTAATTTTAAACAAATTTTTTAGATTTTAATGTTCATTATTATAATGGGGAATTTAAACAATATTTTAATGTTATTTCAGAGAATAATACGACAATTCGGAAAACCCAGAAATGCCGCTTTTTCTTAATTTCCAAAAGTTTCATTAAACAAAAGAAAGAGCTTAGCGAAAATAACCATTCCCCGTCCATTTAACATTTTCACCTTCCAATTTTCAGTACAGTAAAGTGTGGATGGCATAAAAGCGAAAAAGGAACAACGAATCGAAGAAAACAGAAAATCCCCTTGTAAACCGGAAACCCCAATTTCCAGGATATCCACATAAATTCGGCGAAGGAACTATCGATCCGCATTGTAGCAATTTTCACAGCTACTCTTCACCGACTTGTTTGATAAATGAAGTCCGAAAAGTTTTCCTAAAATCGAAAAGAAGTAGGGTACATTGGGAGCCGGGAAAACCTGCTCGCTATTGAGCCCAATTACCGCCTAGCCAACGGTTTCTTTTAAGTTGTTACGGGTGGTAGTGGTGGCTAAAGTTTTAAATTGGACCAAACATTGTAAACCCCAAACACATTGGTGGAGCTGCACTTTTTCATTTATTGCAAAACTGAAGGGAACTTTCTCTCGCCAACTTCCTCCAACCTCTCGTCCCTTTTGCATGTTGATGCTATGCTGTTCCCAATTGAGAGGAATGTTTTATTTCTGACGGCTTAAACTTTTGTTTCACAATTTTTGCAGCAGTGGCAGGTGAAAGCAGAAAGAAAAGTGTAACGTAAAATAGCACTTAGGGACCATCAAGTGGTCTATGATAAATGGCCGGAATTCTCGTTTTCTTGTGTACAGTTCCTGGAAAATTACGTGTGGGGCTTAGTAGCAAAAAAGTAAAAAATGGAAACGTTTGTACGATTTGAAGCAAAACTGTTGGTGAAGTAAAAGGATGTATAACCGATAAAAGTTTTAATGAAGTGCCAACACATTCAGTTGGAAAATCTCTCTTTGGTATACAAGACAATATCACTCCAGCAGTCTCAATATGAATTTATAATACTCGTATAAAATTTTATAACAATCGTCATAAGAAGAAAAGTATTTTAACTTTGGTTAAAGAAATTAAAATATTATGGTGATTAGAACACTAACTTTAAATAATACAAAGAATAGTAGGATATCAAAACCAGGTACTATGTACCTAGTCGTGCCATAAATTCTGTCACAACTTTAAAGAAGCATAAAATCTAAACAATAAAATATAATATGTTTATTCCAACGAAATTTATTTTAATAAGATATTGTTAATTAATTAATAAAAACTTTACTCGAAATGACCTCCTTTAGCTTTTATACAAGCTTTTAAACGTTGTGGCCACTGGTCTATAGCGGCACGCACAGTATTCAACGACATTTCATTTGCTGCTTTCACCAACGATTTTTTCAGACTGTCCAAATTGTGGTGGGGAGTTCTACAGGCCTTGTTCTCTAACTCTGTCCATAATGCATAATCCAGCGGATTTAAAGCTGGGCTCTCGGATGGCCAATTTTCTTGTGCAATAAAATCAGGAATGTTATTGCGAAGCCACTCCTGTGTGCTTTTTGCTTTGTGAGCAGGAGCAGAGTCTTGCTGGAAGACCCAATGTTGTCCACCGAAGAGAGTTTGCGATAAAGGTTTCACAACACCTTCCAGCACGTTGGTTTGATAAACCGCCACACCGGTTTTGACACCTTTTTCGCAAAAATGGAGTGTTGTGACACCTTTATGGGATACACCCCATCAAACCATTACAGAAGCTGAATGATGGCCTCGTTGCACCCTGGGAACCGGTTTTTAGCTTCTTCTGATGATGTTGCATAAACTTTATCATTTTGTTTATTAAAAACTTGCTCCACAGTAAACATTTTTTCGTCGGTAAAGAGGATGTTCTCATGACCATTGGTTGCGTGCCAAAGCAAGAGGCTCTTGCATCTTTCCAATCTTATTTCCTTTAACCGTGGAGTCAACATGTGGGCTGTTGACCGACGATAAGCCTTCATATGAAGATCATCTCGAATGAGTCTACTCATCGATCTTGTGGAGATTTCCAACTCCCTCGACAAAATTTTTTGTTTGCGCAGTGGATTTCTACGGATGCGCTCTCGGACAGTTTTGATGACACTGACTGTTCTAACGGTACGTGGACGACCGGTCCTTGCTCTATCATCTATGCCTAAGGTTTCATTAAATCGTTCTATGGCACAATAAATGAATCTTTTTGTTATTTGCAGCGGTTTCAACAAATTCAAAATTTCAGAAGCATTTTTTCCACACTTATGGAGTGCTATTACAGCGATACGATTTTCTTTTACTCCCCACTCCATGATTACGAGTCAAAGACTGTCACCAAACTGATCGGAATATTACGCCGTATAGTTAATTTGTTACAAAGTGCAACATAACGGTACAATTCCAGGGTAATTTCTGAGAAAGCGAGCATTAGAAATTGTGTGACAGAATTTATGGCAAGACTAGGTATAATATTTTAACCATAAAGTCAGTGAAATATAATTTTGACTAAGGATGAAGGTAATTTGGAACTTTCATAACAATATCATATTTTAATTACATTTCATAAAAACATACCCAATATTATCGCTACAGGCTTTCTTTCATGTACCAAAAATTAAAAACAAACTTAATTAACAAAAATGTTCACATACAATTATTTTTCATTATCTATTCAAACGATTTTAAAGGTTTTGTTGAAAGATAAAAACAAACAAAAAATAGTAAAGAGAAAAATTATTTTTATTTCGTGTCAAGAACAAAAATTTAAGTCTTATTCCTGTAACATGGCTTAAATGAAAGGCAAGGAATTATACACCACAGTACACAGTGATGTAAAATCCTGAAAAGTTGATCAAGTTGCTGATGACGATATTGACGATGTCTGTTCACGTATTATGTGAAAACTACTGGACCAATTTAAATGAAACTTGATATACATATAGGTAGCTTACGTCAATATGTAGTATACTTTTTTAGCCCGACAAAGAATAAAAAAGATTTCATGGAGAAGACTATGACCTCCTAAATTGAAACAAATTCTTTTCAGTTACCTTTGCTTTCAATTATTTTTTCTACACAAATCGGCATAATAATTCGATTGAATTTTAAATCGTAAGTTCTCTTATAAGCTTCTTGCGATATGCTTCATGCCGATTAAAACAATACCTTATACCTTCGAAATGGTTCAGTGGGATTGAGTTTCATCTTTCTCATATAATTTTTATATCACCACGAATATTTTTACTTTCATTTGTCTCTTATTTATTTATTTTTTTTTTAACTGGCTTTCAAATTCAATTCAAAGGTAGAAATAAATACAAAATTATAATTTATGACAAATATTCTTTTGTATTTGCTTTTTTCAAACATATTTATACCTTTTGTCTTTGAAATCACAACCGGCGATATCAAAATCAAATCATAAAGAAACTCATTTTCAGAAATATTGCCCGCTTTGATGAAAAATATGGCTTCCTTAGATTTTATTTGATGTTTGATGTCAGTACATCCTAATAAAAAAAATAAATAATTTTGTATGCCACAAAGCTAGAGACAAAGTAACGAAATGTGATAAAACGATATGTAATAAATTAGTACAACTTGCATGATTGATATTTTGTTGAAATTTTAATTTAGGCCTAGTGACGGACAGATTGATATTTTCTCGAAAATTAATATCTAAATAAAATTCAACTGAAATAGTTGAAATAGCAAATAATACAATCTTTTAATTCATCCACTTTATTATAACTCAAACTAGCAACCAAACCACCCCACTGCAGACGGTGAAACCATTTTAACATTCAGGCCACAAACAATAGCCACTATAATCACTCGTATACGCTCTTCCTATCCAAATTAGCTTATCTTATCGCAATCCAATCCACTTCAGTGTTAACATAGGGATCACACCCGGCACATTTTCTGCGGTACCCGACATCCAGAACTGGTACATGATAGGAGGCTGGATGATGATGATGATGCTGGTGGCGGGGTTGTTCTCGCCTCGTAATATGTTATTAAGAGTGTAGACGAGCGCTTCGCTGCCGCCGCCTATATTCACCCATCGAAAGGCGGGAAGAAAGTTCGTAAAAAAAGCACATCATCTAAAAAAAAAAAAATGTGGTAAATATTTTCGTAATCTGTTTTCCCTCTTTTTGACTGAGGTTTCATACCCCTTCGGGTTTTCGAAAATGTGAAAAGTTGGGCGTTGGAAGAGTTATAGCATTTAAATGAGTGTGTTTCCATACATTTTGAAAGGTTTTCGGGGTAAAAGTTTTCTGAAACAAAACGGTGCACATAATGATGTCAGCTGTAAGATAAAGTGTCTATCGCTTAGTGCCACTTGTTTTTATATTTTACTGACACTGTTCACATAAACGGATAAATTTATTTTGCCAATCTGAGCATTACCCCATTTTTCAAATATTAACAGGTTTAAGTGATACTTTTTACTTTTCTTTCAAAATAAATAAATAACTATTTCATGAGCTGAATTGAAATTTTAAGACTGTTTATCTTAGTAGAATTTTATATAATGGCTTTCTTGTTAAGATTGAAAACAAAAAATTTACCACCAAAATCACAATACTCGTATATCAAACATTCTGAAACATTAGTTATAATTTTTTCAATTATTTATAAAAGCTGAAAAATAATTTAAATTTTGAAACACTTCGTTAAATTTCGCGTTATGTATAACTAAACATCAGGTTTTTTTCCGGTAAGAGATTAGTAAAAATTAGCAATAGCAACAATTTAATTATTTTCTTATATAATAGAGCTTAATGAAATTAGTTTACTAATAACAACATGTAAGGGCCACGGAAAAACCAGGGAAATCCCGCTTGGTCTTAAATAAGTAAATTGTAAAGATTGTAGCATACATATTTTCTCAGCAGCACGGGTGTTTGTAAGGACGAGCAGCAGTATGATAATCTGGAAATAGCGTCGAATGTCTGTGGTAATAAATAACTCAAACCGATCGGCACAAACAGTTTTGTTCGTAATTAAGTGCTGAAAGGGAAAAACAATAACTGAACCCCTTTTCACAAGTACGATTTACATTTTGTGCAATTCTAAGAAGGGAAGCATAGGTTCCCTGTGCATGGCCATAAAGTCCTTCGCACATGTGCAATGAACAAAATAGGAAACAGGCACCTTCTTAATTGAACATGTCCTAGCATGCGCATAGTTTAGGCGCCAAAGGATTTAGTTATGACCAGGTTAGAGGTATAAAAGGTTAGGCAAGATTCGGGAATGGGGATTATCGCGGAGTACTCGTTACATGGACACCATCGGGCGTGCTGCTGAGTTGTGTCCTGCTGCAGTTTAAATTTGAGAGTTGTAGTCTTTACAAACATATATTTCTTTTAATCAGTTTATAGTTTCTTTATATATCAAGGACAATTATTTCTTTATGTTTTGCCACTTCCTATTTTCCATAAATATAAGGAATTTAAAGAAATATTCGACTTTGAATTTTGGGGAAGTCTAATTTGTACGCAAAAATGTTTACTTAAGAATAAACAAATTTGAGTAGACTTATTACTATACTACCACAATTTACAAACAAAATTATCTAATTAAATTTCAAAGTTAAAGCAACCGCAGTCATATTATTGAAACGTTTAAAAACACTTTTTTGTAAGATAAAATGTTCTCTTCTCTCTTTATTTGTTGTGAATTTTAGTCCAAGAAAATACTAAAATGCGATGTTTAGATATGCATATTTAATACCATTATACGATTGAAGATCCCTTAAATGAAGTTAAAAATATACGCTCAATACAACTCAAAGCAATAAAATTGCATGTTTAAATTTCGTTTATTAATCAGAATAAAATAAAACAATTTGCATATTAATTCAGTATTTATAGGCGGTAACAAAGAAAACAAGCATCAAGCATACTTTGAGAATCCTTAATTAATTATTAATTAATCAAGCAATACAGCGTTATGCAATTATTATGTGTAATAGTTATAATCTCATAAATACGGTTTTGTCAACAGTATCTACCCAATTTTTACTGAAATATAGTTTACTTCACATTTGTAAATATTTTTTGGAACAATGTTGTTAAATAAAAATTTAGAAAACTACTTCAATTTTTTGTTTATTTTCTCCTTCCGTAAAGCTTAGTTATTATTTAAAATTGTAGCATAATATTGTATTTTCTGGACATATTCTTAAAAGAATATTTGAAAAAAAATTTAAACAAAAAATCGATTTGTTTTTAACTGATTAAATCGTCTTTAACCCTTTTATAAATAGCCGATATTGATTTAGCTAAAATGAGTGTCGAAAACATTACTTAACTGATAAACATAATTGTTATGTAGTTGCCGGCAAACATTAATTTCTATTTAAATTTAAATGCTACCCATATTTTACGGAAAATTCAAAAAATGCATTTACATACTCGACGTTGTGTAAATTAAGATTGTGTAAAAGTTTAAATGTTTTCTTAATAACTCAGATATAAAATATCCGCTTTAAATTGAAGATGTAATCCTTCCTTTCAGCCTTGGAAGAACCGGTTTAATTCGTCCAAAATTTGATGTTTTTAAATAATTTTATAATTTTTGTATTTTCAGTATTTTTTTTTTGCAATAATGATATCGGTTATTATTTATTTCCAATCATTGAAATATATTGTAATAAACGTTAGCTACTCCGTTTTCATATAATTCTAGCTATATTTAAGAAAGTGATAATATATGCTGCGGTTTTTTGTGCCAAGACCCCGCTAGTGAAGTAGACGTTCCTTTACCCTAAGGAAAGCTAGAAGTCCCCTCACAGAAGAACTTCGGACTTCAACCGAACTCGGGAACTCCTAGCTGAAAGTCACTCTTCTTGTCCTTGCTAAAGTCGGGCAACAAGATGTGAGCTGCAGTTTCCACCTCTGACCATAGTTTACAATAGTGACTAAATTTGATTTTGAGATAAACCCATTCGAATAATCGATTTTTGTAAAATAAGCATCATTAAATTAATTTCAGTTTATCAGAGTTATATTTCACTCATTAATTTATGACTCAACAATTCACGGAAAAACATAATGACCGAAGTTTATATACATTTCCTCCTATAAATGTATTATAGGCGAAATCGTGTTTGCTACAATTCCTAGGAATAGGTTAGATTAGAGGTAAAATAATGTTCCACGATATACACATAATATGGTAATTTTTGCAATAAATATGGTTTCTAGAATAAACAAATTATTTACAAAAGCAGTATGTCTATCACATTTCGCACTACATTGATTACTATATTCGAAAGAAATTTTATAAAAAAAATGTTGTGGTAAAGCCCATGTATAACATCCCATCTCCTAAATATGTATGTAACCAGATATACTAAAAGAATCGATCATTTAGGACTCTAGGCTGAAATGATAATAGTAGAGATGGTAAACTCTTAGACATGGTTAGGTTATGTTGACACATCTGTGCTCGCTTATCAAAAGGCACACCTTTTAGGATTATGTTTTTACCACTTTCAGAAGAGGTTCTTGATGGTAATCAAGGCCAAAACTTCTAGTGCCGCCAACGAATCGCGTTACCAAATTTCTACTTTGGTATGAGTTTTATTCAAAACATATCCACCGATCCTAAAGAAATAATGCTCAGTATAATGTTTTATAGTATATGCAACAGAGCATTAAGTTAAATGCAATATTTTTATAGCAATCATCACTAAAGCTTCGGGGGTAATTTGTCTATGAGTTTATGCTGAGATATCGGTTCGATCCCCATATAGGAATAAAAATAAGCAAAAAAATGTGGTTAGATAGCTCAGTTTCCGTATGCGCAAAAACAAAAATTGTGTTGGGGTATAAGAATTAATTCTGTGGCAATTATAATTTTAAAAAATATGGTAAAATAACATTATTTTACCATTGTGTTGGATACTTCGAATTATTTATGGCATATATATGCTACTTTGCCTACGATACATAGTTCTTCATGAGTGGCAACATACTTCATGTACGTTATACATTTTCATATCGGTGCGGCCAGTTAGCATTAGCTAAATTTAATTAATTTTTTGTATAATACTTATAGCATCAACTCTTGAAAGATATATGGTTGGCTCCTATAATGAATTCTATCATACAGTTTTTCCCAAGTTCAAGTAACATTTGTACAAAATTTAATATGAAAAATAAAAATGCTTGAGTATAGTCAAACTACATTCTACATAAACATAGTCAAAAACATTCTATCGTCGTCAACTTCGAACTCCGAAGCTTGTTGCTTTCTAATTCTTTTGTTTGTCGGCAGGCATATAAAATAAGTTCGATAACCCTCAGGAATGATTTCTTATTATAGTAATCCCGAAAAAGAGTCTTTCGTGACTCTACTAATTGGATTGTTCTGAAATAAGCCATATTGAAATAATTTATACTATAACCACCACCACCACCACCACGATGATGTTTATCACTCTGGACCCGATAGTCTACCTCAAGAAACTTCGTTGTTGATTAACCTTACTTTCCCCAAATAGTTTCACTGAACACATTTGTGCGCTATAGTGTGAATTTATGTGAATATATTTAATTAACACTAGGTTTACCAAGCTGTAATTTTGACCCCTCTGAGAAAACTTTTCATTAATTTTCTTCAAGAACATTTTTGCCGTATTTTTTGAAAATATTTTAATTAATTCTTATTTATATTAATAATACATATAAATCTAATCTTTCCTGTCTTCTACTTCCAGATATATAGTATCCCTAATTTTACCAAAGGGGTCATTTTGACCCTTCGAGTTAATTTTATTATATCTGGCAGCTCAATTTATTTGGTTACTTTCTTTTATTCAACAGGCTATGCAAAGAAAAAAATAATTAAAGGTGAAGTAAGTAGCTCATTTTTTTTGATAATCACTCAGCAAATTATTGAGCACATCAGATTATGTACAGAAGTAGAGGCTTCGCGAGTTTTAGGAACGGAATGGAAGCTTACGAAAGAAGAATTTTGTGCATTTTTAGCAATTCTATATGCACGGGGTGCATACGAAACCAAAAATTTGAAAATATCATATCTTTGGTCTAAAAAATGGGGACCTCCTTTTTTTAGACAAACCCTGAGTAGAAACACATTTACAAAAATTTTACGCCTCATCCGCTTTGATAAAAAATCTGAACGGAGCCAACGACTTCAAAATGATAAATTTGCTCTAATATCAAGAGTTTGGCGCGATTTTATTGAAAACAGCTAAAGGGGCTTCATACCAGGAAAGGTATAACTATCGATGGACAATTATTGCCGACAAAAGCTCATTGTAGATTTACACAATATATGCGTAATAATCCAAACAAATTTGGCATAAAATGTTGGCTGGCATCGGATGTAGCTACAAAATACGTCATAAACGGGTTCTCTTACCTAGACAAGGATGAAGTAAGGCCATCATCTTGGTGAATTCGTGGTTACGAAATTAATTGAACCATAAGTCAATTTATATTTTTTCCAATTAAATACCCAAAAAGGTCATTTTGACCTCTTTGGAGGAAATAGGTATATGTCAACTCATGGTAAACCTAGTGTTAAGGTACAACAATTCTTTAAATTTTCAATTGCAGTGATTCTTTTTCCATAAGCCGCATAAAGGTATAAATTAAGTTTAAAGTCTGTTCACAGAGTTTGATGAAACGTAATAGAAACGTTCATTTAGAATCAAAAGTTGACGATGGTCACATGTATTTCAGGTTTAAAACTAATGGTCTTCCCTTACAATTTGCGCTATATTCCCACTATGTTTTGGAGGAGAATAAGTGAAAGCACTTAATTTCCATATGTTTCCATCTAATTTATTTAAATAATTCTATGCAAAAGTTTCAAATAAATAAAATTTTACTTTCTTTCGTTTTGCAATTTCATAAGATAAATACCCGATTGCTACCATCAATATATTTTTAATAAAACATTATCTTTTATTTATTTTGAAAGGTTTTTGAAGATTTATTTAAAATAAAACTTGGAATGGGTCAAAATCCGTGAGGAGACCTGAAACTTAAACTGTTCCACTTCTGGTTTTATTTTGCGGCATATCTTAAACAATAAATTCCCGGAATAATCATAGAGGCACATCACTGCAGCATATTAAGAGCAGCAAAATTGGTATTGCACCCCACATTCATTTCATTTTCCGGGTAGTGGAAATTTCATATAAAAATTAACGAACTTGTAGGTATGATGCAACGTCAATTTTTGGTGCTTTACAAAACATTTTGAAATTAAGTATCTTAAATTATTTTTATGTTTCTGAGCTTTAATTAATCCTACCATTGTCTTATCCATTTCAGCTGTGCTGGCAGGTAGTTCGCTGTACACTGGCCACTATTAACAATAACTTTTAATGACCACAACACCACGAGCACTATTTAAGATATTTTTATTTCGGTGTTGTAAACAAATCCAAATTTGAAACATTCACTTATCACATTTTAAATAATAATAATAAATTTCTTTCGACATTGACAATATCACCATAATTTAAATAAAATAACAACCACTTAAACCGAAGGTAGATCTTTCCAAAACGGGGAATATATTTGTATGTTACCCATTCAGTGGTATAATTTATTCGCGCTCAAGGAAGAGTATATAACGCACGATAACTTTTCAGGAATTTACAATTAAACAGGAAATATACCCGAGGAAAAATCAGCCTTTCGCTTTGAAATCTTCTCGATAACTGAAACCTATGAGATATAAAAGTTGGTCGGGAAAGGTAAAAGCGTCGAGAGAGAACACATTTTTAGTATGGTACAGTGCAGAGCTAATATAAGGCACTATGGTCCTTTTTGGAGGATTCGCTGCTGCTGCTGCTGCTCCCGCTGCTGCTACCGTTGCTGCTCGATTTTACTGCTGCTGCTGGTGCTGCTGCTACTACCACCACCGCTTCTGTTCAATTTACATTTACCCAATCCACCGAGGAATGGTTCCCAAAAATATTCCCGATCCGGTTCGTCCTTTTGTTCTACTTAAGGCTTTGCTCCATTTCGGTGCGATTTGCACTTTACTTCTGCTCTACGTGTCCTCCCGGTTTTGCTTGTATATTTTTCACTCAGCAAATTGTGCGCAATTTCCGTTTTCACACACAAACCTAACGACAAGGGATGTAGGAAATCAAAAAACAAATATAGCAGCAAAAATTCACGAAAGGAATGCGCTCTCATATAATTCGTTCCACACATTCCACCCTATGCAATTTGGGCTAACTAAGTTCGTAAAGAAAGCACAGGACGCCACTCCGGGAACCATCCGGTACCCTTGTTTGTATTGTAACCACCCGGTGACAGGAAAGGAAATCTGCGCATGACCTCACTTTGTCAAAAGGATCCTTTTCAAGAGAAAAGGTTTGCCCCATAAGGATTTTCTCGTCAGTCTGCTTTGGCTGCTTTACCAAAACCTTTAGGTAAGAATGTATTTTTCTATTTTTTGGATGATTTCTTCTTCTCAAAAGCACAATAAAGCACTGATTTATTGGAAAAATATGAAAAAATAAAGGTGATAAAGGTATTTTTGTATTTCTTAATGCAAATTCAATAACTTGTTCACTTCTGAAATACTTTATTTAACAACAAATATAAATTTTTACTGGAATGGTGAAATGCCAAAAGTATAATTTTTGATTTCAGTTATTTCAAAATACATTTTTTTTTTACTAATTTTATTAATCTTGTTTTCTATCATAAATTATCATATCTGCGGCAAACAGACAAAAATGTGGTTTATGATGGTTAGTATCAATTCAAAAATGAACATTTTCTATCTACAATAGTAGAGTTAACTGTTGGGCTGAAAATTTCATATCGTTTTATACAAAAACACATTTTTTTGGCAAAATTCGATTTTATTATTCAACATAGTTGCCATCGAGGGCGATACACTGATTATAGCGATCTTCCAACTTTTCAATACCATTTTTGTAGTGAGATTTGTCTTTAGCGTCAAAATAGGCCTCTGTTTCGGCGAATACTTCATCATCGTCTTTAAATTTCTTTCCAGCGAGCATTCTCTTGAGATTAGAGAACAGGAAAAAGTCGCTGGGGGCCAAATCTGGAGAATACGGTGGACGCGGAAGCAATTCGAAGCCCAATTCGTGCAATTTTGCCATCGTTTTCATCGATTTGTGACACGGCGCATTGTCTTGATGAAACAACACTTTCTTCTTCTTCAAATTGGGCCATTTTTTCGCGATTTCGTCCTTCAAACGCTCCAATAACGCTATATAATAGTCGCTGTTGATGGCTTTTCCCTTTCCAAGATTGTCGATGAAAATTATTCCATGTGCATCCCAAAATACGGACGCCATAACCTTACCGGCCGACTGTTGAGTTTTTCCACGCTTTGGTTTCGGTTCATCGCATGCAGTCCATTCAGATGACTGCCGACTGGACTCCGGAGTGTAGTGATGGATCCATGTTTCATCCATTGTCACATATCGACGCAAAAATTCACTTCTATTGCGGTTGAACAGCTTCAAACATTGCTCTGAAGCACCGACACGTTCTTGTTTTTGGTCGATTGTGAGCTCGCGCGACACCCACTTTGCACATAGCTTTCGCATACCCAAATATTCATGAACGATATGTCCAATATGTTCCTTTGATATCTTTAGAGTGTCAGCTATACAAATCAACCTCAATTTACGATCTTCCAAAATGATTTTGTGGATTTTTTTGATGTTTTTGTCCGTAACAGCCTCTTTTGGACGTCCACTGCGTTCATCGTCTTCGGTACTCATATAGCCTGTACGGAATTTAGCAAACCACTTACGAATGGTTGCTGCCTGGCGTAGAGTCCGGATAACACTCAACAAGCCACTTTTTGGTATCAGGGGTACTATTTTTCATTAAAAAATAGTGTTTCATTAACACACGAAATCCTTTTTTATCCATTTTTTTTCAAAATAACAAAAGTCTTGGTTTTAGTCTCGATTTTCTGCATGAACGACTTGTTGCACGACAAATTGCAACAGCCAGATCTACTCTACTCATCACTATATCAGAAGAAGATCAAAATTCACAAAAGACATAAAATCATTGCTTTGTTGAGCACCTCCTCATGTGAACTGTTATTAAAGAGGTCTGTTTCAAATGCAGCCGTGTTTTCTTACAACGACCTTTAAATTTGTAGCCCACCTCACGTGTAGTTTGACAAGCTCTTCGCCAATTATTTTGTCAATCATAAACCTTAAAAGGGGTCTTTTCGGTAGAATTTAAAAATTTTAAAAGATTCGTGCATTGTCTTTACATCTTCTATTAAAATTGCATCCAAAACTCTCGACATAACTTGGCATTATTTATAATTTATCACATACCTTTGGATTTTGGGGGATTTGAAGTTGGAGATTGCAAATAGATTTTCCTTCTACATATATCTTTCAGGCATTCACTAACCAATCGATTTGAAATGTATTAATTATTATCCTTCCTCCTGCTATTCCATAATATTTGTACCATCAAATTGACAACCTGATTTTCAATAGAGGAATACTTAAATGACAAATTTATACTGGACGGAGTGCATACTTGAACTTTTTCATTTTACAAAACATATCACACAATTTTTCAGTATAAGTGGGCATCTCTGAGGTTGTTACAAGAATTAAAGCTAACTAAAGATAAAAATGATTGACTGAAACTCACATTTATAAGAAATGAAATAAAAAACAGCACACTCATAATTACTAGAATTTTAAAAATAATAGCAATCATCATAACAAAATGTTGTCATAATGAACACATATCTGTTCGTACAAAAACCCAAACAACTTAAACAAACAAAAAACTTCAATCGAAATCACTTTTTCAAAACTGGTTGAGAGATATAAAGAAAACCATTTATCTGATCGATCTCATTCAAAATGGATTTTATGGAGAAAATGTACCATGTTTTATTGTCAACTGCAAAAAGTAATTTTTAAAAAGACGCCAGTTTTAAATCGCACGATTTTCAGACATGGACGTATAATTGATTAAAAATGTATTTTGTGTATTTCTGAAATCTTACCCAATTAGTGTTCAAAATTGATATCAATTGGTCAAACCATTTTCATTAAAAAAAGAACTTCCAAAAAATATTTCATGTTTTTTAATATTTTTAATTCTTTAAGCTTTAAAAACTCTTGAGAAATATTTCGTTAATTTAAATTATTTATATATTCTTCACATTTTTGAAATTTTGATATCAGAATAACTAGTAAAGCAACAAAATATCTAGAAAAAGCGATAATAAAATATTTTATTACTGAAATATAAGTCCCATTGACAAGACGAACTTCTTTTCCGCTGGATAGAATTCGTTGAAAGAAGCAATAACTAATTTGATTTTCCGGACTAAGTCTAAATACGAGATGACAGCCAACAATTTCCGTCTATGTTTTGTCGGAAAAAGAAAGAAGCTCTTCTTTGTACAATCGAAATGTACCTATCAATATATCATATAAAAACTCGTGTGTGTGATAAACTTAAGCTTTTTGAAAATGAGTACCTATAAGACCACTTCAGAAGGGATGAAGTGAAGAGTAAAGAATAGGAAAGGTTTTCTATTGTTTTTCCGACTCAAAAGGGAATCTCCGTTTAGAAGGAGATCACGAAAAAATAGTGACAGAAGGTAATTTATTGCGATTTTATTGCTTGGCCTTGTAGAAAATTCCTCTAAGAAGAATAAGTACAAGAACACAGAAACGTAAGGATGTGGGATATTGAAACCGACAAAGATACCAGTTGGAAACGCAATTGTTACAAAAAGATATTTTGTTTTTCCCGCTTCCTTCAAGGATTTTGTCCTTTAAGCACCTTCTTCTCTTTCACTATACAAAGGAAAGATTATTTTCAGGATTATTTTTTTGTTACAATACTAATTAATATTTTTCATTCTTGTGAAATTTTCTAATAATAAAATTACATATATGATGATTAAATGTTATAGTGCGGAACGAATTAGTAATAGTGGTGATTTCGTATTTTATTTGTAAAATTAAAACAGAACCTGCAGCAAAAAATTTATGTTATTAATAATTTTATAATAAATTCTGGCATTTAATAAATTTCGTTTTTATCTTACTCAAACTGTATTGTTCTGCGAATTATAAAATAATATAACGATATAACAAAAGAGTCGAATTATAGTGCGGACATCAATAAAAATTATAATTCTAACAATAAATCGTACTCTCTAAATCTGAATCAGTGAATAGCCTTTATTTGAATCAGTGAAATGTCGACAACTGGAAATCAGTGAATATCATATAATTGAATCAGTGATTTTGGCCTCACTGAAACAACCAGTGATTCTCAAGTTACTGCCTGAACCAATGATTTTGCTATTACTGATGTATCCAGTGATTTTAATGTATAACTGATCAATCCAGTGATTTGCTTTCAACCATACTGTCACGTGACTTTAAGCGGGAAATTTGATATTTTTATGCAAAAATGTGGCAGGTCGAGAAATAAAAATAAATGCATTATTCAAGTGACAAAAGAATTACAATACGAATGTTTTATTGAAAAATGAGTGAAATTATTCTTGAAAAGAGCGCTCGATGATCTCAAGAGCCTGCGTCTGTGTGTGTAAGTTGGAATGCTGAAATTTTATACTATAACATTTTCTATCAATAATGAATATACAAAAATTGTAAAAAAAGAATGAAAAATAGAATGAAACAAAAAACATTATTTCCACTGAATTAAAATATTAATAACACTACAGATCGACTGTGAAAACATAATTGTTACACCTTAGGAAATATTTAATAACTGAATACTAAGTGTAAAACAGATTTGTTTTTTTTAATTTTTCAATTGCATACATTTTGCAGTATAACGAAGGACAAATATTATCGTTAAGGTTCTGAAAATTAAATTACACTGACAACTATAATAAACGTATAATACATACCTTTTGCAATTGTACGTTTGGTCGCTAAAAACAACAACAATTTTTGTGAAAAATGCTTTTCACTGGCTGAATAGACGTGTGCACTTCGAAAAGTTGAAACAGACTGACTAAAAAAGGCCTGAGTACAAGCTCGTAGAACCACGGGTTGTTTGTTAAAAAAAATCGTAAATACGTTCGACATGAGATATTTCGTCACAATTTTTTTCTTATGAGTTTGCTGCTTGAGATGAAAAAGGACACTGGCGACGTCGACGTTATTTCAATGTATTAATTTCTTAGCATTTCCAAAAAATGATACCATTTTATTTCGACAGGAACACATGTTCTGAACGCACGCAAAAGATTGTTGCAAATAGTTTCATTAAAATATTGTTAAGAAAAATTAAAACTATAACTCGTAAAATGTTTATTTACAGTATGTTAAAAAAGTGAATCAATTGAAAAAATTGACGAACATTTATTTCATATAAACAGTTAAAAATAGTTAATTTCATGATAATTTGTACATCATCTTGTCAATTGTTTCATTATTTGTCAACAATATGAAAAACGCAATTTTTTCAAGTCGTCAAATGACACGAGTCCCACAGACTGTTCTCACTGGAGCACTCAGTATTTTTCATTGAAAATACACTGAAACCCCAGTTCAATCGTCAATCATGGGATGATCAGTTGTTTCAACGGAATGAATCAGTGTCTATCACTGGAACCCAGTGAAATTCTTAATCGCTGGAAAAATCAGTGAAATATTCACTGATTCAGATTTAGAGAGTATGAAATTTTAAAAATGTATAAATAGAATTTGTCAATTTCGAATAATATTGAAACAATTAAAAAGTATTAAAATCATTGAACTCATTCATAAGTACATTGTTATATGCATCCTTTGAAAAAGACGTTTACAGTATACATTCTTCTTTACAATTTCACTTTGATAGCTTATCTTGTCATAATCTGGTAATAACCTTTAAATAAAGGGCAACTTGTTGCCATATGAATGCATTCATATAAGGCACCGCCTGTAACTACAATATATATACCATAGCATTGTTTTCATATCACGTCCTCATCCTTTCATGCGGTTATCTATGGTTATTGATTTTTTTTTCTTCTTACATTTTACAAACATTTTCAACACTTCACCTAATTTATTGCCATTGTTAATTTTGCTTTTAAATTATGAAAATTTGTCGCTTAAAGGTCTTCTACCTATAAGAGGTTTTAAAACTGGGGGTCTGAAACTCTCGTACACTACTTATCGGTAATTTACCTTCTAACTAGAGTATCATTAACCCTCAAATTGAAAATGTACTATATAAATTTGAGCAGGAATAGCTCCATGTAAATTATCGCCTTAAGTGCGAGAGTAAGGTATTGATATAGTATTTAAAAATGTTATTAGAGATTTCCAGTGTGTAAAATTGGTTTTTGTGTTGAATTTAGCCAAATGTTGCAAAGGTACTTTAAGATAAATATTTACAAAATAACCAAGATACAGGAAAACTTGGATACCATTTATTTCGTCGTGCTGTACAATGCGTTAATATTTACTTGGAATTTTTTGTTTGTTTAATAATTCAACAAACAATTGTCAATACCTTATTTTAACATACTTCGAATTTTAGATTGCAAATTTAAACACAAATTATCAAAGTATATGATAAAATTTGTTTAATTTAAAAACTATCGGAGATTGAATGAAAAATTTTAAGAAATGCATTTACAGTGCACCTTTCACATTACTTGCACTTTTTACTTATGACTTCCTTTCTCTAAAACATTTAAAATTCATAAAAATTGAAAAAATAAAAAAGTATTGTAAATAGTCGAAATTGCTCATTTGCCAAACCTTTACACAAAATTTATTATGTACTTATTTTTATTGAGTTATAAATAAGGCAGTAATAACCCGTCAATATTCTTTTTCACTTTTTGGCTTATAACTTTTTTATTATGTGATAATAATATATAATAATATCATGTGAAATAGTTATTAATAGATAAAAATTATAGATAATTTAGTTAGTTAGTCAGAAAACCCGAATGCAACATTTTCATTAGCATTATAAAGATATAGCCAAAAAACTGGTTGTATTCCTCTTTTGAAGACAGGGGCGGCCGAGCAGTAGGATTTATCGAAATGCACGGTTAACCTCTTTTTACCATTTGACTGGAATAAAAGTCTTAGATTATTTTCTTTCTCATTGAAAGGACTCAATAAAAAGCACTTATTTAAATTTTAAAGCCTATTTCTCTTTCAGGGTCATTAAAGGTTTTTGCTAGGGCCATTAAAGGTAATAAAGGGAAAAATTCGAAAATAAATCCGGAAAAATTGTTGTCAACTGAAATGAAAATTTTTAGCAATAAAAGTTTCGCCAATGCATGTGCAAATATTTTGAAAATTCTGTCTGATGTGGGTTTTCGCCAGGTGTTTTTACGGATGGAAATAATCCTTTCCACAAAAATTCAGGAATGGTTCGGAGTGCCGATTAATTTATGGATGGAAGAGTGGTACCTCAACTGCCAGTTGTTGCTCATATTTGTATCAGCACTTCTTTTAATACCATTTTTTTAAAAAATACCAATATTAAGAGATTATTTCACATGATTACAAATGGATCAGATTATTCAAAGAAAAGTTATTTTTCATTTCGATTATTTGCAAGGTTTCAGACAATGAACCAATTTTATTAAAATGCCATTTAAATATTTTTTGCACCTTTATCTTTTCATTCCTGATACTTTAGACAGTATAATAAGTGAAATAATAATAAAATAAAAAATAAATAATAACTATAACAAAATTAACTGTATATCGCCGTACTTAATGGAGAGTTGAAAATAAGTGATTGAGAAATACCCCTGCAATAAAAGTAATACTCATATTAATAATGTCGCTCATCTAAATACAATGGATCTATAATGAAAAGTTCTTAATCATAGTGTATTTTAATTTTAATGACTTAAAAGGAAGAGATTATCAATGATTCTCTTTTTATTACATAGCTTAGATACTGAACTAGTAAAATTAAATGAAAATTATAAATGTTCTTCCATTCGATTATTTATTTTACATTTTACTAAAAAAAAAGTTTATGAAATTCTTTCTATAACTTTTACTTATTTCATGTCTTAAGATTAAAACAAGTGATTTAAAAGCATTTCCACTTAGTAGTGCAATTTCATTTCATGTTTCAAGTGATCCTTTTTAACTGCCTTCTAAAAAATTGAAGTAAACTTTCAGTCGGACATGTGAATAAATTTAAGTTTTATTTTTTCTATTTCAATTCAGTAATCACTAAATGAAATGATAGTCAATTGTAAGGACTGCTAACTATTACCAAATAAACTTCTAAAGACGTCAAAATAAAATTATGAGATTTTGATTAAGATTCTCTCAAAATGTTAAGATTTCAAAATACCCTGCGAACGTTTTTGGGGAGATGGAAGCATGTTATTAGACTTATTTCAACATTTCTTCCATAAATGTTTTACGCTTAAACTTTATTTTGAGATGATATGTAAAGATAAAATATTAGCATTTGTTTGAGGAGAATAAAATTAGGAACTATAAATTACCATTAAAACCTAACGGGTTATATCGAGTATAAAATAAATGATACTGAAGATACTATACATACTTTAAAATTTTACCAGCATATTTCTGAAAAATAATAATAATAATACCGCGTGAAATTAGATAAAATGAAAATTAACTACTATTTTGTCATCTTTACCTTAGACATGAAACTTGGTACTTGAAGCCTTTGCTGAGATTATATTATATAATATAACAATGTTGATATTATACTTCACTAAACTTCAGATGTTCAATATACCCCGATCACGAAGGGTTAACTGAAATTCATTATTAAAATGAAAATTAGAACACAGAATACGACAACTGCAAAAGTTTAAATGCCAAATTTACATTAAAATATATAATTAGATGTCTGCCACTAAGTTTGAATATCATATATAAATTTTGAAACTTTATAATTCAAATGTTTCATCTTTCTCTATGCTGATTTGATTCTTTTTAATGATTTTTATTGAAAACTTCAGTAAATGCAGGAATAGAAATTGGTCAAGAGTGAATAGTAAAAGCAAAACCTTTTTTTGACTAAATTTGAGGCAGTTGCGAGTTTATCTTAAAATAAATCCAATAATCCTCTTATACCATACAACAACTTTGCATGGTATTTAAAAAACTACACTTATTTCCGCTTCTTCTGCATTTTATTATTAGTAATGCTCCTCCACTTTCCAATAGTTCTATCTGCTTTCCTGTCCTGTATTTTTTCATTGATTTCATTTCACCTCTTTGATTTCGATTTGGTTTAATCTTTTAAGATTATGGAGGTGCTTTACGGGAAGGCTGCTTTAGTTACTGAGTTGCAAAAAAAAGGGTTTCTACACGATTTTTAGTAGAATAATTTTTAAAAGCTTTTCGGTTTGAAAATGTTGAGAGAGGATTTAGGATTAATCTATAAATATATCAAAGAAGAAAAATATAATTTCATTTGTTCGAAGCATATAAATTTGTAAATAGAACTTTGTACCGCAAATAAAATGTAACCATTATAACATTTAAAAAAGTGTCCTTGTATACAACAGCAACAAATTTCGTAACTTACATCTCGTTTTCTTAGGATAAAAATGAATTTTTAATTAATTCAATATTAAACGAAAAGCATAAATATGATAAAAAAGTTTTTTTGAATTTATTTTAAAGAGAATATTTGAGGCATCATATCAATCATTATTTTTTTCATTTCATAGTTAATAATCTGGAATGCTCTGGTGTACATTTTTTGCCGAAATATTAGATAATTTACGTTCAATCTATCTAAAAATTCTTATTAATGTTTGATTAAAAAACAATCAACAAACAACAGTCTTTATTAAAAATATAATACTATATATACATATATAACGAACATTTGAAAACTATTTTTTCGATTGCTGCCGACATGATAACATGAACTATTTTCAATAGTTCTTAATAAAGTTTTCTTAAAATCTCTTTGTTTTATAAACAATTAAAAAAGTACTAAGTCTGAATTATGTTAACAACAAATATAATTTTTTGAACTATTTTTGGTTGATAGACCCAAATTATTATTATTAGTTATCATGCTGACATTGAAGAACCATTTTCAGTATGGGTTTTCAAATTCCCATTTATTATAAAAAATAGTGTTTGTTGTTTTATAAATTTATTATTTGTTAATAATTTTTAAAACGGCATTGACCAACAAATTATATGCCATTTTTATTTTATTTAATTGCTAACTTTCTATATCTGAAAAAAGTTCATTGTTCAAATTGTGACGCCTTAAAGGAGTAGGATATATTGTATTTAAAGGTGAAAACAAACACTATGCTGCCGTTACCGACATATCAGCTAGTTAGCAAAGAAATTACGTAACAGGAAACTTCTAGAAAATTGAAATGAACAGCAGACTAGGCTGCTGCACTTCCTTTAATTTAAATTGTCGGTAGTGAAGGTGATGCACAATGAAACCATTTTTTGCGTTTGTTTTAATTTTTGAGAGTGAAATTTGTACTTTATATTGCACTTCACCACTCGAATGGAGCGACGGTGATACTCCCGAGGTAAGAGAACAGAATTTCCTCCAACAATAAAACTAGTCGTATTGTTTATGGTGCAAAATGCGAGTTTTCTTCCCTCTTGAAAATTTAGAGGTAACAGGAAAGTTCCATTAACGCTGTCGCGACGATGTTTCACCTGCTAAATGCCTAACTACCATGAGGTAGAGTTATCCCTTTACTGCACATAGTGCTTTTTAATGCATGAGCCTGTTTTGTTTTGTGTTCAACTGTTATTATTAGCTTTAAGAAGGAAGAAATATTCACCTCTGTTTTACTTTCCTAATAAGAACACTCCTCGTAAATTTCTCATTCCTGAAAAATTGTCCCCGATTGTACAAGCATTTTACAGTAGTTCTTAAGATGTTGCTTTTCAATTATTAAGGTGGCTATTTTCTGTTGTATCGCTTATTACAAGCGAATGCCAGACTACTACTTTAAGATTGCAATAAACCATTTTACAACTCGATTAATTCGTACCGCTTTATTTCAAAATCTCGTTCAGCGAATCTAAGAAATAAATAAATTATTGGTGCATAATTTGTTGTGTGTATAAAAATTGCATTCTCAAAGCACCAAGATGTGATGGATACGATATATGAAATAAAATGAAATATGATGATACAAATGCCAATGGATATGCATAAGTATGTCAACATATTTGTATTTAAATGGATCATTTTCACTATCAAAAGGCAATTTCCCATTAATTTCAACTGCAAACATTGAATAGAGTAAAATATGCGACCATAAATAAATGTCTTATGGCTTTTTATGTAAGGTGTTGGTTCTGGTATGAAAGACGCGTTCCGAGTATATAGCAAGAATATCGCAATTTTCGCTCCGTATTATAGGGAAACCGCATTATAAAAACATAGCATTAAAGGAGAGTTGACTCTATTTTATTTTCATACTAGCTATATTATTTACAATTTCATTGGCATGATGACTATAATAATCGACTGATAAAAATAAAATTTCAATAATATTACATGAATACTTGTTTAATTTGTGTAAATCATGCAATTAAAAATGTCCATTGAAAATCTTAAGGAATTAATTTACTTGCAGGAGGAAAAGGAATAACCGAAATATCTGCTCGCGATTCAATTATGTAAGTAAAACTGTTTTGACGATTTATCAAAAATGTGTAGACGACTATTGTATTCGTTTTTATCAACCGTCATCATTGATGATATGCGATTTATTTTTTAAAGAGTCTGAAGTGCTAAATGAACACGGAGATATACATTTTGTGGCGTTACCTTTGAAGTTAGCGTGATACGAACACCAAACAGGATTATCATGACTACTAGAATTATTATGATCTGTAGATTTATTCTTATTGCGAGAAGAGGACCGACCTCTAGAATGCTGAAAATGTCGAAAGAACGCATTGCTTGAGGAACGATCACGAAATTTTAAAGATTTAATCCTAAGAGTTAAATTATTTAAATTATTTAATTTTAAAATTTCAGAGGATAAATTAGTTAAGATGTTCATAACGTTGTTATCCCGATAAGATGAAAGAGCAAAAACAGAAGGTTTAATACTAATTTCAAAAATTTTGCCGGCACAATCAGCTAACTAAAAAAGTGGACCGGGATTGCAAGACAAAATTGCTCTTATATGATCGGGAAGCATCTTTAACCAGAGAGTCTTTAGGACGTCGTCACTTAAGTTACCATCAGATAAAAAGAGATCTCCAAGAAGTTTATTTAATTTTGAAGATTCACTTTCGGAAAGTCGAGATATTAATGAGTTTTTTAATTGATTGTGAGGAATTCTAGAATCTGGAGTTTCCAATGCATCACTAATGACGTGAATTAATTTTTTATCCAACGCGGAAAGAAGATGATTGTATATTGTTGCTTCGGAGGAAATTCTGCCTAGCTTAAACCTGTGCCTCTAATTGTTTAAACCAGGATTTCGGAGCATTTCTCCAAAAGGCGGGGGTGATTAACGAGATGGTTGAAATAGACGAAAGAATTTACGCAGAAGGCAGGAGATTACGGGGTGAAGAAAGTGGGTTTCTAGAAAAATAAAAAATAGCCCTTTCACTTTCACCATAGTGCGAACTCGCCGTTTGATTGTTATTTAAAGTAGCGTTCCCGGGAACCTAGGGTACTTGTAAGAAATCACCATTTGCACCGATCATTTTATTTTTTTTTAAAATAAATAAATACGAAACTGTAAAGAGAAAACGAAGTATGAATAAAAATTAACAGCTGTTTGATCAAAATACAAAAGCTCTAAAATTATCTAATTAAACTACAAGCTTTAAACATTAAAATAAAAAGGTACTGATGTTATTTCCAGTTGTTCTTTTTTATGTAAAGTTGAAGTTAAACGATGAGGTTTCTTCTTGTTGATGACGAAGACGAAAAGGTCTGCTAGGAAGAGATAATTCTACCAAAAGTCGACTGCGGTTGGGGAGCAGGGCACTGTACAGCAGGGCATGGGGCTGCTCTGATCAGTTAATACATAAGGAGAAAGTTGAAGAAGCTCAGTTGTCGGCTTGAGTCGGACACCAGACCGAACTTTGAATTACAATCCCCAGCCTCCGATGGAAGGGGATGTCGGTATTAAAATTCCTGGCCTTTGAGGCCTATCGGGGTCACCAATTGTGGAGGTAATTTCTGGATCTCTCATTAAATGTTTATTTTTTAATTTTAACTTTTATTATTATTCTTTAAAAAATAACTCTCTCTCTCAAGATTAACATTTCTCTTTTAAAAATTTAATTTGAAATTGTTTAAATAACTCAATCAAATCAATTTTCGTGTTTTAATTGACAGCATAGACTAAAACTTTTATTTTTTTAAGAAAACAATATTTACAAAAACCTAATACTACTATACTACAGGCATGCCTAAGATTTCTACAAAGCACGTGTTTTTATTCTAATCGTTGTTACACAAACCAAAAACGAGATAACTACTACAATAGTACATGTCTAATCCATCAGTCTTAAAACACAACCATCTCTGACTAAGCAGGAAAGTAGTGCGAATTGGCTTATTGTTGTATTATTATTATATTATATGTATTTAAAATTTTTTTGATAATTTGTCACAATTTTAGGTGATAGTGTTTTTGTATTATTTTTTTGTTGTCTTTCTAAATGTCATGAAAGTATTCAGATGTAAACCATAATCAAAATCATAAATCATCTAAAATAGTGAGGATTTTAAATTTGTTGATTTGATGTAGGTTTATTTTTAGCCCAAAACGCAGCCTTGGGCATCTAATTACGCCACTGTAACTATTAATGGAAATGAAAAATCAAAATAATGTCCATTCTAGAAAATTCTTTAAAAGTTATGGTCTAAGTCCTCCTTAGAAATAGAATACATAGGATAGATACTTCTGAACAATTGTACATAATTAAATAATATTTGTTTGCAGTTTTAGAAAAAAGTGTCAGCGTCTTGTGCGATTATATTTACGAAGCAACGGTAATTTATTCTACTTCTACCACTCGAACTTTTAAGTAAGATCTATTAAATTTAGCACATTTTCAAGGAAAAATGAACAAACATAAACAAAATTCTCTTGTTCTCAAACAAGAAAGACTAAAACACCTAAAAAGCATTATAACTTTTAAATTGGGAGCAATTAATTTAATGACCTAAAAGAATTAGGAGCCGCAGGCCAACAGGAGCAGCACCCACTTCTGGAAATAATAAGGGGGCAAAAAATAAGATAAAAGGAAACCGCATTATCAGGATTTTACATCTACATCGTAGCAGAGGAAGAATTTTTTTAATATTTATGCATATTACAGTGTTTCTTATGCATTTAAGGGTACGGCAAAAAAAAATCAGACAACAAGTCAGTCAATGTACAACAGATGCGAATGTCTGAAGAAAAGTTTATCGGAAATTTCACTATAAACTCACCGTCTTCGCTAGTCATTACGCCTTTCCGGGTTTTCCCAAAATATTTATTATACCTAAGTTTCTGATGTCCAATTTCTAGAACTAATGTAGAACTTTCAAGTTTTGAAATGTTCGGATTTATAAGGGTGTAAAGTAGAAAACTTTTTTAATTTAAATATTTTACACAAAGTAAATTATTTTAATTGACGTTGTGTGTAGTAAAGAGAAAAAAAAACAATAATAATAAATTATATATTCATCCGTGATGGTATGGAAGCTGGTGCTGGGAATAAACCTTATGCACAACTGTACAACTACCAATGAAAGAGTGCTCTAGCTCTATCAAATATTTTTTATTGGAAAATTTTTGATTCATGTCGTGTTCCGGAAAAACATGATTTGGGTTTGGTCTCTCGACCCATGCTAAAAGAGCATATCTCATGCAAAATCTGTCAGACCACGTACTTCAGGATTATCTTCTATTTGTGCAGTCCTGGGCATGGATGCACACAGAATACGCAAACCCTCCAATCGATCAAGGGGTCAATTAGCTCAACTTTCTGTTCGCTTGGAAAAACCAATACGCTATGCAAAATAGGGACTCCGCCAAGCAAACGGTGGTAAATAAACAATTAGATCTAACTGAAGGCAATTTAAATGAATCGATAGAAATCAATTAAATTACGTACACCCCATCAGAGCAAGTGCATGCATCTAAACATAAAACATAATTTTGTCCGGAAATCCTTTCTCCGAATTGTGGTAATAATATAAAGTTATATTATAAGTTAATAAATCGTATGTTTGTCTAAAACTCGTTTTGCAATTTTATTTATTTATTTTAATTATTATTCTAATCTTCTTTTAAATCGAAATGTGCATCGTCAAATTTTAATATCTATTCTTAATGTAGTAGATGTATCGAGTTATCGAGTTATGTCCACAAAACCCATGTCCTTTTATCAGCAAAGTGCGTCCAATTTCTTTTAAAATTTGACATTTTGATCAAATTTTGATGATGTTAGGTGAGTTAAGATATTTAGTTTGAGATATTTTTAACTAATATTAATAACCTGATAGCATCGGAACGTACAGGATTTATGTCATTATTTTGCTTTAATTAACAGCATGATAATAAAAATTCAGAAATGGGCAATGTTCTGAATTTTAAAGATTAGATTAGGAATAGTACTCATAATGACTTACTGCGCCTTCAAGCAAAAATTTTAAAGTTTCCAATGTTTAGTCCATTTTTTTAAGTCATAGTCAATAAACAATTTTTATAGGGGACTTATTGGTGATCTACAATAAAAAATGTTCAACTGGTAAATAATCTAAATGTTGTCAATTTGATTTCGTGCCCATAGTGAATCTATAACTACAGTAATAAATGCACGTAATTATCAAGAATTTCTTCACGTGTGTTTTTTACAATATGTTCGAATACATTTAGATTCTAGGACAAGGCAGTTCGTGGTTATTGTTCTCATTATTCTTAAAAAGATAAATGTAGCTCTATACATATATATTACAATATTATTTAAACGTTTTCGTAGAGCTTTCAGTAGGCGAACAGAAATCAAAATTATGCAAATTATCGCTTTATAAAAATGTTAAGAAAATTATAACTAACAAAGGTTCACCATCCAAAATGTCCAAAATAACAAAAGGGAAGACACCAGAAAGTGGAGAAGGCGAGTTAACGTAGGACCAAAACGTGCACGGGAGAGAAAACAAAGCCCAGCCGCACGCCCAAAGAAAATTTTAATTAGATTTAGAGCTCTCATATTTCAGCCTTTGATACGAAACGTTATAGCTCTCAAATAGATTAATAAAACTTGCTGTGGAAAGGGCAAACGCTAGAAAGCCAGCAAAGGACGAATTTAATTTGAAAGGTGAAGGAAAATTGAATAAGGCACGGCACGGCGCGGTGGCGGCACGTTTTGTTCAGTAGAAAATTGAAAGTCATGTTTAGTCAGCCACCGCAAATTTCCTAGATGACAACGCAGAGGACAGAATGAATCCTTGACAAAAATAGGAGACACTGACGATGATTTAAAAAGAATAAATACATATAAACACATCTTTGCTCTCGTATTATAAACAGAATACTCACTCTGTTTTTGAGAGATACTGGGAAAGAAAACTTTGACAAATGAATCCGAAAAATTCCAAATAATCATTAAACCGGACATAAGAAATTCTAATTCTCTAAGGTAAATTCGAAAGAATTTCACTTAGATTGTTCCCATTGCTAGATAAATGGGACTTATCACTGCAGGAAAACAACAGTACAAATCCAAAAAAATGTGTCCTGAATTCTTAACTTACTGTTATATCGAAACCATTTAAATTGATTGTCTTTTAATTTTAATTTTTTAATTATCAAAGCTCTTTAGCCCAGCTACGCGATATAGAAAGAAGTCATAACATAGAACAAGAGAAATACATTTAAAAAAATTTTTTAAAAAAATTCTTTTATTTTATTGTTATAAATGATTTATAAGTTAAAATTGATTTATTGTTATAAATGATTTATAAGTTAAAATTTAAAAAGTTAGACAAGTACAATGATTTTAGTGATGCGTGGGTGGAAATAAGGGATGCGGGGGTGGATTCGCTCGGGAAACACCACTAACTTGTATTGTCACCGAAGTTATACATATTCGCGAAATTTCATTGAGTTTGGTAAAGTCTAAGTATAAAAATTTTGCATTGCAAGATTTGACGACACGTAGTGTAAGTTAAAAAAACAGAATTTAAGAATTTAAAAACAGCATTTTTTAGAGGTAAAACAAATAATAGATCATTTCTAAGTAATTTTTCTATAGATCACAAGTAAACACTAAATTTGGTGCCGAACGAGGGGCAGATTATTTCCAGTGACTCTTTTGGTAAATTATGGATTTGCAAATAAAAATACTCGATCATCTCCTATTTTAGAGCAAAATCGAGACTTTTCTCAAAATTTTATAAAGTGGTACAAATGTAAGCGTAACCCTTTAACTATTGGGCAAAAATACAAAAAAACATTGGATCTTTTTGAAATATTACACAAAATTATCTTATTTTCGCAAAATTATTATTTCATTCATAGGTATTGTGGTAATGAATCAAGATCGCATTAGGCTCACTCTCATGAAATTCGCCAAAATATTTATAGAGGTTTAAAATAATTCATGATATAACAAATTTCCAGATTAGTATTTCAGCTTGGAAATTAAATAAGTCACCAGTTTCTAAGATAACTGTTTATTTTACAGTGATTTTGGAAAAATTGACAAAATACGGAATTTTGTGTTTTTTAACGACATTTTTCTCGAAAAGTCTATGCTAGGAATCCTCAAACGAATGTTCTAAATTGATTCTCATTTTCAACAACAAAATAGTTTAAAAGTATAAAAGGGCTTATTTAAACCACTCGTGAAAAATCATTGAAAATAAAATCCTAGTCTAACAATACCAGTAATATTTATTTTCAGTTTATTTTCAAATAAATTTTACGACGGCAGAATCCATTTTCTGAATGAAATGTTTGTTTTATGGCAAAATGCCAATTTCGTAGAATATTTCCAAAAATTTTTAAGCTTTTTGAATTTGTATATAAAAACTAGCTTCAGATTTAAGCTTTTCAATGATTCGGTTTTCGGAACCCTAATTATAAACCCGATTGAACATTTATGGGATGTGCTTGATAAAAGATTAAGGAAGCATCACATTACCACCAAAAGCCCAAGTTAAAGAAGTGACTGCAGATGAATGGCAAAAAATTGAGCCAGTGGTAACTCAGAAGTTTGTACCATCGATGCCCAATATATTAAAAGAAGTTATAAAAAGGAAAGGATTGCCAACACGTTATTGATTTTAAGATTTTTTAATATTATTCAAAATAAATTGTGAACTGTGCCAATACTGTTGTCTGTGCCAAAAAATTATTTGAGTTTAGTTTAATGTATGATTTTTCATTTATAAAGCTAAAGTGCCAAATAAGCTTATGTTATTATTTAATATATAAATAAAAAAATGTAATGTATATATAATTTCTGTTATACATTTTCATATAACAGTACTACAAGCTGTTAGTGCAATTGTGTCAATACTTTTTTTGGTCAGTGTTTGTAATCAGATTTTTTAAATAAATTTACCATTAGAGGAACTTTCTTAAACAAACCCGTTTTTCGCTTTCACTGAATTACCCATATCATTACAAATCATTAATTTACGATGATTGTTAATTTAAAAGAGCTTCGTCACAGCACAATATTTTTCACTGAATTCTACGAACACATGGTACAACATATGAAAGAGATGTTAACCTTAAAATCTCTACAGAGATTTTACATAAATAACTAGAGTTTCGTTCAGAAAATTATTACTATTAAAAAATTTGTATGATTCCTGGAGTATAGTCCTCACTTGTCTTTCTAATATTTTTCTATAAAACAATTACTATCATTTCTACTACTACTATTATTTCTGCACTCTTACTCGCTACAAAGCAAAACCAAATAAAAATACTCAAAACCCCGTTTTTCTTTCGAATTTCAAGTAAACTGTTCCAGTCGGTGACAGTTTAATAGAGAAACCATGCAAAAAAGTTTGTATATAAATAAATTTAATGAAGGAATTGAAGGCTTCGAAATTGACGGACATTTGCGTATTGTTTTGTATATTATCAATTCATCTAGAGTATGAGAATATATCATTTTTTCTGCTCTGATATTTTAAAAGGCACATTGTCCTGACGAAAACAAGGCGATTGATTTAAAATCACCAATTTATTTTTTTAAGCCAATACAACTAAACATATTTATAAACTAAACAGCACAGTTTTTTAGTTACTGTTTATTGACAACAAAGTAGTTATTTAAATTAAAAAAAAAAAAATAAAGAAACAAATACACACGATGTAAAGAATCTAAGATCAGAAAAATAAATTAAAACACTCTGGACAAGACAGTACATACTGCAATACTTAATTGAAAAATATATGCATGCCTAGAGGTGCGATAATTTTAATCAATGATAACCAATTACCTGCAGCTAATGAATGGAATTAATTATAATAGCATTAAGGTAGCATAAAACTGAATTGTGTCCGATCATAAACAGCAATAAATATCATGAAATTATCTTGAATATATTTTACTGAATAATATAACGAAAATCCCTTATAAATTGAATTCAAACAACATTCATTTGCCAAGAACTTTCGATAGAAGCATTATTTCATATAAATTTATTTATGTATTTTATGCTCATATATATACTATATATATATATCGCATAGTTTTGTTTATTCTTTATAATATTATATGGCTTCTTAAGAAAAAGTTAAAGCAGATCTAAACATTTCAAAAAACTGCTTTAGTTATTTTTGTCAAAAGAAAGAAACCTATTTAAAATCAATAAACATCTTTTCTGACCCTACTTTCATTTGACGTCTTAAATATACTTAAAAGGAAAAATAAATAAATAAATAAAAATTATTCTTTTAGAATAAAAGAGAATGTTCAACACTTCAGTAGCCCCAAAAACGTGGAAAAGATTGTAATTGTTTTGGACAATTGTTATACATCGGGCAGGTATTTCTATACCTACAAATTTCAGAAGAGTGTCATTTATCTCGCGGAGTCTAACAAAGGTGTAATCCGTTCCGACAGGTTGGGTTAAGACCTGTTTTCTGAGCTTTTCCGCCCCAAATGTCAACAGGATTATTTCCGTTTCAATGAAATTTCCTCCGCAGCCACGAAATTTATTAACCGAGAAGGATTGTGTACTTAATGAAATGTAATTAAAGAGCTTTGTGTTTGATATAAACATTTTTGCGCGTTAGAGAAATGTGGACGTTTATTAAAATAGCTAAAAATTTCATTCTAACATTTATGGTAAACTAAATTCTATAAGCTTCAGCAATAAACTAGAAAAACTGAACAATTTCTATAGCATTGCTTCCGTTGTTTGCAGTCAGAAATTGAATTTTGAGACGAAATTATGTGCAAATCTATTGCAATACCTAGAAACTTATAGATTCGATCGTCCTCAAACTAAAAGAAATAGTACTTTTCTTATGTCCTACAAAAAATGAAACGAAATCCTGCAATATCTTAAGGATTGTCACAATAGGATTTTCTTGAGAAAAAAAGCAAAAAATACTCGATTTCTCCTGGATTTCTGTAATGTGTTCTCATTATTCAGCAAAAATCAAAGCTATGAATATAATTGCTAATTATCTCGTACTTTTGTCAATATTTCATACATATATTAAATTAAAACAATAAACCATTTTATTTTATTCCTATAATACATTTATTTATACTAAGAGCAAATCTGCACAGAAAATCATAGAATTACCAGTTTTTCCTTAAATTCATAAGTTTTTAGAAAACCTTTTTTAATCATAATATATCTCCTTAAATATAATGTGCTTCTTTGTTACATTTACATATATGATTTACTATTATCATTAATAAATCTATGACATAGAGACCAATTAGTCTACTCCCAATACTTTCCAAGATGTTTGAAAAGCTGCTACTAGATAAACTTCAATACCACCTAGACAGCAATAAAATCATCCCCTTCACTAATTCGAATTTAGGGGCCAACACAGCACTATTGAGCAAATCCACAAGATTCACAACAAGATAAAAGATGATGTGGAAAACAGACAATACTGTGTCGGCTTATTCCTGGACATTGCTCAAGCATTCGATAAGGTAAACCACAACGGCCTATTACCCAAAATCAAAAATCTTCTCACGGGAAAATTTCACAATAAATTTCAAGTATCCTACAACAACTAAAACTAAAACATTAAAAACTTTTGCTAGGAGTAACTAATTGTTAAATATGATCCAGATCAAATCATCAAAAAAGCACAGCTACTATAAAACGCCTTTTATTCAGCACTTCCTATTTTTAAATTTAAATAAAACAAAATGTGTGTGAGATATCATCGAAATTTTTTATTTGTTTGAAAGGCCTATCGATGCCATTATGTACGGAATATTACATTGTTCAAATGTCCGCCGTGGCTTCTCTGGGTGGTGCGAATCCGAAATGTCCAATTTTCCATGACTCTGGTGCATACATCAGGCTAAATTTGATCGTTGGCACGGGTTATGTTAGCTTTGAGCGCCGTTCTGATTTCTAGCTTATTCGCATAGACCTGCGACTTTAGAAAACCCCACAAAAAAAAGTCTAACGGCGTCAAATCGCACGATCTCGGTGGCCAATTCACATCACCTCCATGTGAGATGACCCTCAAATCGCTCATGTAGAATGTCCAATGTGGTATGAGCTGTGTGGAACGTAGCGCCGTCCTGTTGAAACCACATGTTGTTGGTGTCTATAGCATCTAATTCAGGCCAAAAGAAGTTGGTAACCATTGACCTATAGCGCTCGCCGTTGACGGTGATGGCCTGGCCAACGTCGTTCTTAAAGAAATATGGACCGATGACGCCGCCAGCCCAAAATCCGCACCAAAAAGTGACTTCTTCTGGATGCATTGGACGCTCTTAGATCTCATCGCTCGACACAATGCTATTCATCGCTGAAGATGATTTTTCGATGAAAATTGCGGTCAGTTTCCAACTACTCTAGAGCCCATTCAGCGAACACACGTCGTTGTCTATGGTCGTTTACCTACAGCTCCTGGGTCAGTTAAATTTTGTACGGGTGTAGGCCCAAGGCACGACGCAAAATTCGCCAAGTTTTGGTCTGCGAAAAGCCGAGTTCTTGTGAGCGACGCGAAATCGACTGCCTCGGAATCTCCTGGACAGACAGCGGCGATGTTTTCGGCAGATCTTGCGTTTCGTTGACGTACGGGTATTGGTTGATTGTTTACTGAACCAGTGAACTCAAATTTATCTACCACACTGCGAATAGTCCTCTCGGTAGGACGATTATGGTAAAATGGGCGAAGCGCGCGGTACATTGCCCGAACAGAATACCCATTTTGATAAAACAATTTTATCATTTCCACGTATTGTTGAATGCTATATCCATCCATGGTGATTTTGCAAAATAAAGTGAATAAATAGCAGCCAATTTGACACATATAGCTTCAACAATATGGCCGCTATCAACTGTCAAAGTTCGGAAGTGCCTATTAGAGAACAGTCAATTCATTTGTTTAATTTATTATAATTAAATGAATAGAGTAATTTGCGTACACACGTTTAATAGAAATCCTTAAATAATTATATAATTATTGCAACATAATATTTAAATAATTTTTTAATCATTGCAACATTATATTTAATTTATTTTTCGATTGATTTTATTGTATTAGTAGCTGAATATATTATAATAAAAAGGTTATAGTTAGGGGACATTTTACGATATGTTCAAAGAAATTAACTTTATAGTGATGTAATATTTCCAATTTTATAGCTATTACCTTTTGCTTTATAGCAAAATATTTTTAGATGCAACAAATCGGCTCCATCATACCTGGTGCTAGACCAAATTTCATTAAAATGAAAGCCTTTCACGCCATGTTTTTAGGTGTGATAAAAAAATATCCATTCATACTAAACGATGTGAATGATGAAAAAGAAAATTGACTTTCACTGAATTTTAAAAAATTGTAAACCTTTCTGACGAGATGCATTTCCACTAAATGAATATTTTCCCTAAAACGTGCTACATTTTTCGACTACATGCAGATTTGTAGATGGATTGGGCTAAAGTGCAGGTTGCTGGATTACATATCTATTGGTATAACTATACTAACATAACGCTGGGGTATAAATTTTTATGCGCTTGCAAATGAGTAGTCTTTCAATAGGCTCATCTCTAGTTATGAATATAGATTTTTCCGTTAAATGGAGCATTATATGCAATAGTCTTTATAAGCAGAAACAGTTTTTTATACAGTTTTTTATACTATGATGGGGAAATTATTTAAAGGCTTGTTTTGCGACTTTTTATGGTTCATCCTCCTACCACAATGGTGAATATTTCAGAATTTCGATGTGCCTCTTATTGGTACATTGATTTAAGGGGGCATATACGAGCACTTTTTTTTTTGAAAATCAACAGTTAATGAAAGCTTTGGCTTATGTGTTCATTGTAGGGTATAATGATCGGTCATCGTAAACTGTTGAGAAAGTTTTGATTTACAATCGATTCACAATACTAAAAACGCAATTTGTCTAAAGTTTTGCACTGAAAAAGTTCTAAATCATTAACAGAACAAAAATTATCAATGTTGTAAACCATTATAATTAACATTATAGTTAATGTCAGTATTCACTCTTATTATGTTTTCAGAATATATATAAACAAAAAATTAACGACAATCATCAATAATGTTATGAATTTTATACCTATACTTACTATAATATAGGTATTTAGTACTTTCCAAACTTAGGGAATGTTGTCTAAAAGTATTTGCCAATTAAAAAGAATTCAGTTACCTTTGTTTGCACACGTTTATTTTCAATTTTCCAAACGAATCGTCTCGTGTAAAAGGTGACAAAATAAATTAATTTAAAATTTATGGGCCGGAAGGAACAATAAAATGAAATTACTTTCTTTCGTTTTATTTGTCCCGCAAAAGGCGGAAAAACATCTAAGTTAAAATGACTAGGAAGAGGGAAACACCTGTAATACCTGAAACATATAACCGCTACTGCAAATAAAAGCTCCTACTCCTCTTTCCTCTTGCTAAACACACAAAAATCCCAACAGGATTCAAAGAAGTCAATTTAATTTTCCAGTGCATTTGAAGATTAATTTTATTTTTTAGTCTTTTGCTTTTATAGCTTCTCATCTAAATTTTACATTTTTATATATAAGATTAAGGAGAGGAAGATCAAATATGTATATCGACTTAATGTAGTTTTAAGTGCAACGCTATTATAATATGGCCTAACATTATTGCTAATTGAACTCACAAAAATCATAACCAATTGTTCAGTTTATTTCAATTTTTATTAGTTTCCTCCTTAAGTTCTGTCGGCCAAAATAGTTTTCCCCACGTACTTATTCTTGTACATAAAAGGTATCCATGGGGAAAATTTTCAAGTGTCCATTTCTATCAAAGCACTCTTGCAACTAAACCCTTACATTTGTAAATTACGTAAAAATATAGCGACGGTGAGATAGTGGCAATCTTTCGTATATTGTTGCTGTATACTTTTGAGTTAAGTCCGGTGAGCGAGATGGTCCAGAACATACCTCCGTACTTACTGATTAATATATTCAAAAAAATTTCCCTTAGCTTTACCACCGAGACTCTGGCAATGTGTGGAGTGGCACCGTCTTACTGAAAGAGCATTCGATGGTTGTAACCAGGAAACAGCTACAGTTGCAGTAACAGAAACTAGTCAATCATTTAGTAAGTCACCTTCGCTAGTTAAAAAAATAATAAGGGTTGTTGGGGCATCAGTACCATAAGTTTGGTTTATTGATGTTATTGAACCTTCGATACGAAAATGAGCTTCGTTACTAAACGATGTATATTAAAGTGTTCGTGCTGGCCAAAAACGTTCTAGATTAAATTCTTTCCAAATAATTCTTGTTTTAAATACATATTCTTTTATTTATGCAACATATGCATGAGGATAGAGGATAAAGAATTTGGTTTTATTAATTATTGACTTAGACGTAAAATATTAATAAATATCACAAAAAAGCGATTTTTATTGGGTTTTAAAATATGAATTCTTTAAAATGCACTGATAGATCTTCTTGTATGTATATGTATAGTGTATATTTTAAATATGCATTTATGAAAATTCCACCCACACATAAATTAAATAAAATTTTATATTGTCATTGCAAAGTACAAATATTTGAGACGTATAATCCCAGAGGATGGCCTCTTAACATTTCACTTTTTCTCTAGATAAAATAGAAAATTAAAAGTTTCACAGTTCATCGAGTCAAAACGTTCTTGGTGAGATCATAAACCTAAATGTTCCCAACTTTTCACTGTGGACCAATTTTAACAACCCAGTTTCCTGCATTCTAGCAAATTCATTAATTTTACATAAACCTCCCCAATTTGTGTGCTCATTCTTTGCAATATTATGAAATATTTCTGCACATTATTGCAAAAAATAAATTTTCTTTAGAGTACGACGCAACCTGCTCCCATTAGTCGTTCTCTCTGTTGCTATTTTCTTTTATTTAGCAAAAATAAAAAACACTTTCCCAGCACAGGCAGTATGGCGCAATAAGAGTTAATCTTGATTCACATTAGACTCAGAGAACAAGCAATAATTTGGCTTCAACATTGTGAACCAGCAGCAAAAAAAAAAGTAAATTAAAAAAGTTTTTCAATTTTCTCCGCCATAACTTAGCTAATTTAGGCCTGGTGGTCATCCACCACCACAAATAACACCTCCCCTCGCGTCACCAAGAAAGAGTCGCGCCATCCAACTAACCTCTGCCGCCCTCATCGTCCCTGTAGAAATGAAAATTTTACCCAACTTCTTTTATACACACATTCTTCACTCAAAATACAGAAATGAGTAGTAAATAAATAAAAAAAAAATAATAATAATGTAATGAAAAAATAGAGAAAAGAAATTTAGTATCAAAAGAAGAAACTGGGCTAGACTATAGCATAAATAGGACATGATGTCTTTAGAAGGACTTCTTCAAAGAATTCATGCTAAAAAAAAGCATCATTTTTAGGAGTATATTTTTTGAGCGAAATAAAACGAATCAAATGCCGAATGACCACTTGTATATTAAATCGTTTTATGTTTTATTCCAATGTACTTAAATAATACTAGCAGTTGGCTGAGACTTCATTTACGTGGTATTTATTTTATTAGCAAATAATAGAAATTATGAATAAGCTTACGTTACCTATGGTAGAAATTATAAAGCACCTTTATCTATTCTTTTAGGATGTAATGCCACAATAATGCGTGTCCCACGATAACAGAGTGCAAATAATTAATTGATTACTGCCAGTCTAACTTGAACTCTCTATATTATTGAGAAGTACTCACAAAGCGGCATCAGGTAATGGTATTTCTAGGTATAATAGCGGAATGAGGTAATGAAGATCTAAGGTACCATATTCATATATAAGAGCCATTACATATCTGCATAGTATTACAGTAGTTTCAGAGTATTTATATTACCCTGAGAATGTACAGTCACCACTAACTACCAGTCAGTCATCTCCGAAACAGTTTGCAACTAAATAAATGCCTAAGCCTCATACATAGCTATACTAAAAACTCACTCCCTTTACTGTTTTACTATATGAAAATAGCGTATCATTGATTTAACTGCCGACCCCGCTTAACTAAATTCAATTCGCGCTTGGGTGCGTCGTTTTGAAACAACAGAATCCCACCAGTATATTAAAGTAAGTTGAAGTGTCGTGAGTTCAGGACCACCCTGTGGAGTTCGAAAAGAGAACTAGCACCCCAGTAACCTAGTAGTAGTAAAATACCATACTCGTTTAATTCACTATTGCAAAATTTTAATAAAAACATTACTTATTCTTTTGCATTTTCAAATAAATATTTTTAACTTTCCTATAGGATACGTTCGTGTTTTATTCTTAAGTTATTAATTTGTAACGAATGTTTTCAGTTTTAAATTTTCTTCTGTTTTGAAGTTTCAACACTTACGTTAGTAAATGAGTTAGATATGGAAAAAAATCATGTAATCGAAAATTATAATTAGATCAAATCTTCAGAGTTCAAGTAAGCAAACTTAAATTGTAATCTGGTACCAAAAAAAAATCTTAACTTCCGCGATCACATTGACAGCGTAGTTGCCAAAGCCAGCTGTGCACTTGGCTTTGTGAAGCATTGATCTAAAGAGTTACTTTATCTCTCTCGTTCGTCAGACTACTTCTCGAATACGCTAATCAAGTTTAGTCTACCTTTCAATCCATCTTCATCAGTAGAATTGGAGCAATCCAGCCCAATTCGCTTTGCCTTTCGTGGTCTTCCCTGGTCTGATCTTCTAAATCTTTCCTTTTTTATATATTATATATATAAAAATTCCATCCGCACATGCTCTACCTTATTGGAAAGGTAGTAAGATGGATAAAGCAATAAAAATAATAAATTTTGGAGAAAATGTAAGGAAAAGCTGAATATTAGGAAAATGAGAAACATATTTTTTAATTTCGGAGTGTACCGTACAGTGAGTTAGTGGTAAATTTACTCGTGGAAACCGATTTCTGGTTAATTCACCCACAAATGTTTTTGGTTTAATTAAAAACCGATTTAAGTTAATGCTAATATCTCACAAAAGTTCAAATTCTGCTAATTAATTCCTCTCTGGTATTAACAGACCCTAAGTAAACTTCATCCTTTATCGTTTCACATAAGAAAAAGTTCATTGAAGTAAGGTTTGGAGGCCTAGCTCGCCAAGGTATCGGTCACCTTGTCCAACCCAGCGCTCAGGAAATTGAACATTTAAGTTAACCTTCACAACATGGATAAAACATTAACCTTATATTATCGAGAGAGATCTCTGCAAGTAGTTCTGACAGTGTATTCACCAGAAAGCCTGCATAAATTTAGATATTAAGCACTTGCGACAAAATAAATAGTCCTATTAAATAAACAAACAATATTTTTGATGCAACATATGTTCAAAGCATGGAAGAAAAAAACTTTATTTTAAATTTTGAGGAAACCTATCCTTAAGGTGAGAAACAACTATAAAAAATATCTATAATTTTACACTCAGTAGCAAAATACAACAGAAAATATGTGCATATCGCTAATATGAAAATTTTTAATCAGGAATGAAAGGAAAGTATTTCTTCTCTTGGTAAAATAAGAAAAGAAAAGGAATAAATTTAGTTAAATTACAATAATAATGAAAAATTATGGAATTAACCTCTTCTTGCTCGACGGACGTATAAAATCTAATTATAATACGTAAATGGAATAGCTGACACAATTGTAAAAGATGATTTAAATTTCAATTCATCATTTAATATTCATCGAACAGAGTCTAACCCATTGCATAATCAGCAGTTGTAGCGAAATGGGGTTTTGGTTTTTATGAAGACATTAAATGGAAACATACATTCAAAATCCTTTAAACATAACTGAGTTTTTATTAAAACCATTTATACTCTTCCCCTCATAAAAAGTTCAGAGTTGTTCACATGCAGAGAAAGAGAAAGTTTTCTAATTAAAAAAGTTTCACCCACCTTCAATTCAACAATTTTTGGAAATAAAAAAAAAAAGGTGAGGAACTCATAACTCATAATAAAAACCATGAATCAGCATAACTTTTAGCGAGTCTTATTAATTTTTGCACATTTCGTTGAATTGATGCAAACTAAAGACCCTAATTCTTTTTTTCTGTGGTCGTTTAGAAAAATAAATTTCTATAAATTCTTTCAAGTTATCCTGATATCTCCTTCAATCCAATTAAAATCATCAGCTGATAAACATTTAAAATATTTGGTGAAACTTTAGGCTTTAATTACTTTAAAAAAAGAAACCATCCAAACCTTTTTAATGAAGCACTTCCGAAACTGGAAACTGGACAAATCTTTAATTGTACATTTAAAATCAGTGCAGTGGAGTTAAAAGTTCGAATGCATTGATTTTCATTTAGAATCGCTTAACATTTATAAACTCTAGCAGGCATATTAAATTCTGTAATTTTTTGGATTTTGCTCTGAATTATTAAAATTTTGTATGTATGTAACTTAGGTATGTGATATGTCCATCAAGATATTACACAAAATGAAAGTTTCACAATTTCTCTTTATTACATATGTATGCATATATGATACATACATAAAATCTTTCATTATTCGCACATAAATCTAGAACTATTGGCGGGGGTTTTCTCCTTAATACGACTATAATTCTATGGTTGTTGACACTCATTCCAAAAGTTCCGATTTGCATTTTGATATTGAATTTTTTGCATTACATGAAAAATTCATTCGAAGCTAAATGAAAGAAAATAAAAAGAAAGCAAAATCAGTTTTTTGTTCTCAAGCTCTCCCTGTCGTTTTCTCTCGCATGCTAACGATATGACTAAAGTTTCGAGATGAAAAAAAAAAAACTTTAATAATCAGGAAAGAAGACGAGTGTACTTGGACTTTAATATGTAGAAAAATTCTCCTTACTGATTACGTCGGCTCAAGTACTTACACCATGTAATGTTTTTTAATTAAACTTCGAAACAGAATTTTCATTTCCATAAAATCTTTCATAAAATTCTTTAAATAATCTTTTCATTTTGTTCGCAATGATGTAGAGGAATGATGAGGTGCCAAGGGAATATATTTGGGGCAAAGTTTAGAAAATTCAAAATGAACTTGTTTGTGGTATCATATTTTGGTCATATTAAATTTTTAACTTTTTTTTTCGTTTTTAAGTCGTTAAAATTATTTAAACATATATAGCAATTATTGTAGAGAATTGAAGTATACTTACAAAATTCCCGTACCGTAAAATATATAGTAAATTTATTTCTGATTTAATTAAAACTTTTGCTTTTCGGGGAGTTGCAACATTTTGAAACTGCGTGTGTTTGTGGCAACTATGGCATCCACCAAGGTTTGGCAGTTAAGCAACAATTCCGCCTAATGTGGGAAAACTTTAAATAAATTTCTATGGAGGAAGATAGGTAATGCGAAAAACAAGATCGGTCCCTACTTAATCACTTTAATACTACCATCCTCGTGGGGAACAGCAGCTGCACCCAGATTACAAGGAAATGCTCTCGGAGATAAGCACTAACTCGAAGGAAATTGAATTAAAGTTAAATTCTGGTAAGTCATACGCCGACTTATGGCACTTTTGTTTGCTGGGTTTGTGCCTACATCTTTTGAGTATTCACGCGGTGCAGCAGCAGCTCCTACCCGTACTCATCTTCCATAATGCCGACAAGGATAACTGGGTCGGGTACATACGCGGCTTTTCTGAAGTGAATAGATGTAATTTGTCCTTTTTGGCTTTGCATGTTCAGATAGATCTTCTTTTCCATCTTCACTCAGACTGAACTCCACTCATTTTTTTTCTTTCTACAGAAACATATTCAAAAAGTTATGCATGAAAAACCTTTCAAAGAAAATGTTTGTTTTCTTGTCTCCGAAAAGTTTCCATTTACCGCATCAAAGTTACACACCGGGTGAACACATTTGGGATGAAGTTAAGGTGAAAGTAGGTGAGCTTAAAACAAATAAGCAAAGTATGTGTGATTCTCAAAAGTGGAAGTCACTTTTATAGCGCAAACTACTTTTTATCCTTCCTGTTTTAACTTAAAAAATTCTGCAAAGCGAACAGAAGTCGTAATTCACACATTAAAATAAAATATGTAACGACTAAAACTAGTATAATATAAAAATATACTAAAAATTTGCAATTCAGAAAATAATAAGAGCTAATTACTAAAATTCATTAAAGTCCATTTATTCCATGTTGCATTTTGTTGGAGGTTTAGGATAGGTAATCACAAAATTAAACTTCAATCCAATTCATTATCAAACTTTTATCTTTATTAAAAAGAATTGCACCAAAAGAAATCATTATCACCACTCAGAAAGTCGTCTCTTAACTGAACACCCTCAAAACCTTCCGCCCTATGTTAACCGCCTTCGGCTTATTAACTTGCAGCCTCTATGGAAGCGGCGGGACCTCGCCGATATCACATTCGTTCATCAACTGCTAATCGGTGAGATTGACTGTCCTTCTCTACTTGAAGGGATCCCTATCTACACCAGTCCCCACAACCTCCGCTCGGCCCCTCTCTTTCGCCCTCCCTACCATCGCACCAACTACGGTCTTTCTGAGCCCCTCACTAGAATGCTTCGTAGAGCCAACTCCTTCCCTTCCTTTGACTTTCACCTTAGTAAAAAATCTCTCAGGCATCACCTAAATAGTCTCCCCTAATCTGCCTTGTCCTCTATTTTCTTTATTCTCCACCCTACACTAGCCCGTCCCTTCTCCCCGTTCCTTCAATTTTTATTTTTATTTTAGTTTATAGTTTTATTTTAGTGTTAATTTTATTTTTTATATTGTAGCTTGTATTAAGCGAAAAATAAATATTAACTCTTATCCTGATCAAATCTACTTTTATACCATGAGATCCCAGACCTTTTTCTTTACAAGTTTAAACAAGAAAACAGATGGTCCAAGAAAAGTATTAAATAACAGACACATGGCGCCTACGTACAGACAGTGATAAAACTATAAAATTAAAGGACTCCTTTCATGACCTAAGCGCTGCCGGTCATAAACCAGGATCAGAATCCTTTTTCCTTAAACCTCATTAAGCATGTAAAAACTGGAAGAATTAAAACCAGATGTTAATTTCAGACATGCAAACTTAAACATCATTTCTTTCCTTTCCATTAGAAAACTAATAAAAATAAAATAAATATGAAATATTGAAAGATTCATTTTTGAAGAATTCAACACATTTTAATTGAAAAACAGCAAAATATTCTTAAATAATGTGTTGCAACTGAAGTGCATTGCTCTCCGTATCATATTGAAAATCTATATAATCCTTTGTAAAATTATTAAATATATTCACACCCAGAAACAAAACTATTGTAAAATTACCTAAACAGGCTTGGCTAATATATTTTGTGTGGATGTTTAGACATAGGCAAAAATTGTCCTTGTACCAAACATAGACTTCCTTAGATTGTGTAAATTATCTTAAAAAACTTCTGCAATTTGCCTTAACAAATTTAACACAAGGCTAAAGTTATTTTGATAAGCCATTGTATAAATTTTTTTTCAAAATTATATTATATTAAACTTTGGCTATTGTATTTTGCGTTTAAGTTTACCCTAGTAGTTAGCCAATTCGCATTATCCAAAATTGGTGCTTTTCCTATTATATGGAGTACAATGACCTTAGCACTTGGGCGATTGCTATTTTACGTGGCAACATTTAAACTTCATATTCTGTTTCGTGAAATGTTCATTTACTATATTTCACGTGTGGAATTTAAAGAATACAGAAGTACACTACAAGTATACAAGCAATTTCATCCATTCATTGCTACACACATATGGCTCGAATGAACAAACGCAAGGGAGAATGGGCTCAAGTAGGAACATACCTTTCACCTAAAAACTTACAATACCGAAAAATGCACCAGCAGTAGTGCAATTTATAGGTTTATTTTTTAACAATTTTACATACGTTTTTCTCTCAGTGTATATTTCTCTATTCAAAATACCATCTATTTTGGTTAAGCCTCCAGCACTGTTGTAAGTAAAATAATCTTAATCAAAATCGAATTGTGCTTGAAATGAGTTGGTTTTATGTCGTGCTCAATTTTCAGTCTTGCTCCAAAACCATGGACAAAGACCATCTTGAAATTTATTTATCTTAAAAACTTACCAACTGCATATTTTCAAAGTTTCCAAATAAAGGAAAATGTTATTTATTTTTCTATATATTACATATATCTATGCACGTATCCATTACAGTGAAAATTTATCTCACCACAATTCCAATTCGGCGTATTTCTAAAATTAGTCTGTCCAAATAAGGAGTAAATCATTCCGATAATCTTTTACTTGAAACAAGTCGAGGCACACTTCATCAGAAAACTCTGGGGAATAATATGGTAAAGTGGAAAATTCAGGGATGTTACATCGCACTCAATTTCATGCTTCGTTGACTGTGACTAATAAACATGTTGCGATTATACAGACACTTCAGGACTCTTAGTGTGGCATTTGCTTCATTCTTATATCTGTTGACTTATTTCTCCCTTCAAAAATATTTAATTGCAGCTAATTCAACCGTTAATGAGCAAATTTATATAATTTCCGACTTTTAATTAAACACATTATTTCTAACGTTCTACTTGAGTAAACTCTGATAAGAAGGATAATGTTAATATTTTTTGCATGGCTTGATAAAATTTATTTTTAAAGATACCAGTGCAAAACTTTAGAAAATTTCATAACATTATTAATATTATTGATAATCTCATAATCTCATAATCTCATAATTTCTTTTACATAATGAACACATTTTCGGTACCGAAAGAAAAGAAATGCATTTGTAAGAGAGTTACGTAAATTTTAAATTGATTCAAGTATCCGTTTATTACTTATACAAATTTTGCATTTTAAATACGGTTGGGACCTTTAGATGCCTACATAAAACTTTCAATTAAATGATTTATTACTATTTTAATCCTTCTTGTTTTTAAATAATATACTTTCGGATGTTAAAATACGGTATTTAATAATTAACATTATTAACTTTTAAAAATGTCTTGCTAAGTATGTCTAATTTACGAAATGTCTTTGAATATTTCTTTTAAGTTCTAGGCATTTTGTTTTAAAGTGGAACTTATGCTCTTCGGCTTCACAATAAACAAGTTAACAAAATAAAGGTTATGTTTTTATATTAGTTTTTAGGTACATTTAGCAAGAAATAAATTCTCCAAATTAATTTTATTATTTATTATTGCAAAAAATAAATGAAAAACATAAGTGTAGGTGAGATCGATCGGCGGCAATTGTCAGAGAACAAAATTAGCTCAAGAAGGCATTGGCCGCGAGGACCACAGTTGGTTAAAGCAGTAACGTGAGAATACGAAAGCCTCAAGTTCGAGTCCCGCCCATGGTCAAAGTCGTGGCATTTTCGTTTATTCGAATAAAAGTATATTTGAAAAGGTGTTTTCTTTTTTTTTGGTAAAATGTTGTTTAGCCTATAACGGAAGGAGCAATGTTTAATTAATGCTTTCCATTTTTGGAAGGAAGAACCTAAAACCCATATTTCTAACTAAACGATTGAGCCAGCCTATTTCTGTATATTTCTTAATGTTCTTTTGAGTTGAGGAAGTTAGATGCTATATATGTTATTTTCTTTCTGGATGACTTTCCCTATTGATAATAGGGGGTATGTAATAACTTAGATAACTCTTTTGAATGCAAAACGTATCGTCACATAGGAAATTCTGGAAATCAAAGTATGTTCACCATAAAAACGTTTCAATTTATCGAAAGTCAAAGTAGAGCTGCAACTAAAAATTAAATTAACCATATGGCCACATTGTGGGTCCAGTATACTATAAATCTTCTGTGTAAGAATTGTAGCAACAACCTAAGTAAATTGTCATTACAAAGTTATTTGGGCGGGGAGCAAGATAGTAGGATTGAATTGTGGTTAAGGATGAAGCGGAATGTAGCACTGGGTGCCCTCATAATAATTAGCAAGGATAAGTGGTATATCGAGAATTTTCTCGTCCAGTTAATTACTGTGGTATAATATCGAATCAGACTTATTAGGGTCATATTTGAGCAGGAGCTTATCTAGAATTCAAGTCACGCCAGTCAAAGGTGCTCCATCAACTACTTCAAAAGCGCGATAAATCTGTTTGCCGTCGAACCCAGAAAAATTGCACGTGTACCCATTCGCCATCCCGCCCAAACCAGGGTATTGTTATGTTGCCTGTTTGCCAGTACGTACGTATTATAACCATAAAATAAACAGGCACAAGGGGCATAAATTCTTGTAATGAGGTGTCAACGTAAGAACGCCAGCTGACGGAATTAATGGTTTAGTCGCACACCAGCTAAAAGCGCTAGAAGGGCTCCGCCTCCATTCTCAGTGGAGCTCAATCTCAACAAGAACGATGAGGACGACGACACAAAGGCCTTTCAGTCTTTAGAACAGTTGAAAATAAATTTCGATATTGCTTCGAGGAATGGGTGCCTACAGGGGCGGAGGGCCAGAAGGCCAGAGGGTCGGAGAGCAAGTGGTGAAACTTTATGGTGCACGGCAGCTTCTGCATGGCCCTTAGCATGACCGGACCTGCTCCAGTCCGCCTTACGACTCACTCAGACGTATTTTAGTTAAACGGAAGATGAAGGGCATCCCAAGCACTTTTGTACCTTATTTATACACGAAAATCCCTTTTTCTCCAGTTTGGACCTTATTAATGCTTCACTTCTGGCCCTTTTGTTAGCTTATGATGCTCAAGGAGTGGATGGTAGAAAATCCATCTCTGAATGGATTTCCTTTCACGTTATAAGTCTTATGGGGCACTTTACGCTCATAAAAGCAATAGCCATTCAGCTTTGAGCCCTTCAAATTTTTCCTTTACTTTTTTCTTATTTATTTCCTTTCGTGGAATTTATTCTCTAAATTTATTAAAAAACCGTCGCTGTTTTTCGTCTAAGCGTTTTGAAGTAAAAAGACAGAAATTACTGTGCTTATTTCGAGACTCCTCTGATTTCATTGACGATACAAAAGCTCTAAAAATGTGGGTAAGATAAATTTCCATTAAATTTGGAAAACATTTGTCCACCTTACAAAAATTGTGATGAATTTTTCTTTGTGCGAGAACACGTGCCTCTAAGTCCCTTTTCCTTTCAATTCATTTTCCTTTGAGCATCCAATTTCAAACGGAGTCCTTGAAGGGTACGGGTACATTTTTTTTCTTTCTTTCCGCCGAAATCACTTGCAAGATTTTATTTATGTTTCTGTACTGCTATCCTGTTTCCTTTATTTAATTATTTATGCTTTTCCATAAGAATCAATGACCAATTGAGGAAATAAATACATACACATATAATGTAAATATAAATATATATATTTATAATACAAAGAGGATATTGAGGAATAACGTCTTCCATTCTCGTCTGTGTTTTCATTTATTTCAAGTCTATGCGGATGCTGCACATATTAAATTGCATTACTATTATTTATTGTGCAACAAAGAAAAATCAATCGAATTTTCTGTAAAAGTAATAAAATTTGCTATTTGCGTCAATCTAATATTTTATTGATTTAGTATTTATTTTCTAAAATTGAGAAAATCTGAAAATACAGACTATGATAAAATTATTAATTTATTTATTTATCGCTTATTACAAGCTACAATAAATTTAATAATTAGTTTTAAACAAAAAGATTAAAACTAAGGTAAAAAAAAATAATAAATTAAAATTAGAGAGCGGGAATGATGATGGCACATGAGAAGATAGAAAAGAAAATAAAAACAGACAACATTAGAAGGAATTAAGGGCATTCCTGAGAGAAGATTTACTCAGGTGAAAGTCAAAAAAGGGGTGGGAGTTGGCTTTCCGAAGCATACAGGTGAGAGGCTCAGAAAGTCCATAGTTGGTACGGTGATAAGCAGGGCGAAAGAGAGGTGCCGAACGGAGGTTACGAGGATTGGTGTAAATGGAGATCCGCTGGAGTAGGGAAGGACAGTCAATCTCACCGGTAAGCAGCTGATGAATGAAGGTAATATCGGCAAGGTCCCGTCGCTTCCACAGGGTCTGCAAGTAAGAGTAACAGACGGTTTTCGTAGGGGGGATGATGGTCATTAAGTTAAAAATATTTAATTGAATTAATCGTAAATAAATTATTTATGATATAGTAAAGAATTTGATATGTTTCAATTTATTAATGGTTTTACCATCATAATAGCAGTTTATTACGATTTTTTATCAGAATTTATACGGTGGTATGAGATGTATGCGGCCGTTTGCATAACAACATAATGAACAAATAATTGAAGAAAACCCTTCCATAACTTTGAAAAAGATTACTAAAAAATTCAATAGAAGTTGGTCGTTGTAATTCTCAGAAAATAATTGAATAGCGCAAAGTGTATGCAATACAATTTTTCCGAAATGTATAGGAAGTGCGACAAAAAGTAATATTTATTGATGAGTTCGCGGGATTCAATTTTTATCTTCGCCAGACAAAAGCAAGACCGGTTCGCGTGACCATACCAACGGCTAGAGGATGATATACATATGTTTCCTTAATTGCGGGAACTAATATATAGGGAATAGTATGGCATGAAGTAATTCAACAATCAACTTTAATATTTTTTCTGAATTTCTTAAAGGGTTACTTCAGAATTTGGAAGACCATAATCTGAATGAAGTTTGATTGATTTTAGACAACGCAAGTGCCTACAAGACGCAGGAAGTGCGTGATCTTGTTAGCACACTCTACTTTTCATATTCTCCAATGCTGAATCCCATTGAAGAAGTTGTTTCCAAAATCAAGTTTAATGCAAGAAATATGTTAGCTGAAGTATGAAATTGTGAACATTTCGCATATGCAATTAATAACTATATTGAAATTGTTATCTCTACAAATTTTTTATTATTTTTATTATTATTGCATTATTTTTTTCATACTTTTCTTCATTTCCATATAAAATTATGTAATTGTATGAATTATAATAAAATTTTTCTATTCTTACTGTGTAATTAATTAACAGTACGTGGTATTTTTTGTTAGATGTAATATGTATATACGTAGAAGTACTTGATTTGCAAAAGAGTGAATTTAATTTGCAAAAAATTAATTTAATTTGAAAAACCTATATTATGAACTTAATTCGGATTTTTTCGCCCTAACCATTCACAATATGTAACTATTTCCAGAATAGAGTTGCGTTAATTACGCTTATAACTTGGCGCGTGTGAGTACTAAGTAAATATAATATCTTATATTATTCTTTTAATTATCCTAATCAAATATTCTTCCAGTAAAATATCGACTTCCTATTCATATGATTTATGTTTTGTTCCCACATTGAACTTTTATCAAGATGTTCAATAGGTTTTAAAGTTGAGACAAAGACAAAGGGCTACAAGTTTCAGTTTAGTTTGAAATAGAAGACCATTCATTACAATGGGTTGAAAGTAACGAAAGGTGTGAAGCATTAAAGTAGTATCTATTGCTTTAAATCAACGATCCCAAAACATTATGTAATAAAATAACATGCATACAAACCAATTAACACAGTTCAAAATTATGCTCTACAGACTCATGAGAACAACAGAATATCAGTTTCAGTCTAACTAATAATAAAAAGAACTTCTTTCTATTTTCTTAATTTCCTAGTTGAGAACGTTCCTATAAAACTATAAACTTAATCGTCTTTGCAAATCTTTATAAATGTGCAATTTTTGACTCTGTATAGGGAGTATAACATTGTAGATGTGTACGATATATAAGTACTATTTATATTTGAAATTTTAAAGTTATAGATCACAATTCTGAAAAATTCAAATGAATCGTCCAAAACACAAGAACTCATTTTTTAAAATTAGTAGCATTGTGAGGAACCGACCGAATAAAAGAATTCGATAGCAATTTTTCTTCCTTTTCTTTTGTGCTTTCAGTAAACTCTCACGTATCTATAAAACGTAATTCGTTTTAAATCAGTTTACCTGAAGGAATTTCTAAGGTTAACAAATGGTCCTCAACATTTTTCACGTTTCGCCAATTGAAAGGAGCGAAGGTGCTACCTTGAGAAAAAACAACACGCAGAGAAATTGATTCATTCTAGTTGGATGGATTTACTCCTTCTTGCTCGAGCTATTCTTCTCTCGGGTAGGCTTTTTGAGACTGCTGTGGTATTGTGACTGTAGAAAGATTGAATTTCTAGTTCCGAATCAAGTGCTTGTTGAAAGCGGTTTTTCTATTGTATACAAAAGCACTAAAAAGATATGTACACAAAATCTAGGTTCCTATATTAAGAAGATGAATATCGCCCTTTTAAATGCCGGAAAAAATCGCAAGCAGCAATTAATTTTGCAAATGTTACAATAACAAGATTTATATATACATATGAGAGTATAATGTAATACATATATCTGTATATGTCCATATCCTCCCACAAAAGATCGAATAGGAATTAAAAGAGAATGTTCTGTACTTTAATTGATTATAATACACTACCAATAATACTTCAAGAAAAATAGAGGTGGAAGATTGATTATTTTTTCAAAAATTGTATTCAAATATATGTGCTCTTATATATATATATATCACCCTTAACCTACAAATATTTTGGGTAGCTTTTTTTAGTAACTACTTTAATTCTGGTCGATTTGAAATTAATAATGTATATTCTTTCGTGTTCTATCCATCATAAGTGGGATTCAAAGAACAATATAATTTTGTTCATCATTTTGACGTCATATATGGCACTTTTTTGTGGTAATCTGGGCAATGTTAGCATATAAATGCATACTGACTGGTAAATCAGGCGTGAACAAGACAAGTTAACATTAAATTGCATGCATTTTCTGCTTTTCGAGGCATTGATTTAAAATATTGTTAGTAACTGTTACAACGCATTAGCTAAGTTCATTGACATGATCTTATGTAATGTCCTCAATATGGAAAAAAACGGGTGATACAAAAAAGCTATGACAAAAATGTAACATGCTTACCACATGAAAAATTCGTCGAAAGATTAATTAACTGAACAATGAACATGTAACTTTTTTGTCATAGATTTTTTGTATTATGAAGAAAATGGATCAAGTTAAGTAATAATCAAACATTTTTTTGATATTGACTTCCTTAATCCTGATAAATATATTCTAGAAACTTTTTTTGTAGATTTATCAATTTTTCAAAACTTAAAACGTTGTGGAGGTCCACTACTCTAATGCGGAACACAACGAGGACACGTTTTCGTCCTAGATGCCCACTTAATTAAATAGAAAGTGCTCAAGGTTATTCTAGGATAACGTAACTTTGACTTAATTAAAAGAAATTTAATAACTTAACTGCAAAGTTTCCAGCAAGAAGAATTGCCTTTAGTAAAAGAGCGGTAATTTGTGTTCAGTGCTTGACTTTATGGTTGTTCCATTAGGATATTCAGGTCACTGTGATTTTCACTTTAATGCCTCAAGTCCCGGAGGGGAGAAGGCATTTTAAGTTTGATTTATACCCACAAGTACCAACAATTTTTTAAATTGAAAATTTTAAAGCACACTTTAATTCTCTTAAGGGCTTTATTTGCGTCATAATGCTTTTTGTTGTAAATTAGTTGTAAAATGCTTTTGTCTTTACAAATTCATATTGTGAAATCAGAAGCAATATCTGAAAAATATGCTCTTCAAAAGCACAGAAATATCTTATCCTAAATGTACGGAGGTACTTAAATACAATTACCTTCAAAGATTTGACTCGTAGTAATGAAGGAAATAAAATATTGCAACAATTTTCGTGGCACTGAACATGGGGAGGCGCATAATAAATTCAGAGTGGCTTGGTACCCTATATTTTAATGCTTATACCCATATTTAGAAACCCTGAAGATATTCTTCAAAACATAATTTAATAAAATTTTAATTAAATGCAGCCGACTTTCTATAGTATTTTATTCGGTTTATAAAAGCTATTATAATGCTAAAAAATTAAGAAAAGTCTTCTTTAATATTCAATTTGCAATGGAAAGTTTTTGCATTTATGGGGTATTTCATGAAATAAAAATCAAATCTACAGGCCAAGGACTTATCGCATCATTGACCATCATTTAAAAAACAAGGACTCATTAATCTAAGTGATTGAGAAATAACTATGTAGAGCCTGAAACAGCATAAATATAAATGAACCCTATTTCGTCTCTTCATACACTGAATTTTTAATTTTTATAAATTCCCTCAACAAAACAATAATGTTCATAATTGACAGTCCAGAAAAATCGAAAACAAAAAAACTAAATGCAAAAACCATTGAATCATGTTGTGATTTTTAAAATAACCTGCCTTATTCCTGAAGACAAATTATGATATGATTCATATTAAGTAGTACTGTTTTGTTTCTGTCTATTAAATTGATTTGCATTTTCCATAGCATATAACAATCTGCAAAAGGAAAATTCACAATAAATTTATGAATGCTAATTCCGAATCTCAAAAAATTATACATTAAACGTTTAGAAAAAAGCCCCTGTCGAATTTCCGTATCAAAACCGTCAAATGTTTCTTTTGTTTTTTCACATCTTATAAAAATCTCAACCAATACTCATTGATACATATAGAGAGAACTCATATTTTATAAGATTTATTTCAATCGTTCGTTCTACTCCAGCACTTGCAAACTATAAAAGGGAGCAATTTCACTTTTTATAGTTTTGCTCCTTTGTACGGCCGATAGAAAATCTTTTATTATTTTGCACATTTAACTTGATTTTCCTGTCACGTGCTGGGTCAGTATTTAGCCATAGCCGAACGCATTTAATCCCAAAAAGTTTTGTCAATTTGTATTTATTGTTGCTTCTTTTTATGGAACTATCGTCTGACTTCTTACGATTGAATTACTTTTTTAACATTCTACTTTCAAATTCAACATTCACATAACATTTGAAAAAGGAAAAGGTTTCTGGACCCAAGAACCTGCTTTCTTTGATTTCACTTTTATGACAGTTTTTATACCTCTAATTTCAATTTATTAGGTTAAGATCCTGCCTTTATTACACCCTACAATATTATAGAATTTAGGTACATACCATATATGTATATTGTAGAAGTAGGTACCTTATTAAGGATAAAAAGCAACCGTATGCTTTTGTCGAAATCATTAATTTGTTAACGTCATATATAAAAGCTTTTTACTTTGGAAATAAAGGTTTGGACATTAAAAAATTTACCTCTCAAATCAGAACGCTATAGAAAAAAATTCATAATTACATTTCACATACTCCTTTATTTTAAACTGAATTGTAAGGGTGTTAATTGATTTGACGCAAAATCTATCGATTGTTTGTTTTACCTTAAAAGTAAAAACACTGACACAATTTTAGACGTTTTTATACTTGGAAGCGAAATTCTTTTATATACACGCCCATAAATGCAACATAAAATTGATATTGTATAATGAAATTATAATAACTTAAATAAATATAATTATAATTTAAAATTTTTGCAAAAAGAAATTAGTAGAACATTTATTTTGATGTACCGTATCTCCTTTTTGATGTAAATATTTTTGTCTGTAGGATTTTCCCTAAAATATAAGCCTAAAAAAAGGTAGTAGTAGCAAAATTAAAGAGTCCACGCTGCAAACGTTCATAAGTACCTATTTTAGCGAATAAGTATTTAAAAAAAACCATTTAAAAATACAAATATTCGAATTTTTTGCAAAACATTTATGCCAATTTATTTCTTTTTTAATTTTAAACTTGGGTTATTTAGCACTGAAGGAATAACAATTTTATGGAATATGTAAATTAAAATTTTTCTGGTTGGCAAACGATGAAGTGTTTAAAATTAATTTTAAAGCTATATGGTGCTGAATAATAAAATATCAGCTTCAGGAGGTATCCTTAAAGTGGTTATTTTTTATATAGCGCTTTTCAAAATTCTATTTAGCTGTCAATGAAATTGATTGAAATCAAAAATAATCATAACAAAATTGCATCTAGATAAAATACCCGAAAATTTCCAAAAATTACTCTATCTTGGATGAAAACCCATTTTATTAGAATTCTCTTCCTTGAATTGGATACACAAATTCAGACCGAAATCATATAAATCTTATAACCTAACCTTTCGTAATCTTCTTGCAACAATGGCAATGGTTTGTAGGCAGAGAATTTCAGGAAATTCCACAATACGTGTAGTCTAGTGTCCACAATTTATCAAACAAGCTACCTCATTAATTCAATGGATGAATTAAATTGAGCAAGTATCCGAACAATATGTTTTTATTCCTTTGCACTTTATCGCCATGAAAAAAATTAAGCAAGCAGTTTAAAGCAGGATTAATAAAAAAATTAATATTTTTTTACTCACATTATTGTGGACTTCTTCCTTAAGAGATTCAAGAAATCGATTCAATAGGTACCATAAATACTTTTAAAAGGTGCTCTTGAATGTATATTGCAAAATTTTCAATAGTTTATGAATTTCGATTATTTTAATTAATTTTGTCGAAACCGCGATGATAAATATCGACCGGTGGAAGTGATTAAGAAACAACTATCTACCAAATCTGCGTCAAATTTCTACAGAATTTTCTATACATCTTTGCCTAACACTCCTTCTATTTTGATTGATTTATTTTGAAAATTTCATACTCTTGCCCAAATACACTTATTATAACGTTTTAGAAGTGCCTTAAATGCATGATTCAATTCATTTTATAGTATTGCATCTAGTGTTCGCGTTGAAACTGTTTGAATAGTCGGAATATTATCGAAAAAGCAACCTTTCAAGTTTAATTTGAATTTTAGGAATAGGAAGATGTTACACGGAGCTATATAAATCTAGTGAATATGGCCATATTGGGCATACCGACCTGATTCCTGACAAAAAATTGACTAACTACTGCAGTGTGAGAAGATCGGTTATAGTAGCAACTGTCTGGATCTTGATATTCCGCACGGATACGTCGGATTCTGAAAGATAATATGACTAGTAAGCATTTTTCATGGATAATTCTATTGCTATTGAAAAATCTGATTCATAAAACATCAACATCAATTAAAAATACATTTACGTAGATATGTCATATCTTTGTCAACCGATATGCATGATCTTTGATGCTTCGATATTAGAAAGAAGCTAAGCATTAAAATAAGCTGTGGAATACACTGATCGCGCCACTGATTGCTGAAATATGGTGTTAGATCTGAAAATTAATTGTCGCTCTGTGTACAAATCATTTTTATTTTAAATAAACTTTTGTTACGACATGATAATAGTAATTGCAACACAACTAAAACTTATGTATAACTTATTGATTTCATTCAAGAAAATAATCACAAAAATCATGTTTAATGCGTAAAGACCAGAGCAACATCGTTAAATTTCTCTATTAAGAGAGAGTAAATATTTTTAATGCGAACTGAACCTTTAATTCTCATAAATACTTTGAATAGTGCTGTTCAGACTCCAAAGGAGGATATAAGATTGAAATTGTCTTTAGAGTTAAATTTTCCGTACTTTACGTACCTGCTAAGACCGGGGAAAATCCTTCCAGATATAGTTTTAATTTTGCAGTCTGCTATTATTGAAATCCGACATAATTACAAAATCCTCGACATTCCCAGAAACATCTTGCATACTTCCGCTTATTCTGTTATGCAGCTTGGAAGGCGCAACAATTCCTACAATTCCGCATTAAATCATATACATAATTCCTACAACCACTCTTGGGAAGATATATTCAAATGAGCTATTTGCTTCAGCCATGTCCAGTCAATAGACATTTGTTAAGCCGGCGACAACGTGTTTACATTAATAAGTCATGTTAGCAACAATATCCATACATTGAAATCCTCCAGCTGCGGCAACATTCAATTTAGAGTAGCTGTTATACAGCAAATTTACTGTACGGGAAATTCAAATTAACCGCCACATATTACTTATAACAATCGTATGTATATAGCAGACAAATAGCAACCACTTCTATTCTGACTTGTGAGTGCCTGCATATACACACTTTCAGATTTATGTACATAAAAATTGTTTTACCAAATCAAATACCACCAATTTTTAAGATCTATCAGTTATAAAATGTTATTTAAACATTCTAAATAGTGGGGCAAACATACAATAATTTTTTTCAAAACAATAAAATATCAAAAGAAAAATAAGGTTGCGACAAAAATTGGTTTGATAGTCCTAAAATTCTATTACTCGGGTTAATTGTGAGATTAATTAATTAATTAATTAATTAATTAATGGAGGTTAATTAATTAATTAATTAATTGGGTTAATTAAACTGATAGTACGAGTACAAAGGCTTCACTTGGAGATCCACGAATTTAAATTCTTCAATTGAACACCAAATTGTGAAAACACCACTATTGAAATCCCTTCTGTACTATTGTTTGCTGAATTTTAATCAACAACATTTATCAAAACTTCGAATAATTTATACAATTCACTTACAGTCTGTCGCATATACAATTGACAGTGAACGCAATATCATCCGAATCCATGTTAGCTGCTTGAAATTGCACACATGCCTTCTAGCGAGTTAGCTCTTGATTATGCCCCACACATTCTCCAATTAGATTGGCTTCTTGGGCTGGGATGCCCAGTCCTACGTTGTTGAGTTGAGTTTCTGCTTTCCAGATCCTGTAGTGTTCACTCCGATGTTTGAGATCGTTAAGTTTTGCGTACTATAACGTTTCACACTGAAATGAATTAATATTGGAGAGAGAAATATCTTTTATCTGTTTTTGGAAAAGAGCGGTTCCTTTCTTGTTGAACAGACTATACATTAACGATTTTTTAACTAAGCACGATTCCTAGCGCCAGAAAAATTCAACAGTATTAAATACAAAACTTTAATAAACATTCGTAATTTCCCCAATTTTTATCAATTAATTTAGTATTGACAAAATAATAAATAAAATAATAAGAAAATAATATTAAAGCCGTTTTAGTGGAAATAGAAAATTCTTACCAAACTAGAAACAATAAATGGTCGATAATAAATTGCCAGCTCAATTATATATTTTCTTATTAGAACATGTAATAAAACCATTATAGACCAAAAAGGTTTGTTTGATTTAGCGCAGATCAAGCAAAAATTTTGATGAAACTTGCAGTACCATAAAGAGACTTAGATTCCGGAAAAACCCAGCTTTTCTCAAGAAAAAAATTAAGTAATAGAACATTACATTTGTTTTTATCTTTTATTAAAAAATTCACCTATATTCATCATTATGATGTACCAGTAAAAAATTGTAGTACCAGTAGACATTAGAGTTTTATTTTATTGAAATTATATCAAAATGGTGTGCTTTATTTATATTTAACCACATAATAAAAAAATTCTAATTATTATAATTACTTTGAAAAAGGATATCTGCCTTTCATTATGGGGATGACATGCTTTGAAATTTAAAAACTGTGTGGAAAAGTAAACTTTCAAAAGTTTTGCTTTTCTCATTCTGTATAATTCACAGCAATATGTTCCGATAAAAATTATTCACTCATATTGAAGGTTATAGATCAAGACAACTAAAAATAATGGCAATATTTTTTCTAAAGTTATTGTAATTAAGAAGCATTACACGGACAAAGTTCATAACGCGAACAAAAGATACACTTGAAAAAATGTTGCTTATTAACTTACGTGTAAAAATCCATTCTTATTGATTAAAATATATTTATTACATAAATTAAATACTGACATATGACCGCCTTCGGTCAAATATGAAAATGTGTGTTCAGACATATATGTATGTAGGAAATTTTTTTGTTTTATAATTTTATATATTTCAATTTCACGGAAATTTACATATACTCATCATACAAAATTGATTAAATATCAAACCAAAAACTGGACTGTTGTAGTTTCACTCTAAAAATAGTCACAATGGTGATCAAATAGTCTACACAAAAAGCTAAAATTAAAAATGTTTTTAAGTTTAATGCAATTTTACACTCAGTTTTTAGAGTGCGTTTATATTTCATATAAGAATATATGTTACTGAATTTCTTGAATTGTTCATTCTATTGGTCAATTTCATGAAAATCAACTTTTAGCAAATATTTACTTTAAATAGTACATAAAATTTAAAAAATAATAAATAATTGTCCCATTGGTCGGCTCATAGTGAAACCATTCAAAATTCAAAAAGTTAATAGCCAAAGGTAACGCAGCATCTTGTTTCCTTCAACATCGTGGAATATCATTCCCTTTCCACTGATTTAAATATAACCGAAAGACAGGCTTTGATGTAATTTCCTGGAGGTAAGTGCCCACCCATCCGAGATCTCCCACAATAAGATCCGTCATGTTTTATGGTACGTAACGAAGTCCCATTAATAGGCAACGGTCATTAGGTTATTATTGCCCGTATTTAGGTAGAATCCTTATGTTTACGTTCCTCAGTCGCTCGGTTTATTGCTGTGGCCCCCAAACCGAAGACTGCCTGCATACATCGCGCATGTATGGCACCACTTGAGGAAACCACCAGGGAAGCTGGGGCCCTCACATGAAAATTGTCACCAGATTTATGGGTAAACAACATTTATAGAATTTATATGGATTTTGCCATTTTGGGTGAATTTGGCTAGCTTAAGAGAGGACTCATGCTTCCTTATCGTTAGATAAATCCAAGGAAATTATGATGATCGAATTTTTTCGTTATCTTTATTGAGCTCTCGGATCAAATGACCGGAATACATACATATATACATAGATTGTTTTCTAATAAAAACGCTAATGCCTTCGTAATGAATGCCATTACGATCCAATGCCTCTATATCGTTATCGATTTCAATTGCAATCACTTGGAATTGAGGGCTTAAATTTAATTGCATATTTTGATCTGTTCTTAGGTTAGTCATCAATACAGCTCTTACGAGCAAATGTAAAGGATAGTAATATAGAAATTTCCAATGCACACATATTAACATTTTGAATAAAATGTGTACTGTATTACAGGAGTTGTTATTTTAGGCAATTTTGAATTTGATGAGATCTTGAAAATATGTTGCCAAAAATCTGCAAAGTAAAGGTCCAGATTGGAAAGCTTTATTTTTTTTTAAATGAGCGATCTGGTAAAAACAAACAAACTGTTTTAATTGTAATAATAAATTTTAAAATGCTTTCAATAATTCAGAAAAAGATATTTAAATATTTCCTCAAATTGAATTGAGTTGATTGGTACTATTTACATCTACGTTGGGTTTTTAAAAGTAAATAGCATTTTAATGTCAGTAGTAGAGGCAGAACTTGGCACTAAAACTTTCTTTCGTCTTTCGTAACTTTATACGAATTATATAACAACAACAACGCAATAAATTAAGTAAATAATTATAGAATTAAAAAAAAATAGTACCAATCAACTCTATGATCTAGAAAGGAGGCAATTTAACTTACGAATGGCCACACGACTCTTTTGGCAGACCTCTAAGTACCCTCGATACACGACTCCAGCGAATACACATTTAGAACGGAAAATCAATAATTTGGTCGACTATCAACATGAATTAAGTTGAAATGATAATTCATATCTTCATCCAAATGCTACCCAACGAAGTTATGAAAAATTTATTTTAATACTTTTCTATCTTTTATTTAAAAATAAAAACTTGCACAAAAATCTGCTGCGGTTTTTCTATTTTTAACCATTATAAGGAATTAAGTTTGCCGTGTATCACTCCTAAAATTAATCTAATGATCATTCAGAGCTGTTGCTTATCCATGTCAATACATTAATCCGTAAAACACAAAACTTATGCTGTAGCTCAATGAAATCATAAACAATCAGGTTGTCTCCGCGGCGATTTCAAACACAAGATAAAACCCCAGAATATAAAATTATTAAAAGAAAACAGAATTTATTATTGCATATAAAAATATAACGACTGCTGATCTAAACCCGAGCGCATAGTAGAAATGGTCAGAAGTTAAATCTAAAAACTTTAAATAAAAAGTGTAGAATAATAAAATTGTTGGTTAGTAAAATAAAATTCAACTTCTCGACAACTTCCTCGATTTACAATAATTAAAGAAAATATATATATAAAGGATATAATTTTTTCTCCATTTTATTTTAATTGATAATTTCAATTTGATTAGTCACGTTGTGATTTTATAGCGATTACTACCCAATCGAACTCCAAAATACAAAGTCTGTGTTCACAGGATATCGCTGGTTTTTGAATGTTTGTGGAAATTAGAGAATTTTTACTTAAATTTTTTTAATCATCTGTTTTTTATTACAAATATGTTGCATATATGTATGTATAAGTCATAACATATTAACAGAAATTAACGTATTAGAAGTACATATAATTGAAATATTTTTTACAATTTTTAAAATTCATTCATATACGATCAACATCGACAAGTTTTCGATGTACGCCTTAATGAATTTTAGCATTTTAACTTTTATTTAAAAAATGTATATTATATAAAATTTACTATATTTCATTTTCTTTCCTTATTTGGTAATTTCCCTCAAATTTTGCGGAAGTGAGCTCATTTCTCGACTCCCAAAAGCAGATTAACTTAATTTAACCTTTAATTGTCGGCGTAGCACAACGAGTACCTACAATCACTGGATAGAATGGGATTTTCATTTTTTTTTATCCCATTGAGACTTTGCCAGTGTTACTTACTTCTCCACCTCTGATGGTAGTTGTTGCCCACTTTATAAGTGCTTTTATCCCTCTGGGACTGCTAGATATGCTTCGTAGAGCATGATTTGACAAACTTTTCTGTCGGGGACATTAAAAGTTCTCTAAGAGGAAAATGGTTGTAAAGTTTTAAATGATTCTAGGACCTGTTCTTTCCAACACTTTGAGAAGTTTTTCGAGGATATACGATTAGGGTTAATGGCACATTTAGAAGCGATGGGATCCAAAATTAGCTTGGGACATTTACATAATGCTTTCGACTAATTGATGCCATGCTACTGAAGAATTTTTCACTTCACTAATTTTGATCTATCGATCCCATTTTGGGGATAAATCCCTTTAAGTATTCTTTGTCTTCTACAGATAAATATCAAAATACTTTCAATGTCACATCTCTTTACAAAATTCCAAGCCTTACTAAATTTACAAATTAAAACATTTGATGACTATGCAAAGTTTGAAAACATTTTTATTTTGTCTATAAAGCTACATTAATACATTTCCCTTCTTCCTTCCTTTATGAAAGTAATAATAGAACATATTTGTTAAGTCGATTTTTAACATTGACTCATTGACAAAATCCTAAGTCACCAGAAATTAATGGAGGTACTTGCAAATAGAAAGCGTTGTTTAAAACCAAACGTAGTAACTTTTTTATTCATTCATGAATTTACTTTCTGTACATAATACCCGTGCATTATTTTCTCACAGAAAATTTTTAACGCAACAATATAAAATTTTAAATCCATTAACATATCATCATAAGACTCAAAAATACAGTTTGTATACGATAATCTAGTGTTTAATATGAATATCTTTTTGCACAATTTCCATTTACATAGGTATATTAATAATCAAACAACGGTCGCAATTATTCTATTAAACCTAAACACATAACGAAAGCATGGAGCAATCTTGTTTTAAGTTTGTCTGGCCCGGCGTACTAAAACAATCTTATTTTTAACTAGGAAACAATGTAAGCTAAAAATCATATTTAATGTTCCTTGTCGCAAGCTTTTTTCCATGTACCTCAGGTGTATTGAATTAAGCTTTATATTACAAATATGGGAGAATTAACATTTGTGAATTTAGAAAAACAAAATTTAGTATTACTTTCTGTAAATTCTACAATATGTTACGTATTTGGTTTTGTTTAATACCTGGCTATACCAATAGAGAATTCTGTTTGGATATAAAACCCTCAAAATAGATAATCAAACACCTAACCAATCCAGGCGTAAAAATTGTAATAATCCAGTCATATTATCCCCACATTCAGGGAATATAGGCTTATAGTATACTCTTTTCAAAGCCATAAATTAGTTTAATGGCCAAGTTTTTATCAAGGTTTTTCAGAAAGCCACAGATAGAACATAAACAATGACTCCATAAACGAAGATTTAAGGAAATATTTGGTAATACAATGTTTTGCCAGAATTTGTGTTATATCCAACGCGATGTATCGCCCCACAACTGAATTTATTACACCACCGATGAATCCTCTGGTAAAGGCATGATTTTCTTTGCGCACGGAGTCGGAGGTTTTATTAGCTCCATTTACTTCTGAATAATGTGAAATACCTAAAATTAGTATCCATGATGCAGCGATATTTATACAATTTGTTTTCAAAATAAAACTTTGATTTTTTTAACAGAATTAAATAATGTTATTCTTCTATTACTTACTTTACTCAATCTACTCCAATGTACTATTAACTAAGCAGTCAGATTAGTCGCATGAACTTAACATATTTCGTGTATGTTTACTGTATTTGATACTGTTTTTAATTGGCTCTACAAAGATTTAAAAATGAAATCTGAAAAGTTTACCTAAAACTTGTATTTTCAAGCAATGTTCACTCTCTGATTTAAAATACTGTATAGAAGTTGAGTCTTTGAACCTATAGTGAAATTGGACGTATGGAACAATCTCGATTACAACTTTTGGTTGTCAAGGACGCCGAAACCTATCCGATTCTATGAAAACTATTGCTATTCAAAAGATAAAAGAATGCATTTAACTTCTTCGTCTCTAGTTATTTTACCTGATACCGGTCTAGTGAAAGGAGCTTACTATTGCGCTACTTTCAAAATTTTCGCTGTCAATACAATTTTGCTCTTATATTTAATAAATTAACTTGGTTATTTGTAATATCAAGCAGCATATTTCGGCAGCACTCGAAACCACTTTTTACCAGGAAACCAGATTTTTAGTCTTCCAAAGTCCTTAACACAGGTTTAGGCAAAAACTTTTTGCCACGTCGGCCAATTTGATTACTCCTGTTGTAAATAGAAAACTAGGCGATGTGCAAGAACTCCTGAGCTTTTAGAATGCTTTTACTATTGCCCAGGTGTAACATTATCACACAAAAGAACTCCAAAACGTTCGGGGGAATTTTACCTAAAATTTGATTTCTGGCATGGAAACGATTGGACTAAGGCTCACCAAGCTATGTCGGTATCATGGTGTGCTATTACAGATGGAAAATTTCATTTCCGGGTACGCAGAGACTGACAGAGAAAAAGGACTAATTCCAGAGAAGTCGTTATAAAGTTTATGTGCTCGTTTCTTCGTGTTCTCGTTCTGATATTGGGGTTGCTGAGGCAACAAAAAGGACCGGAAAGGTTTTTCTATTTGTTTTAAAAAAAAAGGTATGTAAATTTGAACACAAAGTATATTAATTGTTATAACAAATTCACATTCTTCACCAAATAACACTCCGTTCTATTTTCATCCTTTTTTGGTTATAATATTTATATATATATATATATATATATATATATATATATAAATATATGTATTTTAGTTTTATTTCTTCCTATTTTTAAAAACTATCTAAACTAAATCTCATTGCATCTATCTAAAATTTTGTTTAAACTCACAATTCTATATTTCAATTCTAGGTTATGAATTATCAATTTTACTTTATAATGGCACCTATCTGAACCATATCTCTAAGGGCAAAGTCTGATTAAAATATTATTTTAATTACATATTTAAAATTGATTTATGTTTATTTTGTTTTCATGTCAAATGTTACTCAAAAATTAAAAAGCTTATTCAGGTTTCAGCGATACCTTTTGTATATAGGAAATTTTCTGTTAATGTTATTGGTTCAAGATACAAAGAAATGGATTTCATTAGTTAACTTTAAATGTAAATGCTTTATTAAGTATTTAAATTTTATAGAACGTAAAACTTAAAAAAAATTAATATTAAATAAATTGCATATATAATATAAGAATATTTAGGGGGATTATTTTCAATACCTATAAATACTGCAATTTTTAGTTTATGATTAATTGAAATATCATTTGAAAGGATTTGAAATCAAATTTAACTTCTTTGTATTTATTGTAGGATGAAGAATAAATTGAAAACCAGATGTGCTAAAGCTTTTTTCTGCCCAATTGTTATTCAATATTATTACCCATTTCCAAACGATGAATCTTTAGCTACGAACTTTCTAAACTCATAAATCATGTAAGAAAAACAGAATTTTAATAGCCATATATTCCTAAATCAGCTTTAGAAAACAGACTGAGGGGAATATCCTTCGGAAGTAGTTCAGAGAGTGAAGAAAAAATGTTTCTCTTAAAATCGAAATTCTTTAGAAAAGAGGATTCATGCGCAGATTTCATAGAGTTGAAGTCGTGAGTACCCTTCTTCTATTAATTAATCCGACAACACAAATATAGCTGCCGGCTGATATCCGAAAAACAACATTTTTTAAAAGATTATTACTTGAAATTCTGCGAATTATTGTAGAACAAGTTATAGTAGTATAATTTTAATTCCGCACAGTTTCATTCAGGTTTATTTTGTAGATGTTTTGCATACCTCTTTCTCTGAAACGCTGAAAATTATTAGTTTATTGGATAACATTATTAAAAATAAAATTTAAACTATGCAAACTAAAAGCATACGAAATGGGAAGCATATGATATGACAAGAATATAATTGATGACCATAAGAAAATCAAAATGATAACGATGCTTTAAAATATTAAGCTATATTAGCAGGTAGATAGGTAAGTAGTATTTAAATTTAGAAACAGTAATTGCAGTATGAGAAACAGCAGCAGGAGAAGCAGTGAATGCTTCAAAAAGGACGATATGACATACTACTAAAAATCCTCTCTTTGTACATATACCTTGTGTGGCTAAGTTCTGTTTCTCCTCAGGTTTCAGTTATCGAGAAGATTTCAAAGTGAAAAGCAGATTGTGACTTGAAAATTTATTCTGTTGGAATTTCTGAGCAATTATAAAACGTTTCTACCACATATAATTTCGTGGTTTTTTATAATTTAAAATAAATTGTGAAAGTTGTGTCTATTGAAATATATTAATTTGTGTTTTCATTACAAAGAAAATATTAATAAATTGCCTAGTGAATGTACGAAAGGAATCAATTGTCTACCAAATTTGCCAAATGGATGGCAAAATAACGAAAATCAACTTGGTCTCAATGTTATCAGCAGTTCGACTGTAAGGTATTACTATCAAGTTAAATTATGCTTTCCACACTTTTATCTTGTGGAAATTTTCACTAGCAAGTAGCACTAATTGCCTTAGGAATCCTTAGATTAGAACTTCTACTAATACACCTAGCATAAATTCAATTTGGTGTCAAGTGCTTTACACTTTGCTACAAATATGCTGATACTGTCGATATAGGAAAATATCCTTTGGTTTTGTAAATATTGAAGGTATATCATTAATCGTATAATTTGGGCAAGACAACATTACTTATTTCCTCGAATTTAATGTGAGTTTAAGTTTACACAGGTCCACACAATGTTAATAAAAAATTTATTAATTTACATTCTACAACTTTTAATTAGTTTCTGGAATATAAACTTTTATTAAACCTTTTAACAAATAATGTTCTGAAATTATATTATGCCTATTTGAATATTATCGTACTTATGTTAAACGGGAAAAATAATATAACATCTTTGGTTGATTTTTATACTAACTACTCAATTACTTTATCAAAAACAATTCAAAGCCATTATTCCTTGCACCAACAGAGCCTATCATAAAATGTGAATCAACTTCGCAATTACAATGTTCACATATAATAACAACAGGAGATTCACTACTGCTTTAAAAATTGCTGCCGGATTTTTAAATTTTTTTTTTGATTTAGGTATTCTCCTAAGAATATAAACGAACATCGATTACTCAGCCTTATGATAGTTTAATTATTGATAAATTTTGCGGAAATAAATGGTTTAGTTAGAGTTTTCCCCAGCATATGCATAATTGAAAAAGGGACAAATTCAGATAATGAGATTCACATATCTCGCTAGTGGAAATTAAATAATTTTTGAAAGTTCTTGTGTGTTTATAACCAATTATCCGAGAATCTCTTTCACCACTATAGTTTACTATAAGTGCGACGTGGGTTTCAAAACTTAAATATCGTTTGTAGATTATAAGGCTCTAATTCTGGTGATACTATTAACTTATTTTGTAGTAGGTATAACAGGAATATTATGTTCACCCCAGCTTTTAAACTCTATTTCTTTAAAAGCATACTATCCTTATAGCAATACAATTATATTATTGCAAGGATGAAGTTTTCACAGAGTAAGTAACTCATTTGCGTTTGAACAGAAACTGCAAATTAAAATTAAAAGAATTCAAAGCTACTAAAGAATTTTATACATAATTTTTCTAGTATTAACATCCTATTTTAATTGTGCGAGTATTTAAACAATAACAACCAAATATTTTATTTGTTTTCAGACTTAAAAGGTATCTAAAGGAGTTCACTACCTTCAAGAATAAGAATATCAACTCTACCTAACCCATCTGCATAATGAACTAAATATTGAAAGTGGTTCTGTGAAATGAAATAAAATGAAATTGTATTTTATAATAATAAAATAAAATTTATTTACTAAAGCGATTTTGTCTGATAATTTCTAAATAGTTTTTTAAAAATTGTAATGATCTAAAATGCGAATTCGGTGTTTTGCTGGAAAATCATTCTAATTCGATTAGATCATCTAAAGAACTTATAAATTAACTAAATGGATCTTCCTTAAAATTTTAATTTTCATTTAGGAATTGCAAAAAGTTGCTTAGAGTATTCAAAAATCAACCATTAAGTCTAGTTTACGTGAAGAATTTACATATTTGATTTATATCATTGCAACGCAACTCTTCAGTTTTAAAGCCTTTCATATAAAATTTTAAATTGGAAATGCTTACTAAAAAAGTATCTTTACTAAAACTCGTCGAACATATAATCAAATCTTTTACCTTTATGAATGCTGATTTTAGTGTGTATAGCAAAGAAATATTTTCAAAAAGTTTCCATACATATGTAGGTGTGCTGGAGAAAAGTTAAAGCTCCTCATAGCTGAAAAATTAATTTCAAAAGGATTTATGATACAGTCTTTTCGTCTTACGAAAGGATAACTGCCAGAGTAGCTAAAAATTGGTTTATGTTATTGACAGTTCTTGTTATAATTGTTAAGAAGATTTCGAAATAATTACATGAAAATTGAACTCTTTGAGCAAAATTTTAAAAGAAGTTGATTGCTTTTCTGGAACATTAAAGACCTGAAGAATATAAAATTCTTTGAAGTTTCGGAACAAGCATAGGGATGAACTCAAAAAATCTTTGTGCACGAATCTCGAGTTAAAGTTCTTAAATATTTTTTTTTTAACTCATGCTTTATACGAAAGCAAAAAGATGAAGAAACTTTTACTCCTTCTCTCGCAATCTCGCAGACAAATAACATGGTCTACTTAAATTCAAAAAGTTTGTCGAACGTCAGAAAAACAATTGTTGAATACTTTTTTGCTTTAAAAGCTATAGAAAATCCTAAAAGCTTACAGGTGCTATAAAAAATGTAATATATTTTCCTATTATTATAACAGAATATTTATTTTTCAGTACTGACTTTTATATTCAGACTAAATTCAACGAATATATTTTATTAGCAAACAAGTATTGTCCGAACATTATCAAATATATAGGTATATATTTCGTTTATTTAAAATTTTAAATATTGAAACTATAGAGAAAAAACATAATAGAAAGAATGGAAGTAAATATACCTATAATGAAATAAAATATAAACGAGCACATCGATGTCTCATTGATTTTATAGTAGTTTTCTTTGCTTTGAATTTAATTTACCTAAAAAGTGTATTAACACTAGATTTTATTAATTTGTATACCATTCAACTTTACTTTGTATTATTGTAATGTACTTTCATTTATGACTGATTACTTACAATAATGCAAAGAAAAGTAAATAAAGAAACTGGAATTTTATTTTATTTAAAAGTTAACCCTTTGCCTTAAATCAACGTCTGGGCGACGTGATCCCCCTTCTGTGCCTAAAATGAGAAGCTCGTATCAGATACGTGATGTTTTGTTCTGGCTAAAAGTGAAAAGCTCATATCAAATAATGTTGTTTTTGCACGATAATGTTTATTGTTATTTTTTGTTATAATTGCAATATAAAAATGTGGTTTTAGTAAATAGTAAATGGCAAACCATTGGATTGCGCAAAATTTGGCCTGTGATGAAACTGCTTGTGGTCACAGCGAATGACAGAAACTCTCATCTAAAGTGGCACTAATAATCGTCGCTCAATTCATAAGGTAAAGGGTTAAGAATCAGTTAAAGGTTAGAATAGGACATTGATAATTCACTGCTAACTAACTATTTTAAAATTAACCTCCTTGATATAAAACTATTACCCAAACACAGTTTCCAATCTTACTATATTTGTATGTATTATGTAATAGAATCCATTAGATCCATTAGACAAATTATTAAACTACTGAAATACACAGGAAACTAGTCTCTTCTCCAACATAATACAAAAACTTTTGTCAATAAATAGTTTACGACTGTTCCTTTCTATAATAAGATTCATTAATTTTTGAGAGATTCGGAAATACCTCATTAACTTTATAGAAATTATGAGAAATAGTTTCGAAATTCAGGAATTATATTATTTTAAAATTTTAAAATATCTCTAAGTTGGTTGATCAAAATCTCAACCTTTACTAAAAACTTTTGATAAACCAGCTTTCTTTTCTTTGGAAAAGTTCTTTAAATATTTTGTGTATTTGTGTAATACTTTTAAGTTTAAGATTTCAATAAAATGACGCTTTAGAAATCGATTCTCTTCTCGATTATCGAAGCAAAATTACTCGCAAATGTTGTTTTTCTTAAATGTCCACTATTTGAGTGTGTATTAATTATGCACAAACCTCAATTTTTAAAAATATCACTAAATGTGTGACACATACATTTATAAATTGATATTTTGAAAATACCCTTTAAATTCATTATCATTGGTATAGCATACACAATTTAATTTAATACCAAATAACCTCATATTATAATACTAATTTACAATAACCCAAGTTCCCAATAAGTTAAAAAATGAAGCAAACCATCAAGATGTTTATTCAAACTTTTAACATATTTTGCAGTTGATATTCTAAAAAAGTAAAAAATTTTTAAAATATAATAACTATGGTCAATGTTACATCAGCGAAACCCAAAAATAAATTGGCTATTGGGAGCCAAACGCTCGCAATATGAAAAATTATTTTGAATATACCCTCTGGTATAATATTTACATTAATTTACTCTTGCTATCACGCACCATGACCTCTAGACTTAATTCGCACAAATGTAAATTTTTAATATTTGCCCGTAAACAATTCAATGAATTTGCAATGTTTACCAAAAATTTAGTATACCGCACACAAAAAGGCAGTTAGTAGGTAGCATAGCAGGAACATCCCCCAATAGCACAATTCGTGGCCTACAGCTACATAATTAATATTATTCATGATACCATCGCCATACCCCCGCTCGTTATGAATCTCGCAATCAGCCTGGCGTCTATTTTAGAGCGATATTTTTTGGTATTTTCGCATTTTCACTCCAAAATTCACGGGTGAGCTAGGAAAAGTCGAGTGAGCCTTAAAAAATTCAATTGCCAGCCGTTGGAATGGCAATGGAATCGCTAATGAAATTATCTGCGGAACTGCGGCCAGCAGAACTAATTAAATTTTTGTGATTGATGCCACTGAGTTAAGCAACGTAATTGAATTTTGTTTTGGTGTATTCATTATAAGACTTCCGAATGGTTGTTTTTGGGGTTTGGGTCATTTCCTCAAGTTTGCTTATTAGATCTCTATAATGTTTAGGGAGAACTTTTTTATTCCGAAACAATTTCATACTTGAACAATCGATAAAAGATAATTTTTTGTACGCTTTCATTTGAAACAAAAATATCGGATTTTCAGCTTCTTTGAAACGTGTCCAGAAAATAATGGAAGGCACGAACGCAAATAGCTAGCTTTCTAAATTTCCAATTAAACAACAAACTTTAATAGCTCTGCAATGCGAAAACACCTCAAGTGTACTTCGACCAAGATACCGTCTTGAAATATGTAAATGAACTTCCTTCGAAATTTACCTTCGGTCTAGCTTGCCTTCCATAATTTTGAAATCATGTAGTGAATGTTATCTGTTGGTTATTGAATTTATGTATGTTTTCTACAGTCTTTCCTGATTGTTGGAAGTATCGTAATTTATACCTCTTCATAAAAATGATATTTGACAGTCCAATTGCTAAACTTTCTGCTCTAACTAAGCTATTTGAAACTATTGTTTGTGATATTTTGTACTTCCATCGCAAATTCTTATCAACATGGGTTCGTTAAGCCCGAATCAATGGTGTCTAATCTTTTAGTTTTCCCATCACACTGTGTTGATGCTGTTGAAAATGGCGGACAGGTTGATTGTATTTATAATGATTTTATTAAGACCTTCGACTGAATTTCAATTTGAAGAGTTTGGTTTGGATTAATCGACTGCAAATTGTACCTCTTCAAAGTGCATTGTCTTCACCTATATACAATACGTTGGGTGTTCCGCAGCTCTATCATTTGGGGCCTCTTCTTTTTATTTTATTTATTAGTGTCGTGCGTTATATTCTGTTGCCCTCAAAAATTTTTAAAATCAATAAAAATTCAAACGACTGCTCCCTACTTAATAATATCTTTAAAAAATTTTCTGAATTTTACTCTTTGAATTTTTTGCCTGTGAATATAAAGCAAGTGCACTTTTATTTCTTATAATTTCGATTAGGAATTTTACTGGTAAATAATCGATAGGAAATGATAAACAAGAGTGGGCGTGTTTTGAATTTTAATTCAGTTTTTGAAATATTGTAAAAATCAGCCAAGAATCTTATTACACCATATTTTAAAAGAAGGGCTGAGTGTGGGACATGAGTTGGAACGAAATTCCTTTCATGCATAGCGTATTAAATAACAGCTACAATAAAATAAATTAACGATGTTTTGAGAGTAATGAAATAAAAAAAAATTGATGACAATAAAGTGATTTGAGCAACATATTTTAATTAAACAAATCATATTGTTTGATTTAATTTTGGTAGCAGTTAGTATTTGTGTAAACTTCTTTCGATATAAATAAAAGGTGCTACCAAAATTTGAGTTTAAAATAAATAATCCACTTATTGTCACTTTAACACTTACCTGATTTCATTATCACTATCCTCAACTTAAACTGAATCACTTTCACAATGCATTTTTTATTAACAACAACGTCGTTCCAACAAGAGTTATGAGTATGACGCTCACGGCTTGTTAAACACATCCGCATATTCGAATAAAGCTGATGCGCACTCCTAAAAGCCGTGAAGTGGGCCGGCGCATGCATAGTACATCTGCATATAAGGTAAAGTGGTCTGAATCTTTAAATAAGTGCATAAAAGTGTGTAGCGAACGAAGATGGACAAATACGGAAATTAAAGCTTATACCCAAAAACGGCTTTCGTTCACGATTAGCCTTAGAATTTTTCCTTTTGATTCACTATACATTTTATAATATCTTCCAACAAATTATGTAAAATTATTGAGTTTAAATTCAACTCAGCAGGACTAACGAGCAGCAGACCGCTTGCAAATTATACGGCGGAAGAACACTTGTTTCCGAAGAACCAAAAAATTACTGCACTTTCGCCAGAAATTCATTAATACTTTTGGCTTATATAAAATGAACGTCCCTATGGTCCTTGTGGTTTTAATTTTATAGAACTGAAATGTCCCTAGACTACAAACAATCTAGTTTGATTGAATCTTTCTTGAGATTTCACGGTCGAATTTTACACTTTTTTTGGCATATCTATCATTTACCAAATGGTTTTGTTCCAATTTTTTTTTCTACAATTATCCACTTCCTACAGTACTCTAATCCTGACCCTATATTTCGTTTTAATTTGTTTCCCAATATGCTGAAATATAGTTGAAGGTTTAAGAAATAAAATAAAAGCAAAAACTATTTATACCTATATCTGTAATACTAATCTCTTAAAACAAAATTCACAAAAAAGCTACAAAAATAATATTATTCGTTTTATTTAATAAAATGCCCATTATTTTTCATAATAACTTCCGAGCCCAAATCTTGCTTTTATAATTGTTTTTAGTTTTGAAAAGTGATCCTTTTCATAAATAGTGCAATTTTTTGAAGGTAAACTTATATGTAGTGTGAATAAAAACAAAAAATAAAAAGATCAAATTATAATACCTTCGAAATATAAAGTCTGTTGATATATTCGAAATATGCAAAGCAATTGCCTAAGCCCTTATTTCTCGAAATATTTATTTTCCCAGTTTAAGTAAGCAAAATGGTATATCGTTCCATCAGAATTTCCTCTTTTGCTCTAATACTTTCTGTCTCATTACACCCCTCCAATGTCTGAACACCCGTCATCAATAAACCTGCCAAGTAAAATAATATTGCTTCCGGGAAGATATTGCCTCCAAAATATATTGGGCATTGGAGCGGCAGTATGCACCTATCAATACATTAGCAATTTTATTAGCATCTACCAAATCTCCTGAAGGATATAAAATGAATTTGGAAAAAGCAGCCTCCGAGTATAGCGAGCCAACGACTCATGAAATATATTCGATATTTTAAGAAAATTAAATGCAAACAGTTCCTTCGTAACACCTGGAAAATATGAAAAATTCCTTTAAAGCATAACACAGTAAGAAGAAGAAATACAGGCCACCTGGTGCAAGGACAGGCGGTTCTTCAAAGGGGATGATGATGAAATTTTTCCCGGAAGCATTGATAAAACCGCCGCCGTCGGAAAAAATTTCTCGAATAAATCAAATCGGAAGACAAAGTGGGGATTTTAAATTGTGCGGCAAAGAAAAATTGATAGCAAACAACAGAGAGTGAAAAATTGCTAAAGGAAAACTTCAGGTAAGAAAGAACACCCCTAAAGTGGGAAAAAACAAATTTTAGAATAGATATCGCTTTTTTAAAAAAGATTTTTTTCCTGTTTAAAAGTCGAGGCTACTTCAGAGTATTTTATGTAAATCTACAAAAGACAAAGCTCGAGTTTCACAAAAAAAAAGAGCACGCAGAAACCTATCGCAAATCATCAGTTTATATTAATTTTTAAAATGCTTTAAATCTCTATCATACCCCGACCTATGTAGATTTAGACCTAAACCTACTTAATAAACCGAACATATTGATCTAGAGAAAAATCAACCACAATTTTTAAAATGCCTCAACATCAACAACAATTTTTTCATATTTTAACTTGATGATATACACTTAAAGAAGTGTGTGTGTTTTTTCGAAACTATAATGTTAATTTTTTAATAATTTAAATAACATAATAAAATAAAGTGGAGATTTTTAAGTTAACTAAAACAGCGTTACTTTAAACATTTCAGCAAAACTTATGCGTTGGTGCTTATTCCGCATTCTAATGCGAAAAGTAATATGTTTAAAGTAACTGGAGCAATCATAAATGAAGAAATGCTGTCTCTGATTGTTAAGCAAGACAAATTAAACACCGAATGTGTTTGGAGGAAATGCTAAATTCTAAAACGTCTAGTTCTAATATTTTAATATGTCATAATTACAGGAAAAATAATATTACATATCTCCTTCAACAATCAAAATATTTTGTATGAATTAAACACAAGTATAATAATTATTTTTTAATTTTTTCAAATATTCGATCCTTAACTCAAACATATGAATTCCTTAATTAAACTACATCATATTTTTGATTTAGCGGTAAGTGTTTTCAATTAGAATATATTTTTGTTTTGAGAATTCAATTTCAATTTTTTCTTAAAGAATATTACTATTAATACAATTATAATGTTCAATTCAAGCCCATCTTTGTTCTGAAATAGTATTTGACCCATCACAATTGAATGATCCTTTTTAAATTTGAGTCCTTCCATAAAAACCCGTAATGTAAAACGATAAAATTTTATTGTCCCTTCTGCCAATTGAGTAAATTATACTCGAAGATAACGCGCTGATGGATTTAGGTCTTTTTTTTTTTTTTTTTATTTTACTTTAATGTTTTTTTCACTACTTGTTCTGAAAGTATATAGTAAAGTTTTTGTGTTTTTAATAAAACTTATCTTTGAATACCTACTTCGTAAAAAGTCTGTAACAGGTATTTAAGATGTCCAAAAAATTCGGATGCAAAACTGTTTGCCGTCAATACATTCGAAATGTACTGTGTTTTACCGCAGATATTTACAATATTTTTTGTAAATTGTTAACCGCATATGAGCAGAGCTTCTCATCCATTTTTGCACATCACATCACAGTTTCACTGCACAACTTGAATTAATGGCAAGTAATTTATATAGGATTTTTTCTGTAAATTACGAATTCGTAAAAGAAAATGTTCCATCACATTGAATTTTCGAGAAAAATAAGATTAAAAAATAAAATAAAAAATAGCGGATTGATCTAGGAGCTTATAATGTTGCCCAAAAAATAATACCTGATACCTTAAGTTATTATACAATAGTACCACAAAATTTAAAACCTTTCCAAATTATCCGTCAGTTTACCTTATTTCCATAAATTGATTATTTCATACAATAGATGACTCATGAAGAACTTTTTCATCAAGATGTGTAAAAAGGTCTGTAATTATAAGTTGTATTCGATATTCCTAGATTAGGACTGAGGCTTTCATTTAACTGTTTGATGCACATGATCTTAAAGAAAATCTAGTAGCACAGATTTTTTTTTTTCAATTATAGTAAAATAATTTCTAAAATATGAGCATGTATTATTTGATCTTTTCGAGGTGGGTTCAAATATATCCCACCATGCATAAAAAGCTAAGTAAAAAGTGGGACCCCCTAAACCCAAAAATTTAAGTGACATTACATATTTTTATGATGAACTTTTATTTTTTAATATTTTTTTTCAAAAATTCCCAAAATATGGATCCGTATTATTAAAATGTTGTATTATGAAAAATCCTGATGCGATAGAAAAAACCGATTTGAAATATGTAAAAAGGAATTCCCAGATTAGCATAATTGGCTATAAAAATTGAGAAAGGAAGAAAACGTTTTTAATTTACATGCCTGTGTTATTTAATTGTGCTTCAAAAAGAATACCGCCTTTCCACACTAACTTTTACGTTTACGGATTGCTTAGGTGTAAATGTTGAAGGTATCTTTCAAGTCGTTACAAGATATTTAAACCAAAGATAGTTTTGAAGCAGCTGTAAGATCGATGCTTATATCTTTGAAACAATTAAATTTTTCATCATATCAAAGAAAATTACCTATGTAACGGAAGAACACAATATTTTGCAGTGGCTTATAAAGTCTCTCATATATTTAAAATTAGAAGTTTTTCTTAAATAAAAAAAACCACATGACAATATTATTGCATAGTCATTTTTCCCAATTGAGCAGTTTTTAATAAACTAACAAATTTTACTTCAATCAAAGTAATGCAAAATTTCAAGAAGTTAAACCGATCTCATCTGGCTTCTCTGTCGTAAACATTCACAAGAACGGGTTGTAAGTTAATCTTTATAAATGATTTATTTAAATTCCAACTGTGATTTATAATTAAAAACAAAAATGGATTTACGCAATACACACTGGAAGAAGCAAAAATAATATAGGAGCAAACAATCAGAAAATGTAAATACATATTTAATTATATATGGTAGCACCCTAAGCAAAACAACATTGCCAAAAGAGCTACGAATGTTTTGAAATATAAGATAAAATATGGAAGCTTGTTTTCGGAAGAGCACTTTATTGCTATTGGCATTTTTTACCTTTTTTACTAGCAGGTTTTCATAATTATAGATTATTCTCCCATAAAGTTCATGCAGCGAATGCTATTTAGGAAATTTTCGAGTTCTGATTTTTCCGAGGGTAAACAATTATTTCAAGATATATGCACGCAAAGAAAAACTGATCACTATCAATTTTTACCCCAAAGAATTGATAAATTGTAAACTTTTGTTATTTAAAGGAAAATAAATACTAGGTACTTGCTAAGTTTTTTATACATATCATGCAATAAAATGTTAAATGTTATTGTGTTAACTAAGTAAATAATACGTTTATTATAATATCTTATTAAATTTGTTCGCTTTCTCTACTTATTTTAAAATAGTACTAAATAGTAAGCAGTTTTCAATCAATGTTAAATAATATCAGGGGTCTCTGATAGTTCAGTTGTTAGCGCGCTGTCCTACCGTCCCAGAGGCTGTGGGTTCGAATCCCACGAATAACCATGGTCTCCTTCGCTACGTGGTAACACAATGGGCCAAAATTGGCCTAAGTGTGCCTTTAAAGGCAGCCACAGCAACCTAACCTAACCTAAATAATATCAAGTTTAAAATTTGTGCATTAGCTATGAATTATTTTGGAATAAATGCACTAAAATTTAAGTAGTAATACCGAAACAATATTTATGGTAAGACATGTTTTTATAAAATCAAGTAGGCTCCGTTTCCTTGATAGATTTTACTTATTATATGTTTTATATTGTTTTAATATTGTTTCCCATTGATTTGTTTTTTTGTTTTTTAGTATAACTATGAAGTGTTTTAATTAAAAACAATCAATATCTCCAGAACTAATTTTCACAAGTGTATGTCTAAAGATATTTTCTTTATTTTTAATGCTAATTAACAAAAATCATTTCTGATTGTTCGCCTAAACTGCAACAATCATCAAAATTAAAATTATCTTGTATTTCGCTTTCGGTACATTAAGCAATACTAAAATACCACCAACATGGACAATCGTGCTCAAATAGTTAAAAAGGGTTATTGAATGGGAACAAGTTGAGCTGCAATGAACATTTTGCCTTGTCCGCGAAGTCCATTAAGTGAACATGTTCGTATAATGGTCGTGTATAATGAAATAACTGTCCGACGAACTTTGTATTTTCCGGTCAAATCAGAGGAGTCTTATTAGGTATCAGATGAATTGATAGTACCATATTTTTCAACATTAATACTTACTTAATGGTGGCAGTTTGTTTAACCCTCCAACCCAAATATACTTGTATTTTTTAAATTATCGACAGCTTGGTTGATATAAATTAAACACCAATCCTCCGTGTAATGTAATTTATTATAAGAAAGTCTTCAGCGAATAGCTAAAAGCATATAAAAGTAGCCTTCTGAAGACTATGTTAAGGTACTTGCAAAAACTGCTACAAATGGAAAGAGAATAGAAAATATAAAAAATAAGACATATTAAATGTATTTGAATAGACAAGACAACGGTTACAGCGGTGGTGTGTAACATTCCTATATTTTTTGTATAAAAAACACAATTTCTCAAGCGTAGAAAGACATTTCAATTTTCTTGTGTATCCACCCAGGACATCTGATATTATTTCATATTGAAATATGTCATATGCATATGGGACATATTTCCTATGTCAATCGTCAATGAGAAAGTAATAAAAATTTTGATAAATTGATTTTCTGCTTTAAAGAAAATTTTTATTTTGTTCCTTATAAAAAGTAGGAGAGATGGGGTTTATTTTACTTTTATTTATAACGATGTTATTAGACAATGAACCTCAATAAATCGTTCGATTTTCATGTATTTTTGTATAATGCAAATAGAAAGAAAGAATGATATGCAAACATTTATTGATTATTTAATGTGCTTCATCTACTACGTAAGTAAAACAGTATTGTAAAAAATGTTTATACATATTACATTATACATTATTAATTTATTTGGGGCGGCAACTACAATATATATATGTTAAATGCGTTTTACTTCTCATGGCTTCGATCCAACTTAAATGAGTTGCTTCAATTTTGCAAATGCAAACTAAAATAAAATAAATATAAAAAATTATTTATTTTTACTTTATTTCGACCTGGTTTTTTAAATAATTTATATTTTAAATATCAGATATGATAATTTATGCATTAATGAATAATAAATAATAGTAAATTTAGGGCATTGAAAAATATAAGATTGAGATAATTTCCTGTCCTCTGAACCCCAATACGTCTTTGAAAGTACATAAAAAATAGAAAGAACAATATTAATAAATCTAGATACGAAATACCTGTGTAGAATCCACGCATTAGAGATAGTCATCTAATAAATGGTAATTTTATTTTATATCTGCCAATCAATGAGTGTATGCCAAAAAGCATATATAGTTAAGTTATATCCCCATTTATGAGCTTTTGTTGGTAGATATTGCTTTAAGTAACTTCGTGCTTTAGTGAAGCACATTTGCTCATCAACACACAGGCATTTTTCGAATGGAACCTTTTGAGAATTTGCTGTTAAGCTATTTATAAATGCCGGAAGCATTATTACATTTCCAAGTGTTCGAGTACATTCGAATATTAGGAATTTGAATTACTGAAGTTAACAAAGTAATTCCAGTATATTTATAAATTTCGTTTTCTGTTACTGTGAAAGGCTGCTTGGATTTCATTGAGAGAAATACAAATTTCAAAACTCTTTTGTTTCCATATCAACTTTGAATATTTCTGATTTTTGTTTTATTTCCTTCAATTTTACTGCTGCTGAAGTTTTAATTGCAGGACTTTGGTAAGAGAGGAAAAATATTGATGGCATATTATGAATGTCCAACAAGTTCTTTTTATTATTTTCCTCCCCAGATATTACTTCATTTGGCTTTCCTATGATTGATTAGATTTTCGTAAAATTCGTCATCATTTTCATCATTTCCATCACTCTCAAATTCATCCTCATTTTCATTCCAACTTTCTACTATTTTTCAGCTTAGAGTCCGTTAAACCTTATGACATTTTTCCTTTAAAAGAAACTCCTTTAGTATATGATATATACTCGTAATTTGTGATATAGTATCATAAAAGATATGAACTGGAAAAGAGTGCTGTGATGCATAACAAATCACATATGATATTAAGGATTTTAAGTTTATTTTTTTCTCCTTTACATTTATGGAAGGATCAATTTTTAATTTAAAAACGAAAGGACTACCTCTCAATAAATAGGAAAATACATAGCTTCAAATTTTAACCCAGTTTGACTGATTGCCACCACAACTATTGAACATATAACATTTCCTCAAATCTGTATAGAAGCTAAATTCAGCTAGGGTTACCACCCTTTTTTTCATCTAGCTTAACGAAATAAATATAAATAACAAATTATAATAAGCGTATCATATATGAGACGCCATGCAATAAAGGGCTAGCGAATGTAACGTCAGAAATTCTCTAAATTTTCCAAGCCGCTATATATTTTTTGTTAACAAAATTTCAATAAAACAGATAAAAGACAAAATTTATTCAAATAGAAATTGTTTTAATTATTTTCTATAACACTTGAATCTGGGCCTCTGTTAGTTCAGTTGTTAGCGCGCTGTCCTACCGTCCCAGAGGCTGTGGGTTCGAATCCCACGAATAACCATGGTCTCCTGCGCTACGTGGTAACACAATGGGCCAAAATTGGCCTAAGTGTGCCTTTCTAGGCAGCCACAGTAAAAAAAAAAAAAAACACTTGAATTGTTATCAACCAGCATTTGAAGATTTGGCAATTGATATTTGCAAATGAAAGTAATTCAAATCGTTCTTACAAATTTACAAATTTGCAATATATAACAAAAATGTTTGTTTAATTTGAATTTGTCTCAAATATATCTAATATATGTCTTTCATAATTTATGAGCTGATGAAGTAATAATAATTACAACTTTCAATGTTTAAAATTCGTTAAAATCGATTTTTTTGCAACTGAACTGAGAGAAAATCATTTTAAATTTAACAAAATACGCACCATTTATGAATTCACTATTTTGCAATGAAAAATGAAGTCATAGAGATTATTGTTACAGAGTACAGTGACCATAGTAGCATTTTAAAGTTTTATTATCAAATGGTAATATACACATAATAAAAAAAAAAAATTTAATTATGCAAAGATCTCACTGCAAATCCAAATGTGTTATTCCAACTCACGAAAAATTTATAAATTTTAGTGATATGCGAATTATGAGTTAAGACAACAACGGTTTGCACTAAATTGTAGAATTGCAAGAGCCAATTATATATTTGCAAATTTAAAAACCAACTTTTAAATCCATACGCATTCATTTGGGCGTTATGATCGCAAGGGGGCATTGGGAATTGTTGAATGAGAAATTCGATTCGAAATGAGAAATTCGAAATGAGAAATGCAGAATGCGGGTTGCGGAGTATAGACTGAAGGAATGAGATTTTTTTTTAAAAATGTAGGGTTTTTAACTCTCCAACAATGGGTTGGGTATAATTTCAATATCCCTAAATAAATAGTCTGTGTAGTTAGTGCACAGTTTTTTCACAAAATACTGTAAGCTAACAAACCCAATTGTGGCGAAGTCATCTACTTATTAACTATACCTACATAAAAATCTCCAAATCACCCTTAATCAAAAAACCTTTTGATTTTTTATTGGCCTAAAACAATAGTTTGATTTCGATATCCATAAAAAATAAACAGTCAAACATGTTAAATTTATTTATACTTTTCAAATGAAAATGTAATGTTAATTTAAAAATGTATATCTTATATACTGTCAAATGTTTTAATTTACACTAATTTAATATGATTTTCCAATGCCAATTGCTCTGTAAGTGTTATTTTTTAATAAATACAGTCATCCTCATCCAAACAATCAAGCCGCATAGTTTAAGTCGAGATAGTGCGAATATCCTTTAATAAAAAATATATCGTGATTATGCTTTAAACAACCTACTCTAACAAAAGGGTCTCGTTCATCCATCACACTCCAAATCCAGATCGTCGGAATAAATTAGGACTGAGTCTCAAAACGGATGTCACATATTCAACTTTTTAGGCGCTTTACAAATTGGCTGAAACTACCGATTCAATTTGCGAGTCTTAAAATACCATCGGCCTGTCCCCCCCCCCTGCGGTGAAACAGCTCGTCAGAGAGCGCAAAAGTCACCCGATGATAAAATGCTTTCAGTAGAGGTTTTGGAGCCGTTTTGCATACAAAATTTTTTCAACAGAAGAACTATGTGAAAAAATAAATTCACAATAAAATGTTTTATGCAAATATCATCGTCTTTATGTACTTGCATGGAAAATTGCATTTGCATATTACTTTCACAAAAAGGAAAGACTAGCACGGGTTGGTAACTAAATAATATAGGCAATATTTTAAACACCAAAATATTATTATGAGAGCGAAACGATGGTACATCGGGACTTATGAAAATGGCAAACTACAATCATAACGAATATGCTGTTTACACCATCTTGTCTCTTGAATACATATAACTCCGGTGCGCGTCACACTACTTCTTAATTATATATTGATTCGAAAAGTTGATTCATAGTCTTTTCTTGTATATTGTAATTCTAGTTTATCTTTCTTGATTATATAAAATTCATAGTTGTATGTATAAGGATTGCACCAATTTGTCTGTTGTCCAAACTATGTAATAATATAATAATTTATATAACTTAAAACAAAATGCATTCATTTTAAACCATGCTATGGATATAATGCAATAGAAATATAATAATTAATGCCGAACGACAGTGTGCGAGTACGTGTAGAATATCATATTATTATTGTTGCCGTTGCCTTTTACTTTTAACCTTATTTATAAAAAAACATAAACGTTTAATCGGAAAATTATTAAGGATAGCGGATGAATTTTGTGCTTATTTATTAACTCGTTCTAAAGTTCTTGCTTTAAAATGAGCAAAAACAAACAAATCTATCGTCACGATACTTTAAATTATATAATAGGATTATAAAGTTATCAGTTATGGCTATATAATCCCATCTTATGTATGCCATTCATTTGATAAACATTAAAACTCTCTTTCGATTTCAAACTTCATCTAGTTCAGGGCCGGATTCTAACAACAACAACAACAACAACAACAAAGAGCAATAAGGGTATATGAAATTTCCAACTAATTATGTGTCAAAAATGACTCCAGAAACTTTTCAAAAGTCCAGGCTTACTACAGTTATAGATGTGTTTACAGAATGCGGGCTGTGACATTTTCTGTGCAATATGTCAACGTTATATTGTGGTGTTCTAAGTGAGAAACTCTTGAGGAAGGAATGAGAGGATATTTATTTAGAAGTCCGGATGTCAAAGTTATTTTCATGACAAATATAAATTATAAGGTTGAAATTCTTATCTATTGCACACAAATATTTACGGTGTAATACTCATATATATAATATTTAAATTCTAGTAATTAGTGTCCACTTAATTATAATACTTCAATATGAAAAGAAAATGTATGGTGTACAGAGAGCCAATTATATATTTTGTAGGATGCAAAAATTCCATATATCGACATATATACATTTGAAAAAAATGTGTTCAAATTTGAGGATAGGTAGTAATTTGTAAAAATAACAGCTCTTAAATGAATAGTTCCAGTTTATTAAAATAAATTTTGGTAGTGTACATAATAAATTAAGTATCCTACCCACATGGCGCGTAAAGTACAGACTTGGGCAATTTTAATCAACCAAAATATCGACCAAGTAAAATCTTTAATTAACATTCTGAAATACGTATGTATATGAGCAAATGTTGTTCTATTTCAGTTATAATACCAATAACTTTTTATTTTTTAACTCCTGAATCATTTGTGAACTCTTTCATTTAGCCCCACAAAAAGTAATGTAATGAGTCACATTATATGATTTTGGATTACGAAGAGCGGTCCCAGAATGCAAGTCGAGAAAAACTTGAACTAATTTTACTTACTAACGCCGTAAAATTGTCACCATTTTGGAATAAATTTTCCCTATTAAAACACTTTGTTCAATCATATAACGTTCCATCATTAAAATTTCGCATGTTTTTATTTTACAAATTTTAAAGAATGACATTTCGACATTTGATCCTACATCAAATGACAGCTGATTTACTTTCTAACCTCAAATTTGGATACCCTTTATTATCGAAAAAATCCAAACAATTTATTGTGGCCTTTGACCAAGGGTAGAAAAATTTAATTTGACCATTGTTTTTTATATAATTGATAAATCACAGAATTAATTCTTATACCCTACCCTGCTTTCTCGTACAAGGGTTTTTTTTATCGTTATATAAGAATCGAATCCACAATCTTAGAATGTCATGCACTCATAGCCAAACCACGTCCCGAAGCCCCAATGTAATGATGATTGCTGTAAAAATATACCATTTAATACCCTGTTAGATAGTTGCAAGTACTATAAAATATTCGATTCCCACAAAAACCCTAGTAAAATTTAACAACTGTGGTCAAAAAAGCGTTAGAGCGCTTAGTTCTTAAGAGTGCTACAAATATTAAAAAACAGACATTGCCCTATATATTTTTGCAATTACGATTTCGCTATTTTCATATATTTTTAGGATGAAAAGTGTATAAAATTAGGTATTGGTGACTTATTTTTTTCCGTGTAGAGAACAATAAAACATTAAGTTGGGTGGATTTAATACTGCAACAAAATTTTATATTTAGAAAATTCATTCTTCCTTTATTAAATAACTTTTCTTAAAGAAAAGGCTTTAGGAACAAAATATTAATAATATTATTAGGAAACCCTTTGAATTAAATGACGTTAAATAGTTGTAAATCCGGCAAGTCAAATTAGAACGCATTTTTTTAAAAGCGTATTGTATATGTGTCGACATTACCCATTAGTAAATTTTTAGGGTCCCAAAAACTATATTAAATAAAACAATAAATAGTGAATTAATTTTAATAGAAAAAGTCGCTATATTTTAAATTGTTTCCTAGAGTTAAATAAACGATTTATATTCATTTTTTTTAGTCATCGAAAAAAATTTGAAATTGGTATTTAAATCTTACGTTTTTATTGGAACCATTTGAAAATATAGTAAGTTCTTTAAAATTAAATCGCGTGTGACTTTTGGTATCATTATTGTGTTGTAAATATTCCTAAACTTTATGAAAACTGGAAAAGTCAATGTCAATAATGTCATGCCAGTCTACTTGATAAAACAAAATTACAATTCTTTCATATTTGTTGGTGTTTTGAATTTTTCAAGACCATTATATTGTTTCTTTCTTAATGTTTTACCAGAACTGTTTAACGTAAGCTTTTCCTGTACAAAAAGAAATATAAATAAGTTATCTTGTATAATACACAATTCATTTCGTGGGATCGGTAGATCGTACTTCACATTAGACCAAAAATTGTTTCAAAGGCAAGTAGACACGGGTAGCTTAAAAAAATTAATAATAAATTGTTAGTTGGTAGAATTAAACTTGTATTAAAAATAATTTCCTGGGGATCGCGTAATTTCTGCCTAGAACCCCTCATAGCCATTATTCCAGCACTATGGCGGAGTGATTATAGATTCGAAATATCCTAAATTCTAATTTATGTATATACCTGGAGAACTGTTCCATTCTCTGCAGGTGGAAAAGTAGACAAGCCGTAGACAAGTAGACAGGCAGACAGAAATGAAATTTATTTATTGGATCGTACACACTAAAACGTAAAAATTGGGGCGAACTGCAGATTTTACAATTTTAATAATACTCGAGCAAATTCTCTGGCACATTCAGAATCGTTGATGAGAGTAAAACTCTCATAAAAAGTGTAGATTTCCACTTTCCAGAAAATGAGTTGAAGTGATGACAAGTGAAATTGTGTGCAATTTGCAAAATATTATTTACTAGGAAATTCATTAAAACGTCTTTTGCATCTTCTTTTTAAAAATTCAGGGATTGGAGAGTGCAGAATAGCAGCAATAACGGAAAAGTTCACATGCTTGTTCAATGCTCCATTATACTGCAAACATTTTCTAAACAAATTTTTAATTAAAACCTTTTCTTCTACGTTTCCTTTTTCACTTCTTGCAAAATATTAAAAGATATACATAGTTGCCATTGCAAGAGGTGGAGTAATACAGCGGAATCGGCGTGCATAGTCGTTCACTCGATTGAAAATAGCTCATCTATTATTTAATTCATATTCTGCTTTTTTACTCCCATTCAAGCCACTTCAAAGGTTCTTTGGCATCCTAAATGAATAAATGGCCAATTCTGAAATCTTCATAAAACCAGTGAAATTGTGAATTGAATAACAGAAATTGCACGCATTCAACAATTTTTTAATTTGCTAGGATAGCATATTTACAGGAATTGCTGCTTTCATATTCATCTTTACTATTGGGGGAAATCGATTCAAAGAATGCAAAGTTGCAGAAATCATTTAACGTACCTACATTTTTGGAGATATTTATACTTTTCCTCTTTTATGAACTAAACGTCTTACGAGAAATATTTCAAGGATATTTTATGAGATCATTGTACTGCCATTTGATGTTTTACCTTTAGTACTACGTTTCAAATTCAACGAAATATCTATACAAAATTTCAGTAAAATTCCTTTTACACATACAATCTGTTCAACCAGAACGGGTCTCTTTGTATTATCAAAATGTCAGAGGATTGCACTCCAAAACCAGTCACATCATCCCTGAAGTCGCAGTCTCTTCGCACTAACCGAAATTAACTTAACGACCGATATTACCAATTATTGTAGTCCAATTTCACCATCTTTCGGTCCTCACGACCACGGTTCTCGCGGTTCATAATCACCTCAGTACGCCCCAAAATCTATCGCTCGGATTCGTCCTTGTTCGAATCGATCTCTATCAAAATCACCGTCAATCGTGGTTCTCTTTTAATTCTATGTTGGTACATACGTCCAGGTCAGCCTTTCGATGCCTACAAGCATGTTATTGAAGCATTCGATGCCCTGTATGCTTTCGCAAACTTCCTGATGATATTGTAGTCCTAGGCGACTGCAAACTCCCCCGAATACTTTGGTCCCGCGCCGACGATGAATCCTCTTATCGCGCCATTAATCTATCCTCATTGACAGAATTCTTATTTATTGATCGTTTTCTGATTCTAACCTTGGCCGTCAGTTCGGCCTAATATTTTCTTCTAACCCTCTTAACTTTATTATTAGAAAGTAACCACTTTCTTTTCTTTCCACTCTTTACCTTTATCACCCTCTTCTCTTCCGCACTTTATTTTGATTCGATCCGAGCCTCGTTTCTACTTTAACTTTCATAAGGTCGATTTTGATAAATTAAATTTCCGTCTACGCAATTCAAATATCTCGTCACTCCTAAATTGTCCCCAGTCATCTATTAATAACTCCATAGACATTTTTACGGAATTTTGTTTAATTGTATATCCCAATGTATCCCCTTCGAGCTTATAAAAACTTTGATCACTCCGCAACAAAAGAAATAAGTTTTGGCAGTCCTACTGCATTTCCAGATCCGACTCGGACTACTCTTGTTATTGCTATTCTTATTTTTAAGTTAATTACGTTTTTTGTTCTCTGTAGCTTGCATTAAGCAAAATAAATAAATAAATACTCAAATATTTGTTTGGGAATATTATTCAACTAACAATAAGCACTCTTTAAACCGAGTAGCAAATTCAGTTGAAATACATAAAGTATTTGAACAAGGTTGGTTAACATTGTGTTTAATTAATTTTGAACAAAATTCCTGGTTATTTTAATATATTTCATATTTATACCTAGCTCATTACCATTCAACTGAAATTTAAAAGCGACCACTTGGTTGGTTGGTTGCTGTGGCTGCCTAGAAAGGCACACTTAGGCCAATTTTGGCCCATTGTGTTACCACGTAGCGCAGGAGACCATGGTTATTCGTGGGATTCGAACCCACAGCCTCTGGGACGGTAGGACAGCGCGCTAACAACTGAACTACCAGAGGCCCCAAGCGACCACTTATAACTATAACTTTATTTTTCTTAGTCGTACTCATACAAAACTTCAAGACTTGAACGAACTGTTTATTTAATAAAATTATATGTTAAATATAAATTATAGCAATTTGATGGATTTGATGATACTAATGCTCGCTAAATATGAATCAAATACAATTTCGAAACGGTAACAGCTACACTTTTACTAAGGCAAAACATAAAATCAACAGAGACTTGCCATCTGTAATAGCCCTATGTGAAGTCTAATCAATAAATAGTAGTAGTAATATAATATTATTTAAAAGAAACAGCTTATGTAGTAACAAAGTATTTAAATTATATTAACATAATTTTGATTCAAACAAACAAGATGTTGAGGCCAAAATTAGTGAAGGCTAAATTTTATTTATCCATTGTTATTTTGCTCAATGAAAGCAAGTGTTGGTTTAATGGGAGTTATTATTAAAACCTCCTCTTGCAAGTTATAGTTTTTAAGAGTAGGTACGAGTATGTATAGATTTTAAGACTGCAGCTAGTTCACAACGGTATTTGTCATTCGTGTGTAAAGGATTAAAAACAATATCGTCGAAGTTATTCCTTTATACTTTCAGAAGTGTTGACTTTTGGTATAGTCGTTTTATTTTCTTATTGAAAAAATGTAAATGTCCTCCCAATTGATATGTAATAACTAGATACAGCGTAAATTTCATTCAACTTTGAAATATCGCTGTCACTTACCTAAGCTAATTACAAAAGTTATCGATTCTCTTGAGGGAACATTCAACCAAAATAGCATATCATTTCAAGGCAGTCAATTAAGCTCATGCCTGCCAGCAATGCTTTTGATTATGATATATTTTGTATGCATGTGTTGGCCTTTATTTTCTCTGTACTTCATTGAGCGGAAGTTGTTGCGTAGTCAGTGACTCATCATGTCGCTTTCATGTAGAAAAATTAAATATTCTGTCATAATATTTGCATTATCACAATACGCCAAATTTGCGACAAAATTACATACAGTTTTGCACAATGCCATAGAATTTCAAATCAAAGAAGAGAAAATCTTCTAATCACACAGTTCGGAATAATTAGGAAAATGGTAAATATATTTCGAAATCCTATACATTGAGAAAGAAAATTATATAGTATATAGTAACACCTATTAATGTTGATTGTGATTATGATGATGAAATAAATATTTGGTAACAATTAGTCATATGGATTTCAGTTATAAGCGGTCTTAACAATGCGCCAAATTGAGATTCAGAGGACTTATTAACACTAGAACTACTGGCGCGCAAGTCTGTAATTTTAACAACTTTCTACACCTTTAATTTAATACGCTTTCGCTTTTATAAATTGCATAAAGTAGAAAAGTTTTGAACATAGTAATCTTCCTACAGTGTTTTGACACGAATTAAACATTACTCGAATATTTTTGTGGAATTTTAATATTTTTTTTAAAATTATCAGCTAAACAAAAATGAATACAAAAACTTTTACATTCAAGGACATATTTGCATACTACGCTACAGATAGCGATGGGCAAGAAAAGAAAATCGATTTGGACCGATCAAATAGATGGATGAAAGAAGCTGGCTTATTGAAGAAAAATTATTTTACAACAGCAGATACTACAGAATGTTTTCAGCGATTAAAGTAAGGATATATTATTTATATTTTATAAACTAAATTAATATACAATCTTCTAGAAATTCTAAAATGACAGTTGATCAGTATGAGAATTTTGTGGTAGAATTATGCAATTTAAAGCATAAAAACGTTGAAGAAATAAAAAATACAATGGTTAATTCTGCACCAGTTAATAGGAGTTCGGTCAGTTTGAGGCCTAGAATTGGTAGGGTATCCTCTAGGTCCTCCAAATAAGGACCATATGGGATATTCAATACCAGCGCAACTTTCTTATTTCAGCTAATCGGGGGTGTAATCATAAATCAAAATTATACTGGTTTTGTTGCTTTCTACCGGTAGAGAGTACAGAGGAGATGTGATTTTGACACCTTTCCGTTCAAAAATGTCCATATTATTTTAAGACAATATTTAAAACATTAACAAAAATGTAACAACAAAAAACTAAGCCATTTAAAATACAAATATGGTTTTTTTTTTGCCCGTTGACATAGTAGTACCAATTTAATTTTAAACTAACAAAACATGCCATTATTCCTTCTTATTTTGCTACAAATCATACTCGTTCTAAGAGAGTTTTGAAAAAATATGAAATATGTCTGACACAAAAATTAAGTCTTATTAGTAAAAATAGATAAAAAATAATTCTACCAGTGGAAAGTTTTAATTAATTAAAAATTAAACTGATTGTATTTTACACACTTTATTATTTCACTAGCCTTGTCATTATGCGCTAAATAATACTGCAATTAAATCCTTCATCGGCCTAGAAGCATCATGGGGCCAATTTCTACATTACAATAATTTAATGACTGAATCAATGTTTAATCTCTATTTAGCACCATATGAGCGATTCTTTTACAAAACTCTTAATAGTGGTAATACACGTTTAATATTCTCTTCTGGTCAATAAATTAAACTAAAGGAAGAATTCTATTTTATAATATGCTTGTCAATAATACAAATTTTGCACGAATCAATTCAGTAATTGACAAAATGGCAGTAAACTTGATATATCTGCAAAATAGATAAACGTCACTGGAAATCGAGTTATATACTTAAGTTGATTCGACTTTAAATCGGTTCATGTTAAATTTTCGAGATAAATGCCAATATTTTATTTTCCAAATATTTACAATTTATTCCAATAAACTAACAAAATTTGCAAAGCCAACGGCAATCTTGTACTTTTTAGTTGGCATGCCAAAATGAGTGGGGTGAAAGATCTGACCTAGGTAAACAACAATTTGTATGGCAGTTGGGGCAATATTAGCCATTTGGGAATTACAGGGTGAATCGTAAATTCCAATTTTCCATTATGTGCACATCACTATTTTATTTTTATCTTTTGATCAACTGAACGAAGCGAAATCCAACTCACACCAAAAATCTACTATCCCAATGTCCTTTCGAAAGATGTCAATAATGCTGAATTGGAAAATATGTTTATTTCCCTAAAATTCAGATTTGCCTCACATTTTCTACGAAATTGATGTAATTAATGTACCTATTTATTATTTTTGATCGAATTGCCTATCTTATATGTCCAAGTAGCGAAAAAATATGGAAATTTATTCGTGGAAAACTTTTTCTGGTAAATCAAAAACAAAAATGCAATTTTAAAGAAATTAAACTAAAATTAACCCTAGAATAAAAATAGATTTAAGTTAATGCTAATAGCTCTCAAAAACTGTTTAAAATGTCGTCCACCACTTGCAATGCATGCCAATAACTTTCTTCTAACTTTCTGTTTAAGGTGTATTTTAGCCAAATTTTCCCGTATTTTCGTCTTAATTCTGCTAATTAATTCTTCGCTCCACATAAGAAAAAATGCAGTGGAGATCTGGTGATCTAGCAGGCTATAAAATCGGTCCACCTTGCCTAATCCAGAACTCAGGAAATTGCTCATTTAATTTTCCTTTTAAAATGTTACCAGTGTTAGTAAAACATTGACCTTATGTTTTTCCAAAAAGTTCGCATAGATTTGGCTATTGAGCACTTGCGGCAAAATAAATGGTCCTATTAAATGATTGCCGACGTTACCGGCCCAAACATTGACACTGAATTCATGCTGTAATGATGTCGTTCTTGTCCTCTATGGGTTAGTATCCGAAGGTATGAAGGTTGCGGAACTTTGTGAATTACGATTCATCCATCCACAGATCAATCGAGAAACGGCCTGTCTCTATGTCGTATTCCAGAAGCTAAGTGCAAAACTAGAATCTTCTCTCGAAATCTCTTTCCAGAAATCCTTGTTCTGGCATAGGATGATATGGATGCCACTTTTATCGATGAAGAACCTTCTAAACTGTGTTTGAATGCACTCCTAATCGTCTTACAACTTGTCTCGTGCTCATTTTAAGAGTTTGCCTGACGATGCTGATTATTTGCTGTTTGACATCAGCAGGATCTTGTGTTCCTGATTGCGAAACCATTTGAAAAGTCCGCGAAAATATCTTTCTTTGGAGCTCCCGCCGATTTGGAAATTTACTTTGGTATTCCCGGACAATCTTTCTTTCATTACCGTCTACTATACCGTAAATGTAAATTATATCGGCGGCATATTTCTTTAAAAATTAATTCGCCATTTTTTAAATATTTCATCTTAGACTACTACTACTACTATGAGTTATCGCTTGATTTTTTCAATTATGGTCGATATTCTTTCTGACTAACCCTCTTTTATAGAAAAATTTCCGTCAGTTATTAGCAACATAACTTCGGAATATTTCAAAGTATGGCTGGCTAAGACAAGCTTATTGCTGCTAAATAAATATTTCCGATAATTATCGGAGACATATTGTTCATTTTACGACTTTTGCAATTTCAGGACAATAAAACAGTAAAGTACCAGTTAAGGATTTCTAAGGAACAAAATTGTCTACCTCTATTTAACCTGGACATGTTGTTGGAAAATCTGAAAATGTAGGAAAATGAAAAACATATTTTCCAATTTCGGAAATGAGTGTTCCTGCAGCATTGGTAGGTGGTAAGTCAACATTGTTGACATCTTTGGAAAGGCCATTGGTATAGTAGATTTATGGCGTGAATTGAATGTCGCTGTGTTGAGTTGATAAGCTTTACTTCAAAAATTTGTTATTCTACAAATATTAATTTCACAAGCATCTCGTACTTTATATTATACTGCATTCATATTGGACATACTGAACAAGATTCCTTGAAACTGCAATATTTAATTGTTTATTTTAATATTTACCTTTAACTCCTTGTGATTTTTTTAAGAATTTGCAAAGCTTATCCAAATAAAGTAAACCATATCTAAAGCTCTCTAAATATAATCGATATATTATTGATATAAAGATAAGGTGTAAAACTCAAATTTTGGGAACAAGTAGTTCGTTTTACATGTAGTTACAATTTGTAAGTGTGTACACCCTTTAATCCAACAAAGTTTATTACAATTTAAGCAAGATGTACCTAATTTGAGACGAAAATTAAATTTATTGTTCATCTAAAGGTATAATAACTTCATCCTCAATTTCTCTGTAGCTAAAACAGAAAGTGGTTTCTCTTTGGAAAATACAAGGAATCTCTCTTGCAAAATACCTACTTCTCGAAAAGTTTATTGTATCGCTTGTTACTTCTGACGAGAAAATGCATCTATGAAAGGAAATTTTCCAAGATCCACTACCGCTTGTGGGTGGAATGGCAACGAAGTTTATACTAAACAAATTTTGGTAATTTTAGAAGTGCTGATTTTGTCCTCCATAGGTATCAAATAGAGCAGAAATTTGGAACTTTATTGATCGATTTTTCAAACATGCAAAAATTGTAGTAAGATTTACTACCTTATTCTTATAATTCTCAATGGCCAAACGAAATATTGTTTCTTTTCAATTTTAAAGCAAATGAAACAGTCAATGTATAACTATATAATTCTACTTTTACAACATTTTGTACTCAACTCCATTAACGCAAAAATCAAACTTATGTGTACATATGTACATACATATGTACTGCAGATCGAAAGATTTGTTGGGAAAAGAATTATACATTTGTAAGAGTTTCATATACTATTAACTTTTTTGTTGCATAAATAAATAAATTATGTAGTTTTCATTATACATATGTGATATGTGATATGCCAGTAAGTTCACGAAAATGATGACCTAATATTGATTTTCTTGAGAAAAACTGTTACATCACATCTTTAATAAGTATTTCAATAAAAGCTTAATTTCGTAATCTAAGTGAAATTTTCTTACTTAAACAAAATTGCTTCAATTAACCGCAGCCAAAGTTTACTCTTTCTTGTTAATTTTTTGAAATTTTTCCACAAAATGACGAAATTTCGTACACCTTCAGAAAGGTTCTGCTCAAGACAATAATTAATTGAAATTGTGGCTACTCTACTAAAATCTTGACTTCTCAATCGAAATTTCCCTTTGAGACACAATAACTTTTTGGTCAGAGTAATTTTGTACGAAGAATTTAAAAATTAAACTTTATATTTACATGAATTACTCTATTATAAGAAAACATTTATTTTTAAAAACAGTTGTCGTTATAGAATATAGAATTTTGCATTATGCTCTGTTCCCCTTCAAGTGAATGTGCATGTAAAAATATGAATATAAAACATTTTCCACCATATTTACTAATTTCATTCTGCTTAAGGTTTTTATGAATGCAAAACTGTTTTTACACGATTCTGATACATACATATACCATATGTACGTACCAACTACAAATAAACGCAAAACTTAAATGAAGATCATTTTATAAAGAACGACGAATCCTCACTTGAAACCTGTTAATTACATTTTTAGTTCTTGTTGCATATTGTGTACATGAAATGTTTTTAATTCCCTTAAATTGGAGATATTGTTTTGGCAGTATACAGATTTTATTAAGTTTAAATGTTTTGTTACTTTAAATATTTACTTAATGGAATTATTAAATTAAAGGTCAAATTGAATAAATTTTTGTCTTTTGTAATTTGTTAACATTCAAAAATAGGTATCCTGATAGCGAATTTATATATTAAAATCTCAGTTGTTGAATTATAAAATAAATCCTCGTGATTGGCAAAGCAATTTAATTAAGCTGAACTCGACTTAAATTTCGATTATTTAAATAAGTTTAAGAATATCTTCATTTCTGTTTCATTTGTATTTTGAACATTGCCGCGACAATTATGACATACACTTTATTGTATATGGCTTACCATTTGATGTAACGAATTATTACAAATTTAATTCCACAGTTAGAACAAATCTGGCTGGTTTATCCGTCTTCTCATTCAGTGGAAGACGAATTTCATTGGTGCATATTCACGAATAAATGCAGAAGTTCTACAGAAGGCATGAAAGCAGAAAATAAATTTTTAGGAGTAGAACCTCTTCTTTAATATGAAACCAGTCAGTTTTATGTCTTGCTGCAGAAATGTGAAACAAAATCAATATTTATCAAACAATAACTATTGTGCTGTAGAAGTAGGGAACGCATATTGAAATTAAATCCCAAGCAAATTTGCAAGAAAACATTTCTCAACCAGATTTTTCTTATTCTTAAAAAAATGTCTAAAATATAAAAGGAATTCAGAAAACCTTATATCGGAAAAGCTTCACCTAAAAGAAGAAAATCCGGCAACTTACGTTTTTTACTGGTCTGGTCTGCCACCAAAGAGGTGTCACAAGAACAAATTTTATGCAAATTCCGGACACTCAATTCCGGGAGGAACTAAAGTTTTGATTGCCTTCGAAAAACCAATATCTTTATTAAATATATTTTTCAAGAGTTTCTTAAGAATAATAACATTGTGTCAAAAAGGTATATACCTGCACAAGGAGTTTTAAACATCAATTTCAATTTGAAATTTTAATATCTCGAAAACCTTTGAAAAAACTTCAGGAACGAAAATTATTAATTATTCTTCAAGAAATCTGAAATTTATTCGCGCTTGTAATACAAAGTAAATATTTATGACAATCAGTGAAAGATAACAAAAATAAATATAACCTAATTATTTTATTTAAATTTTATTAATAAATGACGACTCCTCTAAAAATACAACTATAATTTGTTTAATAGTGATATCAATTCTCTTTTAATTTGCTTAAATATGACCTATTTTTAAGAAAATTAAGAATTATTTTGCCATAAAAAGGCATAAAATCTATATGCATTTTATTTCTGTAATATAGTTGTGCTTTTTTAAAAAACTGGTTCAATAACAATTAAATAAAAACATTGTTTGACTGATGATAGTGATCTAGGATCATATAAAAAACTATTTATTCTTAGACATATATTGCAAGCAAAAAATATACTGCAAATAAAATTCAGCTATTATTTTTAAATACCCAAGAATAACTTGCTTCGGCAAGGGTTCTGATTTGAATTCATTAAGCTCGTTCTTAAAATCAAACGCTTTATTTTCTTTCTTTCTAACGTGTTTTAATTTGTATTAGAAATAAGTACCAGAATTTTAACTTGAAAAAATAATACGGAAAAGAGGCTGAAAGTGGAATTTTAGAAAAAATAAGCCGGAATTATGATTTACACTGAAAACTGATGGAAATCAGTTGGAAATCAAAAGGAAAAGTAATAGAAATGAAATTTTATAAGTTCATACACGGCTGTTATTCGTTTATAAATTTCCGCCGTTTGTTCATTCATTCCCATCATTTTCCGACTACCTTTGAAACGTTTTTATTTTTTTATCTGACTTTTTCGTGCCAATGTAACCTACTAAAGATCCATACAAATCTAACAATTTTACCAGCTTCATCGAAAGTGTAAAGGTGCCTAGACAGTAAACAATTCGTGCAAGCAAAAAATAAATCAATTGCTCAAATCGAACAAATGGAATCAATGTTGTTTCCGGGACAAGAGGAAAAAATAAATTTGATAGACTTGGTGCACAAATGCACTGGCGTCGCAAAGGATCTCCTTGTGGCCATTTTATCCAATTAATTGCATCGTCAAGATAATTGTTTCTCGTTGTGATAAAATGGTCGATAAAGGATGTTCACAAAACAAAAGCAATTCAATCCTAAATTGGTCTTTTCATTTGATATATCAAATAAGAGTAACCAATTAAGACTACCATTTGATTGCACTACGTGTCAGGATTTTTGTACTTAAAAAACTAGTATAGTTTGAACAGTTTTCTAGCACTGATAGTAGGCAGGTGGAAATGGTTCTATTATGTCACGTTTTTGAAGTGCACGTCAACAAAATTTTCCACCTACCTTCAATCAATACACATGTTTTTAAAAATCTACTGACTTACATTATCGATCCATTTCTCAGATAAAAAAGAAATCTGTACAAAATTTGAAGGGAATAGGAAAACGTAAACCAATCAAAATAACACTCTGATTTCTTTCTTTTTCTTTAATTAATGTATTTTCACGAAAAATATTTAATAATAAATTGTTAAATCCCAATTACTCTTTGGCACGGGTTAAAGTTATTTGATCGCCAAATGTTGCTCAGTTTTTTTTTATCTTATTAATTTTAGGGTGGTGGGTTTAAAGAAATTCAAAAGATAGAAAATTAAGAGTCACCCTACTGTGCCTGAAAAATGGGACCCAATTGTAAAAATAGTACAATAATTTAAAGAGGATATGCGGTTTTTTTTTAATTTGAAATGCAGATTATAATATCGCGCCTTTTGATATTATTGAGAATCACTTCAATTGTGGGAAATTTATTTTGGAGTATAGAGGAGAGTTGGATGTTTTCAAACACTTTTGTTTAAATCACTGTACCATTTTTGGCTCTATTTAAAAAAATTATGAAAATCTGAAAACTGTTTTAGATCTACGTCTCAGTTCCTAATAATCGAGATGCGAGTAAAATTCGCACTTTAATATTCCTTACCATTAAATTACGTAAGAGGTAGTAAATCCCTATTTTATAATTATTAATTTAATTTAGAATTATAGAAAAAATATTATGTTTGTCATTTAATAATTCTTAATCATTTTGACTTATATAGAATAAAATAAAATTCCACATAGAATTATAAATTAATAATTTTCAGATTTTTCCCTTACTTATGCTATAAAACTTTCCTTAGTACCAAATTTCAAGTTTCAACGGAAAGAACCCTATAAGTTTTGATGTATTAGTCAGTGAGTTTGATGGTCAGTATGAAAATACATATTTAAATGCCTTACCTTTATAATACATTGAGTTAATTGAAGTAGTTGAATGTTTGCAGAACTATGAGGCTGTAGGTTTTAGTAGTTGGCATTAATTTCAACTCAATATTTCTAGTCGTGTTGAAAAAGGGCTACAAACAGACAGACAAACAATAACGTAATCCACTTTTTCATTTAAGTACGTAAGCCTAAGAAGTATTTTAGATTTAGTGGGCACCAACATCGAATTATGTACTCAAAAGTGTTTCAAATGCAATTTTCAAGAAATTACACATGTGAACATTTCTCCAATTACTTTTGTATTAAAACGTGTAAAATTACCAACTGAATCAAACATTTATTACAGAAATTTCTTAAAATAAATAGTAAGCACCTGAGTTCACTCGCTAATTAGGTATACCGGCAAAAAACCTATCAAAAGGATAATTACATTTTCCTGAAAAGTGGGTTTATTTATAAATTTCTAATACATTCAGAGATATAAATTAAAAATTCATTAAAACTAATTATCTTCAGTACTTAAGAAACGGTGTTGCAAAAACATGAAAATGTCAAAGCAATATCTCATAAATTAATTAATTAAAACATACCCTTTATGTCCCATACTCCGGCACAAAAAATGTCCTTTGAGTAAGTTGGCACATTCAGAATTGACACATTCATATACACACCTCCCTCTTATTGGATCAAAGTACTTTCGGTAATTATCCCCTCGACACTTCATGAAATTTAGGTCAACACTCGATTATGTCACCCGTTCAATCAATCGTGATCAATTACGTATCGCTAGAAGGTGCATCGGAATAAATATTTGCCCTCAATAATAAATTGCATTTGCTGATATGCATAAATAACCTTAGAGTATCGCACTAATTATAAATGCTAATATGATGTCCTTCTGAGCTTTCGGAGAACGGAGACCTGAACATATATTCAATCACATTTCCTAAATTAATTTGAACTACTAGGCGAATGGGAATTGCAAAGAGACTCCATCTTCATATCCAGTCGATGTATTGGGTGCCAGATCAGTCATAAATCATTTCTCATGCCCTTCGGATAATCTGTCAATTACCGTTTGCAAGGGACGTGTTGACGGACAGCCTATCCAAGCTTCTATCTTTGACTCGAATAAAACCTTTTAAGGTGAGATTTTGATTTTTACCAAACAAAAAGGACGAAATGCGGTAGTAGTCTGTCTGGTAAGAGCGTATGGCTTAGAATTCAATAATGCGATAAAAAATTAACAATATATTTTTACTTTGTTATTTACTTTATTTTCTTTTACGCAATACAATTAATATTTAGTAAAGTCACCGTTATTTTCTATTATAGCTATACACCTATTGTTCATATTTTCAACTAATCTTTCAGCATATTCTAGTGGTAGTTCCTTCCAGGCTTTCTTTACCGATGATTTAAGTTGTTGCAAAGTGAAAGCATTTTTTCCACTGCAATTTTGCCTTCATAAGGGCCCACACATTTACAATTGGATTAGCTTTAGGACTTTGTAAGGGCCACTCCATGACATTGATATCCTTGATCTTTCCATTCGATACAAAGACGACTACTGTGTTTTGGTTCGTTGCCTTCTTGAAAGACCCACCATCAGTTTACTGTGGACTTCAAGTCCTTTGGACATCAAGTTCGCGGCTGCATTTGTGGCTTAAGGTCGAACCAGTATATCATCGCAGAGAGATGAATATCTCCATCAACACTGTGAAGTATCAATAACCTGTAGGAAGAACTTTTACCTTCGATTTTTTATTATTATCTCCTGTAAGTTAATATACATATATTCCAGCAAGACGGCGCTTTCTGCAATTCTGCTAAAACAACAAAAGAGTGGCAAACTCAAAATATCGTTCAAGTTATATAATGACCTTCAATTAGTACAAATGTACCACCAATAGGAGTCCTTATGGGTAAAAATCAAAAAAAAGGATACACGAACAACCTATCATGTAGATGAAAGAATTGTGCTCTTAAATACCAAACATTTGAAACTCCATAGAGCCAGAAAATTGCCAATAGTTAGTGAGTAATATACCAAATCAAATTGAAGCGGTAATACGAAATAAATGCTACGCATTGAACTAATAATGGCTTAATTTCCAATATGAGCAAACTATTTTGCTCCGTTTTTAAGGTGGACAACCTATTTTGCCTTATTGGTTTTTAGTTAGGTAGTCAAACGAATTTTGTTTCAAATGATTAACTATTGTTGTTTTATTTATTAATCATTAAAAAGTACACATAGTAGGTTTTAAACTGAGTATAATATTTTGTTCTTCATTATCCCAGAAAATACAACATTTTCTTGTTTCTTTTACAAGTTCTCATTAAAAAGCGGATTGGCGAACTATTTTGAATTGAATTTGTACAATGCAGATTACGCGTTTTAAAATACTTAATACAATTTTTGTAAATTGAGTATAAGTGAGTTGTTTTCAAAATTAACATTTCATTAAAAATTATACACTTTTCGTGAGTTGAAATAACATACTTAGATTTGCAGTGCATGCTGCTTCAAATAATTCTTGACTCTAATACGAAAGCACTTTTGCATCGTTACGAATTTTCGAGGCATGGAAAAATTGTAGTTCTATAATGTTTAAGCTTGCATTTTATACGCTGTGTTCTTTTAAGGCTCTTTGCAAACAGCTAATTTTCAAAATTGAATATTTAATAGTTAACTCTGATGCCATTTATTTTCACTGCAGACAGTCTTGGAGTATTTCATTGCCACTTTTATTGAGCTATACTCGTAAAACTATTTGCCCACACATCGTCCGAAGGGAAGTATTGCGACTGATACTTTCGTCACACTCAGACATCAATTGTTTTCCATCTTATTAAAAAATAATAAGATTCTGCTCAAAAGCTCTTAGTAATCTTCTTTTCTTGCGTCCTTTCCACTAGGCGCGTATAATTTAAGTCATTTAAAATTCACTTTCACTGTAAAAGAGAGTTCATATCAAGAACCCAAAGAAAATTGGTCAAAAATGTTTCTCCCATTGGAGCTGTTTGGTGTCATGGTCTACTCCCCGAAGGTAAAAGGAGAAATTTAAGGCGAATTTTATCCATTATAACATTTATATAGTAATCCCAGAAAACTTTGTAGCCATATGCCCGAGAGTAATCCATTTTGCACTAAAACTTTTAAAGGAAATTTTATCACCACTTCCAAATGGATTTATGTCGGTACGGTTTTTGTTACTGTAGTCTCTCTCACATGTCCCAAAAGTTATATACATAGATTAATCAAATCTTTCTCAATAAATCTGAAGTGAATCAATTATTTTGAAAAGATAGCATAGAAAGATATCCATGCATTAACATTTTTAATACCCAACGAAGCTGCACATATGAATGTGATTTGCTATTCCAAATGCAAACAAAATGTTGATGTTCGATATTTATTAAGTTGCATAAACAAATTATGTAGTTTTTTATTCTCATGAGCAAATTATAAATTAATAACTTCAGGTTAAATTTATTGTAACACTTTCAATTAGACTCGATACACACTTCTAGCAAAATTTCTGAAATATACATAGTGGCACTGAAAATAAGGCCGGACTGCTGCACATAAACGTTTAATCTTAAAATTATCATATGACCTGGAATTAAGGTCGCACAATTTCTCTAAAAGCTTATTTGACTGTGGACTAAGCAGCAACTTTAGTTTAAACCATTTTTTATTAGAAATTGGGATAAGTTAACACAGAGGTTGCATAACTCATTCAAGTTACGTTAAAAGAGCTTATTATTACTATTATTTTATTTTAATGTTTCTTTAGAGAGATGCATAATGAAACTAAAACAATTCTATGACCAGAAATGTATGCGAAAATACAATCGAGAAATTAAATTAATGCAACTATGGTAAGACAAGGAGATAAGAGCTAGCTAAAAGGATCTATTGTCATCAGACCATACCATACATAGTTGTTTTTCTTGCATTGAATTATGAACAGCAATATTTGGTGATGCAGCTCAAATTTGGCAAGCTTGTAGATGTGTAAGTCTATATATTTCAAGCTGAAAAATTATTTTTCCTATCTTAAGAGGCAAGAAATGAATGTGTGGACTGAAAAACCCTAGAGAATCGACACAATAGGACTTTCCTCAAAAACTATTCTGAATGCAAAATTTATTCTCATGTAACATATGAAATTTTTTTGCTGATTGAACTGAAGATTGTGTGTCAGGCAACATATTTTAGATTGGGATGTGCTTTACAGCATTGCTAGAAATAATATCTTAAGTATTTGACCTAAAAAACATTTTGCTTCCTCCATTTTAATAATATTAAAATTAAAATTTAAAATACCAAAATAGTTCTGAATATTATAATATCTATAATTATATAATACCTATTGAAAAATGTACCTGCTTCTGGATGGAATACTTAAAAACACTCCATTTTAGTGATTATAGTAATTTCGAGTGCATTTTCCTCAAAATAAACTTTAATAACCGGGATCAAGGTTATTATAAGCATCACCATTTACATTAGCTTTAATCTATGTTGAACTGCATGTATTGCTAATTTGTATATAGGAACATAAAGTAAGGTCACTTATTATACCCCCAACTAATTTTGGATTTCTTCCTACCTCGATAATCGCCATTTCAAAGTCTGTTTTGACTCCTTGATTTGTAACCCTTTCATATTCCATTCCGGTATCCCCCAAAGCAGCCACCTCTGTCCTTTAATTTTCATATTGCCCATCAACGATATTGAGAACATAATTCATCACTCTGAAATTCTAATTTATACCGATGATATGAATATCTTCAAACAAATCTCCAAAGCATCTGACTCGTCTCTCCTTCAATACGACCTAAACAACTTTTACACCTAGTGCACGAAAAACATTCTTGACCTCAATGTTTCTAAATGCCAAACGATCACCTTTTCCCGTAAGCGCACCACCTCTTCTCCCAGATCCTATGTCCTCTCTGGCGAATCCATTCCTTCTGTCACTTCCCTTTGCGATCGCCATAATGAGCTCAACTTCAATTCCCACATAGATTATTCAATTAGCAAGGCCAATTCTACTTTGGGCTTCATTAAATGTTGGTCTAAGGAATTCTCTAACCCTTATGTCACCAAGTCACTCCTCATCTTCTTTGTCAGACCACTCCTGTCAGGTCTGATCACCATCGAAATCCGCACTTATTAACAGGATTGAATCTGTCCAACGCAGATTTATACACTTTGTCCTACGCGACCACCCTTGGACAGACGTCTTTAATCTTCTCCCTTATGAAAACTGCCTCAAACTAATCAACTTCCTGTATCTCGCTCTACGTCGAGATATCGCCAATATTGTTTTCGTTCACGAAGACCTTGCTGGTTCCAGCGATTGCCCTGACCTCCTTCGCAGCATTAACACTAACACCCGTAACGTTAGATCTTTCCCTACATTTCGCCTTGAAAGTCATCGTACTAACTATGGTCGAAACCTTTACCAGAATGCTGCGAATGGTCAACAACCCTGCCGCGTTCGATTTCCATCTTACCAAAACCTCCCTTAAGCTTGCCCTATACTTGCCCAACCCAGCCCTCCAACCATTCAGTCCCCATGCCAGATTTCTAACAAAATTCTTATTCATTTTCAAATTGGAATTACTAAATGGTGACATTAATCCTCCTCAATTACTAGTTCTTATATATTGGAACATAGTTTTGCGCTCTATACACAGGTTTAAAAAATTAATGTTTCTTGTCCTGATATTTCTATTAATACCACCACGTATTAGTGAATTTATTGTATTACTTTTAAAATATCCAATAGTTGTTTAATATTCACAGGTTAGTTAATTTATACAGAATATCCATATAAACCTTCCTAGTCTAATCGCGAAAACAGGAGCAAAATTTATTTTCGATTTGTAATCTACGGAAAAATACCTATGGAAATAATTTATCAATTCTTTGGAGACAAAGTTTAATATATTTGGGGTTTTTCTCAGCATCAGTGGGATCATATTGCCACATTTGATTTGTTTATGCGGCTGTTTTTCTCTTTAACATCACAATTTTCTATCAATATTAAATTAATCACAAATCACATAGATAATTCCATTAAAAATTAAAAACTTTTTTAGGTCGCAATGACGTGCTCTTGCATCATTCGGTTATGAACAATTGAAACAATTAAAATATTACGGTACATAATCCCAGCTTAGATTGCGATTTTAGCAAAACACGTGAGCCTTTTTTAATGCATCACTCTACATTTTGAATATTCAACAACCCCGTGAGATTAAATGGATTTTTGAATACATTTATGTACGTACATGAACTGATGAACGGGTACAGAGAGTCGGCAGTTATACGTCCCTAAATTTCTAAATATCCTTACAATCTTCGGGAGCTAGCGTTCCATCATTCAACCCAATGTACGAGTACCGCTTAAAATTGTTAGATTAATGTTCCGTGTGCTTGATTTAAATGGAAATTGTGGAAATGGCTTATATCTCAACGTCTGTCGTACAGTTTGAAAAGGGTTGACTTTAAATTATGCGCAAAACAGTAATTTTAGAATTTGATTTAGATATTATATGTATGTAGAAAAATTTAATAGCTTTTTCGAGTATAACGTATATCACCACCATTTTTTAATTATGAAATACAATATCGAATGACTAAGGAAAACGATTAAGACCTTGCAAACTATTTTTAACAATAAAGCAAATATTTTAAGAATTCAATTCTTAAAATATATGTCATACAACTCAATTACTAAATTTCTATTAAAAATGGAAAAGCTTTAATTAGCGGACGAGTTTGTTTCCGGAAAAAAAATATGAAAATCAATTTTTAGGTAGTCTATCTTTAATACAAGTATGTTGTACTTATGCAAATTTATTATTATTAAAGAATATATAACTTAAACTTTTTTACAACAAAATTAAAAATGATCTTCGTTTTGTTTATTTTAAGTCGATATATAAAATAAAATTTTAACTGATTTACACAAAATAATTCAGGCTTTTGGGATACTAATTTTCGACTTAAAGATGGAATATTATTCCCTTTAATTTTTAGTTTTTAAACATATTCTTAAAGTCAGCCTCCAGAGGATGAGAGTACTGTTTTTGTTTTGAGTAATGTATTTTGTTGGCTTATCACTTTAGAAAAAGAAAATTTATTTCGAAATTTCGTTAACAAAGTTAAAGCTTTAACAATCACCACTAAATAGTGTTATTAGTTTGTAAAAGAATGGTAATTCCAAACTACATATGTTGCGACATTCCTTATTTATTAAATGAAAAAATTGGAACAGATTGAGTTTGAGGTCTCTTCACAGATTTTGATAAAGCACTGTAAAAGTATTCATTTGGGGACAAAAGTATAAAACAGGAATATAAAAAAAACACTTTTCAATCCTTCGATTTATCGATGACAATAAGCATGAGAGTTGTCAAATCGAAGACTTCGAAAGTTTCCTTAATTTCATTATTTTACTTAGACATATTTTTAGTGTAAGGATTTTCCTTAATTTTTTCCAAAATCTCATGGAAATGTGGAAAAAATTGCAGTAAATAATTACACTTTTCACCAGCTAAAAAAATAATAGTAACCTTTTAGTTGGTTTTTTATTAATAGATCGAAAACTATAATTGCTTTTTAATACAAGTAATAATTATTACAAAAACAGTTATATGTGTTACAGCTGTGTTAAAATTACTACCCCACCAGAATTGCTCATTGGCATATGTATCTATTTTTATGAATGCGATAACCATAAAAGCAGGACAAGTGTTAATTAAAGACATTTTTGCCACTTATTCCTTTTTGCGAATTCATTTATCAGTAACTCATTTATCCGAATTAATTTTTATTGGCCAATTTAACTTAATCCATAATTTTCCGAATAAAAAAATGTATCATAATTTGAGGTTGTATTTCAATTAAATTTCCATAGTTGTAATTTACATACGTCTGTACATGTGCAAGCTATAATTGGAAATTTTAACATACATCTTTCGTTTTTCAGTGCAGTAAACGATTATTGCCGGATATGGTGGGACTTATTCTACCTTTCTTCCCCCATTCGAAATTAAGGCTTCATTTTTAATTACTCACTGCAGAAAATTTCGTTTTATTATATGAATGTTTATTTGTATTACCACAACATCCAAATTCCTCAAATAATTTTATAATTTTAATAAATAAAGTGTTGTAATCAAAGTAGCAGATTATCATAAAATCAATTCTAAGAATTAAAAATTTAAAAATAATGAATGATAATAATCTCGAATTATCTCTTTCCTTATTATTAGCAAATATACAGATACAGACAGACAATTAATAAAATGTTTCATAATTTTTAAAACTGAAAATATTACAACGTTAATTATTAACATATATGTATGTATATTAAGAAAATATACATCTGGACTTTTGAGGCATAATTAATAGTTAGTATAATATTAGTTACCCAATTTGTGTACGTGTGTTTGAATGAACATATACATATAATGCATTCGATTCTGATCTTGTGTTTTCGAAGATTATCTTTATTATGTTATGGGTTAGTGAAAGTGTCCTTTAAAGGTAAATTTATGTTATACTAGTTAACTAAGTAGTAGATCCTGGTCCCATCCAGGATCTCCCAATGGGTAAGAAGATGAAACCAAAAAAAAAATTAATTATATAAGCAGATTAGTTTAGGATCTGTGAGCCTTACATAATTTCACCTAATACAAGAAGTTATACAATTTTTGGTAATATCCTCAAGCTCAAGTAGTGAACATTGCAAACTTCTTCACATATGCCCCTCGGTTGGTATAACCTACCCACACACCCTTCTTTAATGCTCCTTCATGTTCAGAATGTACTTGAAATTTAGCGAATTTCTTGCTTGGCATCGATGAGTTCGATGAGGAATACGATGATTATAAGAACGACAAATTCTATCGTTACGGCGACGATGTCACAACCAGTCGACGTCACGCACCGTAGGAGTAAATTGGTTGGTAAAACTATACCAGGAGGTATACTTAAGCTAAAAGCATTTATGTGATTGATTAATGTGCTGAGAATTTAGGAAACGTGTGAGGGGACCTTAAGCAACACTGAGCGCTATGTTCTGATTTGAGCAACTGACTCTTGATAAATTACACATAATCCTTGGAGAAATTGTGGGAAGTGTACTATAATCCTTGATAGATATAATTTTATAGATGTTACCTAAACCCCTACACATATAGATAGGTACATATATCAGATCTTTGGTACTGGCAGAGGAAATAGCTGCAATGGTGTTTTGAAAACTTAAATAGTAATTATTCATATAACTTACAACATCTAATACCTTGGAGGTGTCGTAGTAAACGCTTATACCACAAAATTTCTATATATGTTGGAACGAATTTTGCTGCGTTGCAATATTTTAAAAGCAACGAAACGAATCTATTTTTATTAATAATAATTAATTTCTATTTCATTATTCTTTTGTATATAGTAAGAATAATTTTAACTTAAAAGAGTAGGTACACCCACCTCCAATAAATGTCAAGTAATAAATAATTTCACTCAGAAGTTCTCTAGGATTACTTTTAACCTATAATCTGTAATTCTAAGATTTTACTGTGCTTTAAATGCATTTTTATCTATCAATTTTTCGCTTCGACTTCGAAACATCTAGGGCAATCTAAGGATTCAAGGATAAAAGTAGCAACAGTGTCGGTTATATCATTTCTATGATATTTTAATGATATTTAGCATTTACGAGTATATACCATAATTTTAATATTGTCTGACCACTGGACACAAAATTAATTTTAAAAGATTTAAATGAAATAAAAAATCACCATTTTGGATTGCCATTTTGAAATATAAGATATTAATTAAGTTAATATGGGACCATTCTGGAGGTATATCATTTTAAATAAAAAAAACGAATAATTAAATACTTTTCACAAACGGTTGAAATATAGCGTTACATACATAAATAGAATACAACTGAATTGAGAATCTTCCCCTTTTTTTTAAAAATGTTCAGAAGTGTCTTAGATAATTAACTTACTTAAAATATTTAAACTTCATAATTAAATCTAAACTAAACATAAGAATCAAGTTATAAAACTACAATTTTTTTTATTGGAACCAACAACATTTTATCATTTATTTTGTAAACATTTAAATTAGATAAAATCAGTTGAACAGCACGAAGACATTAATGTTACGGTTACGTGATTTAGCAAGATGCACTTTTTTTATGGTAATTAGCCCGGAAATAGGTAGCGCTCCTCTGGTGGTCCTCCAGATTGGTCGGCCTCCTATACAACGAAAAAGTTAATGAAAGATTTAAATGCTGCTGGAAAAACGTTTGCACGATTTCACTCCGAAAATAGTTAATTTCAAGCTTCACTAAATGCATCTAATTTCGAAAGAAACGATGCTACTGCGATTTGCATCCGTGCTGAAATTATTTCATCAGGACTTTGCTGCTATCGTAAGGGTACCGTTCATGCAGCAAATACAGCAAGGGAAAAAAATAAATTAATTCAAAAATTTAGTGGGAAGTGTAAATTAGCAAACGAAAAGTGCATAAAAGCCAGCAGTTACTATTTTATTGTTCTTTTTTGAACATTGATCTAAATGCCTTCTATTTGCTCTTGTTTTTCACTCCCCAGTGAATTCACAGAATTTTTCCAGTACATTTAATTAATTACGTTTACAGTTGAAACAAATAAGAATCCTGTTAAGTACAAAAACTCTTTTCATGAACATGATTTTAAGGAAGTAGTCGGGTAAAAGGTAACATTTAATCAGATTTGGTGGATATTTGTTCATTTCTCGCAATTGTCTAACGTACCGAATACTTTATCCCATAATTATTTTCTTTGAGAAGGAGTTTGTTGTTATTGTTCACTTTGTAAGCCAATTTAAAAAATTAGTACTCCTCTATTCAATTGTAATATTATTTTATTTTTTAATACATATTGAATTTTAATTGCGAAACTATTTGCTATTCAAAATGATAGGTATTAAAGATGAAATGAGGTCTAAACACGAAATTTGGGTTTAAACTCGCTTCTCTCAGAAATTTAATTAGTACCGTCTTCTGGGATACAGAAATTTAGTCTTTACCATAAGTTAAGCCTTTGGTGTTGAGCTGCAACGATTTAAAATACCTGGTTTTTAAGTTGATCAAAATAATATGTAATTTTGGTTTATTCCTGGTTATTTCCTCAGTTAATTAAATAAAAAGTCGATCGTGTTAATTTTTGACGAATGTAAGTTAAACTAAATTATTTCTTGTTAATAAATTCAACTACACTTCTCAAATAAATTATTCTAGATGGGTCGAAGTAAACATTGTTTAAATGAAAAGCGTCGGATTCTGAAAAAGTTGCGAAACGAGGGAACAATATATAAATCTATTGCTAACACTTTAGGGAAATCTATCATTTTGTTATCAATGCACTAAGAACAGAAACAAGAGGAAAATAGTTTAACTACTGATTGTAATATAGTTTTCCTGGTAAAAAAAGACTCATTTTTATCTTCAAAAGCAATCGCAGCCTCAATTAATAATGTAAAAGTGCTCCAATTGCAACATATGTTAATTTACCTGAAAGAATTGCTTGAAAAATGCTATTACTCAATGAAAAAAATATTAGAGCTCGGAAACAATTCGCACTCAATTTTAAGCATCACACCAAGGAAATGTTGTGGAATATATTGTAGAATGACAAATCTAAAATCAATTTATTTCTGATGGTAAAAGAAATGTTCGGCGACCAAAGAAGGAAAAGAGTTTTACGTTGTTTTTGCCAAAAAATCTGTAAAACATGGTGGTGACAGCGTAATGCTGTGGAGGTGTTTTTCTTGGCTTAGTATTTGTTGAATTCTTCAAAAATGAATCTTTCAATATTTTATATTTATTTTATTTTTATTAGTTTTCTAATGGAAAGGAAAGAAATGATGTTTAAGTTTGCATGTCTGAAATTAACATCTGGTTTTAATTCTTCCAAGTTTTTACATGCTTAATGAGGTTTAAGGAAAAAGGATTCTGGTCCTGGTTTATGACCGGCAGCGCTTGGGTTATGAAAGGAATTCTTTAATTTTATAGTTTTATCACTGTCTGTACGTAGGCGCTATGTGTCTGTTGTTTAATACTTTTCTTGGACCATCTGTTTTCTTGTTTAAACTTGTAAAGAAAAGGGTCTGGGATCTCATGGTATAAAAGTAGATTTGATCAGGATAAGAGTTCAGTTAAAAGACGACTCTCTGAGTGATGATAATGATTTCTCTTGGTGCAATTATTTTTAATAAAGATGAAAGTTTGATAATGAATTGGATTGAAGTTTAATTTTGTGATTACCTATCTTAAACCTCCAACAGTATTGGGTATTAGTATTATAAAAGATATCGAGACCAAGGAAGCATACCGTGATATTTTAAAGGATATCTTGTTGTCATATGCTGCAGACAATATGCCATTAAGATGGCACTCCCAACACGTGAACGATCCCAAGCATTCATCGAAATTGATCTACTACTTGGTTTACCGACAAAGTTCCAGTATTGTCATGGCTATCTTAATCCCCCGATATCAACCCGAGTATGAGTATTTGTTGGGGCGATTGAAAAAGTCGTTGGCAATCCAAAACAAAAAGCAACTATGGAACGCAATAGAAAGCTAGTGGAAGGCGACCCTCGTCTAAACATGCCAGAGGTTAGTAGATTTAATGCACAGTAGAGTTAGCAATGTTTTAAAAAAACAATGGTGGTTATTCAGGGTACTAATTGAAAATACTTCAGTTTTTCTTTAAGCTGAAGAATTTTCTTCTACGAACATAGACTAACATTTAATTGTACCAATTCTTTTAAGCAGGAAGTTTTAAAGAAATTGCGATAAAAGAAGAACTTTTTAATGTTTAAATTTAAACTTCAGATATTGTTGTCTGATTAATAAAGGATAATATATAGGTTAGGTTAGGTTAGGTTGCTGTGGCTGCCTAGTAAGGCACACTTAGGCCAATTTTGGCCCATTGTGTTACCACGTAGCGCAGGAGACCATGGTTATTCGTGGGATTCGAACCCACAGCCTCTGGGACGGTAGGACAGCGCGCTAACAACTGAACTATCAGAGGCCCCATAATATATAATAATCGTTTCTAAAATTTTGTTTAAATTTTAAAATGAGCCTGCTTTTTTCTTTTTACTTAATATTTTGATCAGCATTGTAATTAAGAATTTTAAAGCAATCGCATAATATCGACTCGCCCGATTAAAATTGCCTTTTTAAATTATTTATTCGACTTGATTACGTCAACATTTTCTGCATGTACTTTTAAAAAATTTTTGTTAAATATTACTTCAATAATTGAAGGCAACTGATTACTTGCAATTATTGTAGTGAATTTCAACAAAGAACTAAATTTAAGCTTTGTCATTTAAATTTAAACTTTTTTAATAAATTAATCAATTGCATCAAGTTCAATAGAAGGGATTTGAAAAAAAATGTATGCGAAAATGCTTTCATATTTCGTCAAGAGTGTAGATTTTTTAAATCATCGAGGAAATTCCACAAAAATATACACTTAGGGAAGAAAGCGAATGGATGCTTGGATTACGTCAATTACGTCAATCATTTTAAATTTAACGCTTAACAAACCAGAAATAAAAATAACGTATAAAATGTCGATAAGGTCCAGCCTAGATTATATAGAAAATATAAGGAATAGATATTTACTATATATACTCTTTTAGTTTGTTTTATGTGGTTTATTTTTATTCTCGTAGTATGCAGAGCATTTCCCAAATTGTTCTTAAATAAGAATTTTCAATTACTTTAGAATTCGAAATTTATCTGATGAACATTACGAGTCTTCTAAGGCTTAAAACGATATATATTTATAATAACGAAGACTTGAGGACAAGGCTGGCTTACCAATATAAAAAAATGAAAAACCTAGGCAAGTTGTTCCAAATTTCCCTCGAACAGCTTTGCTTATATCAGACGATACATCTGGACATTTTTTAATGATTAATTCACCCGTTAAGACGAATTGATTTCAAGTTTTATATATCTGCTAATGTTAAAAATAAAAGTGTCAATCCATCGAATATAAAACCAATTTTGTATTTTCCCCATTGATTGCCAAGCAGAATTCTGTTGACTAGGATCATGACCCAATTAGACTAAGCAAATATTTTAAATTAAAAAGTTTATCTCATTTAAACTACTGAAAAATTGTGTTCTGTTTTAATTTTATTTTATTAAAGGATTACTGAAATTATTTAGATAAAAAGTAATCCTGGGACAATAGGAATACACCTACCGATTAAAAATATATTTGATTTTTATGTTTGAGGTAATCTTAGGAAGAAAATTACTGACAGCGTACCCATTTTTTTAAAAAACAAAAGTTATTTAACACGTTTGCGGACGGTATAAATTCACATGGGGTGTTAATATGATCACTCTCCAGAAGCTTTCCTTCAATGTTTGTTGGATCATATCAAGACAAGAGAATTTTGATGCATTTTATATGAAGACATAAAATATATAAAAAAAAATCCTGCATTGCTGTCTCATAGTTGTAAACTTTCCCATTGAAAAAATAAACTTCTGCTACTGTTTTTTCATCGTTTTGATTATTCAAATTATATAAAACAAATGTACTGTATATGCAGTAGTGATCCACCAGGGCAAAACCAAAATACTGCATATGCAGTAGCCGTCCGCGAACGTGTTAAAAGAAATTCAAATCACATCAGAATTCGTTTTTGGTTTTATTAGAAAGACCCCTTAAAAACAATATTTTAATTTACAATGAATTTTAACCTTTTATGTTACGAGTATAAAGTAACATGTAAAGTAAAATGCGTATCATCTGAGAGTGTATTAAGATGAAAAAATTAAATTAAACACAGTACTATTAAGTAGTGAACTTAACAAAACAAATTTTTAAAACTAAGCCATTTTGCCGAGGTGTACTTACACATAATAAACTTGCAAAGTTCTGATAAAAGTTTCTTCAACTGTACTAACACCCCTAATTAACACAATATCTACCAATTTGCATTTTGATATTGGAAGCATTACATGAAATATTCATTCACGGCAAAAATGAAAATAAATGGAAACGAAGAATATTTTCATTCTATAGTATACTTTACCTCTCCATTTCTTTCTCTCTTGCCTATTAACAATATAATCAAAGTTTTCGAAGAGAAAAAAAAATTAATAATCAACGAAGAACGCAAGTGTAGTCCGGCTTCAATGTGCAGAAAAATCTGCTGATTACGTCGGCTGAAAATACTTATACCATGTAAAGTTTTTTAATTAAACTTCGAAACAGAATTTTAATTTGCTCTGCGATATTAACAACTTTCATAAAAATTCTTGAGGAAATTCTTTCACTTCGCACCACAATGAGATTCTAGGAAAATGCTAAGCCACAGAGAGAGATTGTGAGTGTACTGGGAGCTCCCGATGGGGCTTGCGGATTGGTAATTGCACTTGTTAGTTCTATCATGGTCATCTTAAATGCAAACCACAAGCATTTGCCAAACTTACCAATTGTAGTAGCATATGGAATGTGAAGTTAAATATATATTTTTAATTTTATTAAAACTATAATCGAAATACAAAAAGTTATTAAAAAACCTTTTATATTTATATTTATATTATTCATTAGACCAGACTGAACACACTTCGGAATTCAGTAGTTAAGAGACAATTAAGCGGTCTGTGTACACAAAAAAACAATACAAATCGTTCGTTACTGTCAGGGGGTATATTCATAGAGTTCAATGATTTTGTGTTTATTATTTATTGTTATTTTACAATATTTTTAAAATTTTAAGGTATATCTTTACCTCTGTTTTTTCAAATACAAGAAAAAACTCACTATTTTCATAGAAATTGTACAGTAGCAGAACATAAAAGAATTTATATGACAAAAACTCCATTGTCCTTATACGTCTAATATAAAAAATTCACACATTAATCCTTACGCTAAATATTTATCGACGAAGAAAAAACATAATCACATTGTAACTTTTTAATATCAGTGTGAAATTCAGAATCATTATTAAAATTTGAAGGAGAGTGAATGGCTATCTTTCTCCTATTCATGAATTTCTCCATCTTATTTAAAATATCAATTTTTTTTAAATTTTTAAGATAATCGTTATTATCGGTATCTAGTTATTTTCGCTTAGTAAGTTTTATAAATGAAGTTGAACTTAAAAAACTTTAAAAATTGAATTCCTATTTTATTGAGTTCAGGTTAAAATACTCAATTTGCAAAATACTTGTACATTTCTTCTTTCTATTCCAAATAAACTCGTGATCATTTAATATTCCCAGATAATCCTAATAAATACAGCAAGCAATAATTTGCTTCTTTACTGAAATTGTACAGCGTCGTGTCCTTGCTGCACTTAACACAAAGTTTTCTTTCTGAAAGGAACAAACGACTTATTCCAGAAGCTGAACTTTCCAATTTGAATTTAAAAGGAATTTCAACAAATTTGACAATTTTTTTCCTACGTCTGTTTTTTAAATTAATCACCGAAAATAATCTAATCTATAATTTGTCACTTTAAATTATATGCAGTTAAATTATTAATTAATTAGAAGAATAATGGATAATCAACCTGATCTATCTGGCAGAAATTTACGTACACAAATAATAATGTTTAATTTTTACTTAAACTTGGCTGGTAGCTACCACTACTACATATGGAAATTTTTTCCAGTTTTAAACACAGAAAAATTTAATCAAAAGTTTATAGGCAATTTTATCTACTATTAGTTTAACTCTTTTAATCATTAAATAAAAATTAATATTAGAAATTGATGTGTTATCACATAACTATCATATTTGGACAATTTGCTATTTATCCCATTTAGAAAATTTATATTTTACAAAAGAGTGCTAGTCCTAAAGTACCGGATTGTATGACAAACATATTTTTTCGTTTTTTTCTATAGTGCAGCTTAGAAATACAATTTTTGTTTAATATATATATACAATGCATGCGGGAAATGTACTTTTACATTTTTGCAATTTGTCACTGGAGGGCGGGTCTTGTAAAATTATGTCTTCAATAGACTTGTGCTGGGGAACGAGTATTGTAAAAGTACGATAGGCATTGTGAATGTGTGTGATGTTTGTTTTGCTAGACCATTGTTTTTTATAAAATAAAAAATAAAATAAAAACAAATTCATTGAAAAAAACGAAGTAATTATCGACATATTGCACTTTTATTGAATGACCAAATCCCAGTAAAAGCCACAAAACAACGACCATTACATGCGAAAGTTCGTGGCAAAATATACCCGCAAGTAAGGAAAAAACCTCTAAAGTCATACGATTTATGCGAAATTTATTCCTTATACGTGTAAGGTGGTTTGGTTGAAAGGAGCGTAGGTGTTAAAATGGGTTTCATTTTTTCTCTTCGTTATCATTTTGTAAGGTCCTTGCTGTGTTTTTTTTTTATGTTAAATACACTCCACATGTAATGCAAGAAAAAACTTTCAAGGAGTATGTTTATCTCAGCGAAAAGTTCCTTTTTACCAGATGCATCAAAGTTACACATTGAGATGAAGGATAGGTAGAAGTACAGGCACTTAAAGCAAATAAAAAAAAATGTTTGTTTTACGTGATTTTCTAACGTCTAGCTCACTTTTGTAGAACAAGCTGTTTTCTTCTTTTTTTTATAAAAGTACAAGAGAGAAATAAAAATTTATAGATGTAAAATGAATGAAAGTGGCTTTTTAAGCGTAAAAATCCAAAGACGATCGGAAGACCCTCCGTTAGGAAGAGGAGTTTTATTAAATTAATTTAAAACGTTTGAAACGTTGTTCTAGAAAATAAAAGAAAACTGTCCAATATGAGTGATTTTGGGAAAATAATTTTCCCCATAGCATGAGTTAATTTTAATTAGTTTTTGGGTGTCACAACACCTCTTCGAATCCAGAATGCATGTGGCTTTTCAATTATAGGGGTAGATCAAAAAACTTACTGTTCAAAAATTTTGTTTTAGTTATTTTCCTGGCCCTTAAAGCTCTACTAGTTGAACTTTGAGAAAACTGATTATCATGAAAAAATTATTTGGTTTCTATGTTCTTTTTATTGTTATTCAAACATTTAAAACACGTAGGTGAAATACACATATTTTATTTTCGATAGTGGCAACTATTCTTATTATGATAACATTTGGTTTTTTTTTAGACAACTAAGTACAAAGGTGTAACGACTTCAATATTTTCAAAAATTAAGAAGGCGCAGTTTCTTAAAACTTATATGTAAGGTTAAGTTTATCAGTTAAAAATAGATATCTAAATGTTTAAAAATGTTGAATCAATTCTTTTTTATAAAATAATATTTTAACTTTTAAATTATTAATTTTATTTATCCCATATCATTCATATAAGGAAAACTGAATTCCCCTAAAAAAACAATACAATTTTGTGTAAAATGATTGTGCTCTGATAATCTGATCTAATGACTACAATTCGATCCATCATTATTGATTGTATGAAAAATTTTAAATTAAGACTTCACCGTTTAAAGTTACAAAATTACGTACATCAGTCTTACCTTATCGGATGTGATGCATATACTTTCTTGAAGATTATTTTTGGTAGAAACTTACTTTTTTGTGTTAAGAGGTGCAAGTATTATTTATGATTTTTATCAAATAATACTTGCACCTCTCTACAGTCTGCTGGAACAAAGGTTTTTTTCTTTTTTGTACTCTCTGATGTAGTCCAAAGTAACAAAAAATAAACCAAGGCCGAAATCGAATGTGAAAGAACAAAACTAAATCCATCATCGTCCTAATTTTTGTCTTGCTAAATAAAGCAGTTTTTTTAAATTAAATTAACATATATACTAATAGTAGTATAAATATCAATAAAAACTAGATATGGGTTTCCACTTCCACTGAAAAACCTCCTCTGTATCGCTAACACTAAAATTTTGGTTAGTTAGTAACGTACTCCAATTTGAAAACGGAGTTTCTTGGTAGCTCCTTAACGGTCAAAAGTATAAGTATAAAAACTCCTAATATATCCTCCCCTTTAAAAATTAGGTTATTCCCAGATAGGGCACATCAATTAAACTGCTTTCACAACCCATTCATATCAAACAACCATCTTTCTCGGATGTCAAGGGGTTTAAGGGATGGATTGTTAATCTATATCCTTCTCGATTTTCTACTACACATTTCCGGAACTTGACCAAACAGTGAGAGGAATATAGCCCCACAGCACAATTCGAAATTGAACTCATCCCGAGATTCTTTCAATTGATTTTCTTACGCAAGAATAACTTCAGTGGTGAGTTGGCTGACTCTAAGGGGTTGGAATGGTAGATTTATGTTTTTAAGAAATGAAGGTATGGTTGGATTTTATATTGTTTTCCTTAACTTGCTGCCATTTCTCCTTATGTTTTATTGATTTTATCATTTCTATTCCCCCATTGCATTGTTCTAAATTTTGTGCCTTTCTATACATTCCTACAGTTTGATACGAATATCGCCGGATAAACCTTAAATATTTAGAGCAGACAATATTTTTTAATTGCCATTTTGTCCATTCCATTTTGCTCAAAAAAACGTATAAGTATTTATTTATTTTTTTGAAAATAAAATTGGTAAAAAGAGCCTAAAAATACCTAAAATTCGATTTTTTGTATTTAAATTTTCAATTTGAATTGATAACGCTGAAAGCTCTAAATTATTGCACCACTCTATAATGAACGAAATGGGAGTAACTAAATGTTAAAATGTCATTACTCGCAAAGAATTTAATTCAATCGATTAAAATTACGATAACGCAATTTAAGAACTCGTTTCAAAAATGAATTATTTCCAATGTAAATCATAAATGATTCCTAGAGATCTTATTGAATTTGCTGGATAGAATTCCAGAATTTAATAAAGTCTTTAGGAATCAGTTATTATTGACATTTGAAATTGGCCATTTTCAAAAGGGATTGCAAATTATGTGGTATCGTAATTTTAAGCATTTGAATTTAAACATGAAATGAAATAATTTCGGAATGTTCAATGGACAGTTTTTAGACTTGATTAATTGGAATACTTTACTTTAAAAATAGTGATGAAGCAATATTGATAATATACATATTAAGTATGGATTAATCATAATTCGAATTAATTAATTATCGTTTAGTGAATAGAATGTATAATGAATAATATATTTTCTTCATGTGTATACCTTAAATGTTTTCAGAGTAAGTATAGTAAATTTAGGAGCTATGAATTACGCAACTTAATTATATTCTTATAAAAATTAGTGCATATATCTAGTATCCAGCCTAACTGCAATAGCGCGTAAGCAGTTTTTGGCATATTTTATAAATAATAATAGTACAATATGTGGGGGTTTATTGGCTCTTATTAATGTGTTTTATTTTCCAACTAAATTTAAAATTTGCAATTAATTTGATACTATACCATACTTCTATTTTGCATCTATTGACCTATATAGCTTTAATTAATTAGAGGCCGTATATATTTATATATTTAGTAGCCCAATAATTTACATTATCAGCTATGCTTTAAGTAAATATTGATCTAAAACTTGTTAAATTTAATCTCGCTTTTCATTTCATCTTGAAATATGCCTCATAAAGGACCAAAAGAAAAGAACGCAACAATATTTCTCTTAAAGTGATGCATTAGCCCTAAGAGAGTAGAAAGGTTTCGAAAAGTGTACAACCCGAACACCTTTTACTCGACCCCATTAATAATAATTTTTTCAGCTGGATGAGGAAAAATTTGTCTTTCAGGTAGGTCTGAAAAATGTCCTTGAATTTAATGCCGAATGGTCAAAGAATAAAATTGAGAGATAAGGAAATAATTAACAGTTACCTATGCAAATTACTTTTTCAATGTAAAAGACGACAAATATTTAAAGACACGAGTACCTCCTCTGCTTAAGCCACGAGTTTGAATACTGTAAAAATAATTTATTACAATCACAATGAGGTAAATACGAGTATTTAAAAATTTTAATTAAATTAAAGCAGGTATGCCTTCGTTGCGCAAAACGTATAAAAATGAAGGATAAAAAAAATGTATTATAGATTTAGTAGTTGTTAGTAGCAACTATAAATCCTTATCTTCGAATGGATTAGTGCTGGCAAAAATTCGTTTTTTTCGAACAAAAATATTCTCACGGTTTTTTATTATTTTTAGCTATATATTTATAGTTATAGCTATGTATTTTAAAGATAATACTAATATTCTAGCGAAATTCGTTATGTCGTTATAATAAAAATTCCCATTAATAATAAATCATTTTTTTTATTTTTTATAAACTATAAAAGAATCCGAAAGAATAGAAGTCTACCGGAGAACTCGTGATTGTTTCCATTGACTTTACGACTAAAATTGTCATTAAATTGTCTATTTGAACATTAGCAATTTATATAATACATTTGTAACTGAAGATTCTAATTTAATCAAAGCTCTGAAAACATCCCAGAGCATCGAATAAATTTCTTATATAACTAATAAATACAATGACAGCTTAATCCAATTAAGCTGTATAAATCGTCTGCAGCAATCACGATAATTGAATTAGTTTTGCTGCCCTCAGTTCCGGAGATAATTTCATTGGCGATTCCGTGCTAAACCAATGGGCAGCTGACGTTATACTACCATATATTGAATTTTTGAGGGTTCACTCAATTTTTGCTAATTACTTCTTGAATTTTAGGGTAAAAATATCAAAACATACTACTCGAAAATAAACAGTGAATGCAGAATTCGTAACGAAGAAGGAGCATGTCGGAGGTATCATAAATATTTAGGCGGTGTTATATTTGGCCACAAATTGTTATTACCCTTAATATTCTAGCATTTTTACAATTAAATACAGGAAAATTTATTAGAAATTCACTTTTGTTGATTGATAAATAAAAAATCGCAAAATTCGCGACGATACAAAATTTTTACATACATTATGAAACTCCTCTTTTGTAATTTTATTCATACACAAATTTTAAAACAAATTTTAATTTTAATTTATTGGAAATTATATGTATATTATATATAAACATAGTTTGAGTATATTTATAGTGAAAAGCAAAAATGTCCCAATGTTGCGCAAATTTGATTACGCTTGGTTTCGGGAAAGAAGCAAAAACAAAAAAATATTAACAGTTCCTTATACATATTATACACATTCAAAATAGGACTTCAAAGTACATATACACAAAACAAAATAATATAATACAAACAAAAACATTAAAAGGGTTCTTTGAGACATGTTTGCACCTTAGTGCAATACCCTACCTTTGAGCTATAGTTTCATATAGATTCTCTATATACGATTGTGCAATATTCTCCCAAAGGTTCTTAATCCTGTTCCAAAGTTGATTTATCCCTTGTGTGGGGAGGGGGATGGGGAGGGAGGTAGTCTACGCGATGTCTTTTAATGTAACTCCAAACATGTTCTATTGGGTTCTGCGCAGGCCATATCAAAACTTTAATATTATTGTTTTGCAGCCAGGATGTTACAATTTTGTCAATATGTTTTGGATCACGGTCTTGTTCAAAGATTATTTCCTGAGTAGGGAAAGCACTTATTGCAAAAGCGATTAGAAGATTTTCTTTGAGAATAGTCAAATGCGATTCTTTCCGCATTATTCCTCCTATTCCAATAAAAGATCCAACGCAATTATCCCACATCAAAGCGGAAGAATATACTTTCTCATCTGACTAGGTGGCCTAAATATTAGTAAACTACGGTTATTTTGCTAGATTATTCTGAAAATTAAAAGCTGATTCCAATCAACACATGTCCAATTTTCATGCCTTAAAGCAAGAGATCGTTTTGTAGTTTTTCCCACCCAGTCTTCTTCTATAGGTTTCCGTATCCTGTCCATAGTTGATCTGCTAATTTTACAAATTTGTGCAGCTTCACGAACAAATTTCCTGTCACACAACGAAGAAATAACCCTAGTACTTACTCCTTTTCAAATAGCTTTCTTTTTTATGTTAACAGATTACGAAAATGAACCGCTCTTTCTCAGATCACAATTCAGAATGCGTAAAATATCATAAACAGTAGTCTCCTGATAAACACACGACTCCGAATCACAGTTAACAAGTAGTACCATACAGAGGGTGCGAAAATATCTCTATAGATTTCTACCAAACATTTCATTTAATATATTTTTTGTTTTCATATGTTTATGTGTTTTGAGTAACTATGATTCATGTTTATAGAATAACTATTTAAACGGCAAGACCTTTATTTTTAATTTGCTTCCCATTTTCCTAAATCAAGTATTACCAAATGTACGCAAAATTAACACATTTTTGCTTTTCACTGTACATAGTTGGAATTTTGTTTAGCACTTTCGTTTACAGGAAAGTTTTGCTTACACTGCATTTATATTATAAAATCCTATAAGGAAGTCAAGCTCTCACAATAGAAAATTGAATAATGTTGAAATACTCAAAGTATACAACCACAGTGTTGTTATTTAATTCATTTGGGGAGTTAAACGATTTTAGAAGGTAAATTCATTATTTTCCTGTAATACTCTTCGTCTTATTACTTCCCCAGAGAATTTGAACTCCCATGAGCAATAAACATACCTGTAAAATCTTTTTTTTTTCTGGAGAAGCGATTACGCTGCAATCCATACTGATTAGAAATTGGTGATTACCGTAGAAAACTACCAATAAATAAGTACATAAGCATATACTATTAGTCCTTTATCATCAATAAAAATAAGAAGATTTATTACAAGCCTACAAAATATGTTCAATACAGAAGCAATTAAATTTTAAACATAAAAGCAATCAAATGATGGTGAATATCAGAAATAATATCAAAAGAAGCACTGGAAATATTGAAAAGAAATATCTGCAATAAATAAAATTGTATGGCAAATAAATATAGAAGGTAAACGACAAAATGTAAAATATTGCTAAAAGGAAATTTGAAGTCAAAAGCGACTTTGTCTTCATCATCTTTAGGAGCATTTCATATTTATATTTGCAAACTCAAACTCACTCTCTCGATTTTTTAAGCAAATATTAATTAGATTCTAAATCAATAAATAAATTAAAACATTGAAGGATTTCCATACCTTTAGCGAAAAATTAGCGGGTGTATTGTGGTTTCCCTAGTTCTCAAAAATTTTTAACACTCAAGTCAATCGCAGTGAATATAGAAATTCAAGAACAAAGTTATGAATAATAATCGACACTGACCTTAAGTGATAATGTTGAAAAAGTAAGTTTAGAACTTTAAAACTCTAAATATGCTTAAAAATTTGATTTAATTTATGTACATAAAAAAGTACCTTGATATTCTTGAGCTTTCTTTTCAACGCTAAAAACTATTTTGGGAAACTTTGAACTTTACCTTTTAAGAGAGATTCATGTTGCGGAAATATGGACCACGCGTGGTAGACGTGATCCCCTTTCTGTCACTAAAATGTTAAGCTCGTATCAGACACGTAATGCCTTGTTCTGGCCAAAAGTGAGAAGCTCGTATCAAACACATGATTGTTTTTATAGAATAATATTTATTGTTTTTACGTTACAGTTGCAATAAAAAATGTTGTGGTTTTATTAAGTAGTAAATGTCCACTGGCTTGCGCAAAATTCAGCCTGTGATGAAATTGCTTCTGGTCTCGATGAATGAAAAAAGCTTTCATCGAAAGTGGCACTCACAATAGTCACTGAATTCAGAATACAAAGGGTTAAGTAACATTATTATTCACCAAACAAATTTAAAGACTTTCCATAAGGCATTGGAAAAGCAGAAATATTAAACTTTCTATTAACATAAAGTCTGCATTCCTCCCTCAGTGAACACGTTGAAAATATTTCTCATTAAATTTCCATTTTATTATTATTGTGGCAATTATAGAGAAATTTATAATAAAATTTTCAATAATAATTATCATATGTTTTTATAAAACTGAACCACGAAATCCAGTACATTTGCTGAAATTATTTATTTAGCGAAATAGTGAATGGGAGAGAAATACTCGTATTTTAATTTGATTATGGCGTAGAGAACCAAAAATTTATTTAAATATTAATTAGTTATCCCATAATTCATTCCAGTTAGATTGGATTTTGGTTATTTAATTCAGTCAAATTTTCGCAGGTATTTGATAATAACAGTGTTACTTATGCATCATCATCAGAGGTTATGAATTTGAACTAATTTATATTTTATAACAACTTAACCAACAATCAATCATTATGTTATTAGTGATTTTGGATATTTTAAGGTAGGGAATGTTATAATTCTTATATAGCAATATACCTATACGGTATTTTACTTCACTAAGCGTCTATTTACTAATTCGTTATATATAAACGGATTCTAATTCTATCAAAAAATTGTTGATACTTAATTGATGTCAACCAAATCAATTAACTCCATTTTTGGAAATTTATGAACATTAATAGTAAAACAACTGATACTTGCTTAATGTTTAATTTTGGAAATCTAATATAATATATATATATATTATTTACGTAAAGCTAATATACATACCTTAAAAAAATTTATATATATATCTATTTTAAATTCAGGTTTTAAATTAAACACCTGTAATAATCATCAAAGTTCTCCACTTTTTTTGTGGAGTTAATCGTTTTGGCAAATTACGAGAAATACACTAAAAACTTCTTGTTGTATTAATCTGCTTTATATTTTAAATGATAGCGGTATCAAGCTTACAACGTCTAGAATAACTAGTAATTTTAAACGTCAATCACCTAATTTTATCCCGATAGATAGATATACACAAACTTTTCCTTTTTACTTTCAAACATTTTCTATAAAGCTATAATTTCCAAAAAAAAACATTTAATAATTATTTAAATAAAAGACATAAAGCATAATTTAGATATTCGCACAAATTCTTAGCTTTTACATTGAACAAAATACTACCTATGTAAACAATGAGATATTCAATTATTATAATTACAAACGTTTTACGAAAAATTATTTATCTATGGTTCTAATAGACGTTCGACCATTTGTTAATTATTACACTTACTTGGTATATTTTGCATCAACCAACTATGTATTTAAGTTTCTGAGCTGAAAATCAACAATTCTTATTTCCTTAGAATACTATGAGATGGTAAAATGCCGAGAATTGCTCAAAGTTTACTAACTTAGGACGTCTGCATTATTTAGAGTCAGTAAACAATCGTAAAATTCCGTTTGTGGAAACTTGAATGCTATTTGCAGAGACTCTTCAACACCAAATATCCATCAGTAAAATTAAACTTTACAATCTTTCCTGAGTTCAGAAACTTTAGATTTAAGCAATTTCATAACATGCCCCAAGGATGATTACTTATGGAAACGGAGAGGTAAACGGTGTGCGGAAAATGCTCATGTTGCAAGTACATCTAATTTTCCTTAAATGCAAAAGTTGAGGAAATTTGTTCAGTAGCAAATTTCCATTGCTGACGTATTTGTCTTCAATTCTCTTCGACTAATTCCAGTGTGATATCAGAGCTCAACACCTTAACTGCTTTTTGGAAGTTTTTTGGTTAAATAAATTTATAAAAATCAATATTTATCTACAAGTCCCTTTTCTACGCTACAGAAAATTGCTTACCATCAGAAATTGTATAGCCAAAAATTACTAGAGCAATTTCGATAAAAATTAAATAAAAACAGCAGGAAATCTTCATAAGCCTAAATTTCTAAGCTAATATAGCTGAGATTAGATCTATTAGTAATCAGTACATAAAATACTGTCCTGTTTTATGTTTTATTTCGAAATTAGAATTCTTTTATCTTTTTAAAAATATGGGGTAAACCCCAAAATTTGTTTGTGATAAAGAAAGTAGCAATGAAATAAGAGTTTTATTTTATATCATAGCTTAAAAATGCTTTTGTGTTTTTAACAAATTTTCTCAAATTTATAAAAACTAAAATACTTTAATAAATAACCGTGAAATTTGTAGAACTCTTGAACCTTATGAGAATTAGCTAAATTATTTAATGATTTTATAATAATTTTACCATAATGATATACATTTCAGGTAGCATTACCCAAACCTAAAAGACAAACAGAACAACTAATTTCCATTTAAGATTTAATATAACGAGATTTTGTAGCTCCTCGAGAAAGCTCTATAGAATATTTCGTCAAGTGTTAATAGAATCTAGAAATGTCTTGAATAAAATTTCATTTTATTTATTCTTTTCGTCTTAGATAGATAAAAGAAAGAATTTTACTGTTTACTTATTTGCATTGCTTCTTAAATTAAGGTATTTTACCTGTCCACTACACAAGTACTATGAGGTCATAGCCAACAGAAACCTGAATGTAGCAGATGTTAGCAAAAACGAGAAATAGCAAAATTCTTTCCTGACACGTACGCTGCATTCACAGAAAATTGTGCAAGATAAATGTTCTTTCTTGTGGAATTCAGACATCGTGCAGTTGTTGAAAAGTATGCTTAAAAAAACAGACGAATTTTTACCTTAGAAAAGACTGTCTACAATTTGCATAGTTTAGAGAAGAACTAATTGATATATGGGTTGTTGTTGGGTAATTGTTGCATCTTTACTCTTTAGGAAAATCCACAAATCTAGATAGGGATTACCAAACATTAAGATATTTCGTTCGACATGTTCTTCCTTTTGTATTTGATTAGGTTTTCTTAGCACTTTCATCCAAATTTTATCTAGGTAAAAATTATAATATATTTCTTCAAGTTTCTATTGTGTTATATTTTTAATGTCGATTATCTGTTTGAAAATAACATTTTGTCCTTCAACCGTGTCAAGTGTCAGTACATTCACCTCAGTTTCACGAGTATCGCAAAATTGCGTTCAAAATTGATAGTTTGATCAGAACTATACTGAACGAATTTAAGGATAAGCGTGATAACAGAGTAATTCTTATAGAAATAGGTCATACTTCTCCCTTTTAAAAATACGATCCCGATGAAACCATTTTCAGACCAAGAAGTCAATTCTGTACAATTAAAATTTAATAGGTAGCGAAGTACGAGTAATATCTGGTTTTAATAATTTTTGCATAACTTTCCATTTCTTTGGCCGATACTAACTTGCCCGAGATATTACCATAGAGGATTTGTAATCTAAGTTTGATCAAAATCTATTAAGAAATACCGTCTGCATGGCAGTAAATTAAAATACATATATTGTAACATGAAGGTCCTTTCCCCCGACTCGAAATCTTACCATCTTTATTTAATATGACCTAGATCCATTTAGTAACAAAATCATTTTTTTGAATGAGGTATAGCCCCTCATCCCTTTAACTAACCAACATTTTGATACATAGCTTAGAAAAACATATTAGGAATGAGGACACCAAGTTTAGTCCAAAGCGGTTAACCCATACGAGAGATGTCAGCTCCAAACCCTTTTTTAAAAATGTTAAAGATCCTCTTCCTTAACTAATTCTTTCCACTTACGAACTTAACTGAGATATTAGTTTCTTTATATCCTATATATATATATATATTTATATATCATATGAAATCTCCCTAAAAAGCTATCTAGGTCTGAAATCTACCTAAAAAGTTATATACATATGTTCCTAGCTGGCAAGGAGATACAGAATGATAAATGATCTCTTTATGTATATACTCGCATTTGGATTATTAACATGTAACTAACCATATTATGCAGTGAGCGATTTACTAAATCTGTGTGATATTCTTTCTATTTGTAAACATACATTTGAAAATGAAGTTATGTGTGTATTCAATTTCTTAAAGTAAAGTAAAACAAATGTCGAATAATTACCTAATATATAATATTGCAGCAATGCAGGTACAGTGCTTTATATTGTGGAAAATTACTAAAGCTACTCTATATATTTTAATTAATGTAGGAAGGCATGTACTATGCTAAAAATCCCTAAGCACTTATTTTTATATAAATCAAAAGAAATTCTGAATGCGCTATATTAGATTTTGATAAAATATTACATATATCAGTGTTCCAGAACCCTCGTAGATCCCCTTAATTTTTTATTCTAATCTGTTTTACAAATCGGCCCGTGATACACTAATTATAATTAGGTTTGCCTTTCCTCTGCGAAATTAAGACCTGAAAACCGAATGCTGCTCCTGTTCTTCTGTTTGTGTGCAATTGATGACTTACCCACACATTTTCCGGCTTCGTACTGTTTGGTAACCTTGGTTAGGCTGTGCACTCAGCAAGAACATCTACTGAAAATGGACCAGGAAGAGGAACCAAATATTTTCCACTAGACTGCTTTAATTCGCCAGGAAACTCATATCACTATGATGTTTGATAGATAACCCGGTAACTATATTTATCGAGAATAAATTTGAAAGCACTGTTTCCCATTGAGTGAATATCCAAAATAGGAGGTCTATTAGATAATTGAGCGAACACTAGGAGAGAATTTTCCATTTTCAGTATAGGAATTCAATTGAGATATTTTGAGGAATGTTAGTGTGAATTAAAAATGAAATTTCGCTTGGTTGAGTTCCGCAAGATTAAAAATATTCTCAAAACAAGACAAAGGTGCACAACAGAAGGTCTCATATAAAATTTAGCTTTAGTTTGAGCGATATAAAATTGATGCACTAATAAATCATTATGAATGTTACTTCAAAAATTGGCGGCAACTAATTACCTACAAATTATTGTAATATATGAATCAGATTACAATATTTAATAGCAAGCAAATGATATTAAATTTAAGCAGACAATTATATTTGAACTTTACAGTTTAAAATTAATGTTCTTAAAATATAAAAATTCCACACATTAAACATTCGCAATGTTTAAAATCAAATAAACAAATATTTTTGAAGCGGAAACATTTGATAATTTTGAAACGAAATCTTTCGGATTTCAAAAAATAATGTGTAGACATACCAATAAAAGAAAAGTAGCCCTACTATTATGAAAAAAAAAACGTTTTGAATTTTCTTTTCGATTATATTTTATATTTGCTACAGGATTATGTTTCATGTTAAAACAAAACTTCACGGGGAATACCCAAAACTATTTCATCATTTATAAGAATTACATAAATATAATTAGGAAAAATTTAGATTTACATATTCTAGAAACAATATTTGTCTAGCTGCAGAAGCCCGAAATCCTCCCTATTGCTTGAAAACATTTGTGTTTTTTCGTTACACATAACGAAAGATATCTGTACGAATTTCAATAGAATTAATTTTCAATTGGTTTAATTATAATAATTTAAATTTTAAGAAATTTTATCTGGAGGATATTTTTAAACATTTTGCTGTGAAAAATTAAGCACTTACTGATTTTTCAACAAAATATTGTTTATATTTCAATAAAATGTAGATAGATGCATCCCTCGAATAGCACGGTACTTGAATTCAATATCAAATAACACGAACTTAATTAATCGCGTTATTCAAGGAATGCATACAAATCGTATATACTTTAAAATATCAACCATCTAGTGCATTAATTGAAGTACGCTTCAACATATGAAATTTAATCGTATCGAATCAACTTCATGGACAGAAATAAATTTCAATATATTTTTTAGAGTGTACTTAATTTTAAAATAGAAGAAATCGTAAAAAAAATTATAAATATATTTACTTTCCTGCTTTTGAGTATGGAATATTTTTGGAGCTTACCCTAACTTGACGTAGCTTGCGATGTCGTATAATTCCACGTATTGTAATAAAATATAGCCCAATATCTAATTAATTAATTATTAATTATTAATTATTAATCATTCCATCTTCAAATGGAAAACGCATCAAATCCCTTCAGTAGCTTTTGGGTGATGTGATTGCTTATAATTTATATCTTTTTACCATCTCAGTTTAAATTTCGAGAAATCCTTACTTAGTATATGCCGTACGTCTTAAAAGAAATATACCATATAAATTGAATACGTTTTAGACTAGATATTTATAAATCAGTCAGGATATCTTATTTTATATATATATATGTTTTCAAAGAGACTTGTTACATTATTCAATACATCAGCATCACTTTTACTCATGCCAATTTTAATTGCAAAAGTAACAAAATTTATTATACGAGTATTGGCATTAATTTTATATGTCAGTGCTCTAGTCTAAGTTAATTTGTCTCTAGTGTTAAGTTAATTTGTCCGTAGCTTGTATTAAGCGAACCAAATAAATGAACTAAATAGTCTGCTTAAGAGTCATGTAATCTTACATAGCTTTAGCCTTGTATGTTTCATTTTACATTTTTAAAATTACTTTAATTGTTGTTAGTAGTTACTTTTGAAACGGAATGTTCAAGGAAAAGAGTCAAGTAGTAAATTCCAATTGAAATATTAATAGGAATTTTTAAATAACAAATTATTAATCAATATTGTTGAAATTTATTAATATAAAGTTAATTTATTTATATACACGATCAAAAATTATCGACCCTTGACAAAAGTTGAGCATACATTTACTCTTTACTATCAGACTTGGTATTTTTGCCAATAGTCTGGTTTTACAAATTTTCTTTTTCCAAGTACAGAATCAGAAAATTTAATTTCACTTAGTTTGACCTTTTTTATACTATCGGAATTTATGTTTTTATTGAAAGATTCGTTTTAAGTACTAGATATACACTGACGAGCAAACGTAGTCACATGTTTCTAACTTTTCTGGTTTTATTGATAACGCACCTAAATGGTGCGTGCTAGATAAGTTCAATAAACACATTTACATTTAAAATTATCTATATTTATTAAACAAAATAACTTCGTTTACAAAACATCTCAAAATATAATTTTATTAGCGATGCACATAATCAACTTTATTTGTACAGTTTTGCATGAGTGTAATACTTAATATTTAGTCCGTATCCCTTTCGCTTTTTTTAGCTCTACCATCCTTTTTGGCATACTATTATAAAGGTTATCGATAACAGTTTGAGAAATGCTACTCCATACCCCTTGAACTTTTTCCCAAAGTTCGTTAACGCCCTTGGGTGGTTGAAAATAGTTCGCCAAGCGCTTTTTTATTAAACTCCATATATTTTCCATAGGGTTTAAATCAGGGCTTTGTGCAGGCCACTTCAAAACCCCAAACTTTTATGTGTAAAGGTACTCCTTTATTATTTTTGCAGTGTGCTTTGGGTCTTTGTCGTGCTGAAAGATAGCTTGATCTAAAACAATACCGATTTCACTTAAAGCTTCTTCTTCTTTCTTCTTTTTTCATCGTTCCCACCACCGACCAACCACGACCGTCCATCTGATTCGAATCTATTTATTTTTGATTCACCTGATCAAATAACCTATAAAACATAATTAAGACATTGTATCTTCGACTATTTACTTGCTTTCAGTCCTCTACGGTTCAGCTTTCATGTCTTTTAAAAACCTCTTTTTTGGCTAATATATTTTTTGCCGATAAAGCAGGTTTCTTTTTCTTCTCTACAGGTCTGAGGCCGATCCTTTTCAAAGCCGGGCGTGCATCCATTCGTTAAAACTTTTTCCTATATGGAGCGCGGCCTGATTTGGCGTTTTGTTACTTCCAGAAATAACAATTCTTCGCATTCCTCTACTCTCAATATCTAAAATTTTTTTAGGTCGCACATCTTTGGAAACTAGAAAGATTTTGTCACTAGCTTTTTTTATATTTGCCACTAAACTTTTACTAATTTTACACTTTTCAGCAATATTCCTAAGTGAAAGTCCTTTATCTAACAACAAAAGCACTTCTTTTCTAATTTCATTCGTTAGGCGCTGCATTTGATTATACTTACTATATATATAAAGCTTGCTAGCTGCTCTTCAAACGATTGAATACTTATTGCGTATTAATCTATACTGCATATACTGAAATTAATGACAGAAAAATAAAATTGCTCTTTAGTGTATTTGCTGCCTCTGCGCTAGAAAATTAACATTTTAGATGGATTTCACAATTCTGAAATGATTGTATTGTTTGTATTAATTAACAATTTCATTAAAAAAGTAAACTATATAACAAATTTATAAACGTAATTTATCACTAACTAAATTTATTACACATCATACTATATATTTAATTTTTTCAATAAACTTGTTAAGGAAGTAATCTAATTTTAATTATTTGCATTATTTTATATACACCGGATGCTTCTTGTGGTATAACTTCTTCAGTAAATTTTTAGTTTAAAGGTAGCAAGCAGGTAGTTCGTTAAATGCCTTGGAAAGCTTGATAAAATTTATTTAAATTGCTTAAGTTCTTTAAAGTAATACAATAAATCTGCCCAGTGCAAGCCCAGAGTATGTATGGTACTTACGTACTACTATATTACATTTATTTCTTGCTTTGTGGGATAAAATTGTTTTCCGACGTAGTGCTGCTGCTGTTGCTGGTTTATTTAATTTTGTTTTTGGCTGGTAAAGTAAAAGGAAAGGTACATATTCATAGATGTGCGACTTTTAGGGTGATTTCCTATTACATTTGTTTTATTCAACAGTTACTTTTGTATTCTCATTGCTTCCAACAATATGTTAAAAAACTTTTCTGATTCCAAAATATTTAATTTAAAAATTGTGTTTTCTGAACTATTGGTACTTATTTATAAGTTTGCTCCGTATTTGGTCGAATTTAAATAATTCAATAAAAATATTTCCGGAAAAGCCTTATAAAAGGCAAAATATACAGGCATCCTGGAAGTTACCTTAGCCAAATATATTCCACTTATACCCCCTTTTCACTATTCTTACTTTTTATGTTCTCCAAGGAGTGGATGGCGGCATTCTTTGGTATACATCCATCCATTTTTTGGTTGAAGTGCACTCCCACGTATTTCCATACATGCTGCTGCCATTGATCAAAAATCTATTTCTGCTCTCACCCTCTCCATCTCAAATGGAATTTCCTTTTTGCACATCTTTTGTTCCGTTGCTTTATTTCCACTCAAATAAATTCAATACGAATGGAATGTAATTTCCTCATGTGGTTCAAGGACTCAAAAGAAATGCCAATTATTTCCTGACGGAATACTCAATTTGTCGATCACGTTATTATTGTGGGCAGACTTAAAAAGTTTAACTCCTAATTTTTCGCGTATTCACTTTTAAGGCTCCACCAATTTAGAAATATGACTCTGAAATCCTTTTCTAAATTTGCTCCGAAAAATTATAAGATTTCATGCGCTCTATAGACAGGTTTAAGAGTCCTACTTCTACAAGATACCAGAGATATTATTGGCCGTTTGTATTTAAAATTTTTAGCTTCGAATTTTTTTTTTTTGTAAAATAATACTAATTTTCAAATTTATTCATTTTAATTTCACACCATTTTATTATTATTATTGTAGTAGGTCATGTTGGCCTAAATTATTCCCTCCGTACGCGACCTAACAACATTTTTTATGCATAATTTACTCCCCATTGAGATTGAGACCTTTGTATTCTGCATTCGCAGAGTAAGTGCTCCGCTGTCTCTTATTCTTCGAGATAGATATCGTCAACCACGATACTTAACTTCTTGAGGTTCAACGAACAGTATATAGGTCTGTGATGATTTTTAATCCCGCTTAGAGTTCCCTTGTTGAGTACGGAGAGCGATCTCAGAATAATTAAGTAGCTCCAAATCAGTTTGGATATAATGGAGACGCTTTGAGCGCCGCTTACCTATACGTTAATATGCGAAGTCCGAAGTCTTCTTAAATCGTTTGCCCAGAATGGTCCTGGCGCAGATTTCGATGGATAGAATTTCGGCCTGGAAGATGTTTGGGGTTTTTCCCAAGACTGCTGAGATGCTGCAGTTGGAACCATAAAACCCGGCACCGAAAAGTCTGTCCTTCCTAAAGACATCGCTATACCAGTTCAAAGTTCTCGGTCGGGCGTTGAGGCCACAGACCTTCCACCACTGTGGGATCCTTATCTCTACCTTAAAATGTACATTGAAATTCATTATCCTTGACAACAGACCAGAACGTCCCTTGGTCATTTAGTACCGTTAGAAAATATTTAATATCTTCATGTGTCCTGTTCGATCATAGGTTGAGATCTAATAGCTTGAGTTTTAGAGCACTGCGAGCTGCTGCCTTCTGGATATGAAGATGTAGCAATTTGACACCAAAATAAAGCTATTAATGATTTTTCAGAACATAACCAGCAGCTCTAGAACCAAAACCCTAGTAAATTTACAGGCTTAGGTTGAACCAAATTATATTCATTATCTAGAACACTTTACTTTCGAAATTCCTTTTGGCGAAATTCCTCTGGCTTAAAAGAGAAATCATTCTCACCCTCATATCCTCTTACCCTCTACAATTTTCCTATAAGACGGATGCCTCTTTAGGCAATAGAAATATTTTCGTAATTTTTTTGTGTAACAATTTTATAAGGTACTGCTTAGGAGCTAATTCATAATTATTAATATACACAATGAAATCGTGTTTTCTGCTTTATGCCAAATTCATTAATTTTCACTACGAACAAGAATGTGGCAGACATAATTCTTAAAATTCTAATTTAATCAATTAATTAATTACTAGGCCTGTTTTATCACATTTAAACATACTCAGACTTTCTGCTATGTGATTCAATTTTGAAAAATATGCTTATATGGTATTGTTATATTTAACAACAAAAATTATAAAAATATACAATTATACAACTTTTTCCGTACCATAATAAAATTCATGGGCTTTAGAGAGTCCAACGATTTAAATTTAATAGGTAGCAATCAACAATATAACTACGGTAGAAGAAATCATAAATTAACAATCCAAAGTAAAAACAGTCGTTAAGCTACAGGTTTTCTTACTCTGGGTGCTATATAATTAAATATGTACGAGTATTTAAATCTTCTTAACGAGTACTGCTATATTACTTTGAATTTCTCCCAATATGTATTGCGCAAATCTATAAATTTTCCTTCATTAGAATTCGCATTTGGAATTTCAATATGCAATTATATATATATGTATATATATATAATTTATAGTTTATAGCATATATATTATAGTTATAGAGTTCCTACACAGCATATCCCTTCAAACTAACCCACGGAATGTTAGATCTTTCCCCACATTTCGCCTCGAAAATCATCGCACTAATTATGGTCACTCCGAACCCTTCACTAGAATGCTGCGCAAAGCCAACAGCTCTACTGTTTTCGACTTCCACATGGACAAAACATCCCTCAAGCAAGCTCTTTATTCACCTAACCCAACTCCGAACTAACCCTTCCTGCATCCCCCTTAATATTTGTCTGTTTTCGGTGCTTCGTTTAGTCTAGTTTTAGTTTTAGTTTTTAATCACATACTGTAGCTTGCATTAAGCGAACTGAATAAATAAATAAATATAATTTCGAGACGAAAGTATTAATTAAATAAAAGCAGAAGAGCCTCAATATATAAAATGATTAATACGGTTTTGGATATTATACCTCAAAATTTAACAAACAAAGTAATATAAAAAAGCTTATGTAACGATATTTACATAGTATAGTATAGTAATTTTCCTTTGATTCCTATATATTAAGTATGGCTTTCAAAACATGGATGTCATAAATTATTATTTCTCCTACCATAAACTAATATTATTTCATCATTTCTAAATTATAGTATAGAATTTATATAGTAATCATAGTTCACTCGAGCTAAAATTTGTTTCAGTGTAAGAATGGTGTAAGTGTATGATAATAAAATGAATTGACATTGGAAATTTTACAATAAGCAGTGCAAATAATTATAATATAATTTATAAGCTTTCGAGAATTTTAAATCCTTGAAAGTCCTCCTCTATACAGGTATAAACACAACAAGAGAAGAATTATTTAGGAAAAATTTGTTATACGAGAAACTGAAAGAAATAAAACCAAGAACCACAAATGAGAGGTAATATAGCCGACTTATTATACAAGCTTGCATGAAGGTATGTGTACAAAATGGATGAAGCTAAATAATGCATCAATTTCTCTAATCGACCATGTTCCAAGTTGTACGATAGCAATTTCTTCAGGGTGGAATAGTAAGGGAGAATGGTAACATGCAGATCTGCAAATCCCTTAAGTGTGCTGGTAGTCATGAACTCTGTTCTACTAAAATCGTTGCCATTCTACTCGAAAGCAATAAACATTACTACATATATATATATATATATATATATATATATGTATACAGTAGACATATCGATGAAGCCCCGATAGATTATCCTGCGCGTGCTTTTGTGCAACGCCGACTGCCATACTAATGAACGGGAACATTTTAATCACTTAAAACTATCTCGATAGATGGATCAGGACATTAGCTATTGAAATGTCCGGGTATGTAGGGAATAATTTGGTGATTAAATCAACCAGCCGTAATTTAATGGAAGCGCTTTGTCCTCTATTGTTTCACCCTTTTTATACCCTCGCCAGGCCTCAAAAGCGCGAAAAGAGAAAAACGAGAGGAACGATCAGCCCGGGGTTCTTCACACATCGGACGTTGATGATAGTCGAATTAATTCAGGTATTCGAGCGGAAACATTCTCGAATATCTACAGGAAGGCTGTTTAGGTAGAATTTATCGCTGTGTACTCTACCGGGGCGCTCGGGCTTTGGAAATGTTCTCTTTTTGATCAACAACAACAAGAAATTAGATGCATACAGTTTTGATGTTCAATAATGTTGTCTAATATTGAATAGGAAATCCGCAAATGTTAACAATACTGCTGCATAATATTTACTATTTTTATTCACACGCAGGGGCTTATTAGAGTGTATAATATCCCTTAGAGTCTCCCATACCTCTGAAATAACTTCCCCAGCCGATGTAAATGACATAATTACCTAATCTTTTCGATTCGTATATAAGCATCAATAAAATTTTAAAACATTTCTATGATTATTACCAACTGAATGAACTATCATTAATCAATGAATAAATAAAATTATAATTATTATGTTTACTATAAAAGGCGATCACGGACATAAAAAAAAGACTAGTTCTTTTTTACGAAAATGTAGACTACATGAAAGAATATGCAACCTCCAAATTACTTTTAAACAAAATGCTCTTTTTTGTTTGTTGACTGTTTAATTTGTCTCAATGTATAATAAATAAATAAATACACCCTCGCTATTCCTTATAACCATTACCCTAACATTTGTTTACTCAAGCAAATAGAATTGATTAAGAACGACAACAAAATTATAAACTGGGCTCTGTAAACTAAAAATAAATATTTCTAACAAATTGGGGAGGGCGTAATCAGGAACAATCTTATCTCCGAGGCAATGATTAGTAAAAAGCTGTTGCTACGTTAAATATTGAAAAGATCTTTAATGATATACCCTAAGCTAAAGCTACAAAACGGATTTAAAATTTATATTCAAGTTATTTAAACAAATTTAATAAATTGAATAAGTACAATGACACATAATCAACTAGCCTTAGATCTCCTCACTATAACTCTTTATTATGCAATTCTTCTATAATGAAATAAACAATAAAGTATACTACTACTCATAGAAAATATTTACAATATCGTGAAAGTATTCCAAACTTAAGATGGTAATAATTATGATGCAAACATCCCTTTTTGCAACAAGAAATTTACCAGGCCTAAATGCATCTGTTTAGGAATTTATAAATGCTATTGCCTTGGTTGGTTGGTTGCTGTGGCGGCTGCCTAGAAAGGCACACTCAGGCCAATTTTGGCCCATTGTGTTACCACGTAGCGCAGGAGACCATGGTTATTCGTGGGATTCGAACCCACAGCCTCTGGGACGGTAGGACAGCGCGCTAACAACTGAACTACCAGAGGCCCCATACTATTGCCTTCCTGCATAGGAAATTATTTAATTTATTATACACAAAGTGGTCACTGCATCGGTTTAAATTAGTATATTTAATGTAAATAATTTTAATTGCATTACAAAGTTTTTAATGGACAAGGATCATAAAAGTTGATAATAAAAGTTGTCATTTTTTGATTTTAGATATACTGAAATATTAGTACATTAAGTAGAAAAACAAATTTTTATTTAAATAAATCGAAAAATTAAAGGAGTTTTTTAAATAATGAAATAACAAACTTTTTTTAATTTCTTGAGATTTATGACACACTTTATTTATCCCGCAATTCACTCAAGCGTATACCCAAATTTTTTATAAAATTCACACCATACCACCATACTCAAAAGACTAATCCTTCAAACATGCGAAATCCTGCTTTCATTCATACCGTCTGAATCAATATAAGTTTTCCTTTTAAATGAATTTTTTTTTGTCTAGTCGGATGGGACAGCATACTTTCATACACTTGAAGGACTTCTCATCTGTTGAATGCTTTTCAGAAGAACTTCTTTAAGACGTGTTAAATTTGCAAGCAGGAAGAAATGAAGAGGTGGTTTTGCCTTCTAAAAAGCACAATAGCTTTCCTTAAAGTGGCAAAGGTGGCAAAGAATAGCCGGAACAATGTGGCCTCCAGGCTGTAGGAGGTTTAAGCGTCGCAGATATTTTTCTGAATATGGTTGAAAACTTTTGCAATAGTTAGTAGTATCTTTTGTCAAATGTTTATCCGATAGGTATGTATGTGTTTATTACTTTTACTGAGTTCCTTACTTTAAATTTTAAGCGCGCCGATAGTAGTTTATATCATTGCAGTAAATGATATTGATATAAATACTTTTTTGTTACATACAATATTTAAAACAATAACTTGTAACATGTTAATTAATCGATTCAGTTCCTTTAAACTCCAACCTGACTTTATGATCTGAGATATCGGTTCTATTTGAACCGTTTAATTTGAAAATGGTGCAAGTCCTTATTATTATTAAATTAATAACGCTTTACTTAATAGTAAACGAAAACTGTTTCGAAGTAGCACTATAAGGAATTCCATTTTGATCCTTCAGATCCACTTCGGAGATCTAAAGGTTCAAATAAGAATTAAAACTTTTTAGATATTTTAAATGTTTTGTTAAATTTCCAATTTTTCTATTTCATTATAATGCGTTTTGTATATTTTTTTGTTGCAGTAAAGATTCTTCCTTGATTAATAGACATTTTTAATATATAAATAGTAAATTTACTAGATTCTAAACATGGTCAGAAAAGCTTATACTTTTATCTAAGTAACTTGATTGATTATTATTAATCGCTTCCGCTATGAAAGACAAAAAAAGTAAAGAAACCAAATAGCGAAAACATAAACGCTGAACAAAAAATCGCATAAAAGTCGTCTCATCGTTGAGATTTTCGAAGTCCTAAAATTGATTTCCCTATGCTAGAACAACTTTAGCAAAGTCTCAGTGAAGGATTAACTTCTTTTCCTTTAGTTGAAAAGGAAGAGAGTAAGGGATAAAAGAGTCACCAAAAGAGATAAGAGATTCTAAAACTTTTTGCGGAGATTGAGGAAGGAACTGAAGTACGGGTGGATACCTCATCTGACCCATGTGTTTTCTTTTCCTTTGCTTCTTTCCCTTTAGGGCTAAAAATTACTGAAAGATGCTTTTTGGGTATAAATTTGAGAGTTTCTTTCACCCTAGCGCCTGACGAATGCCTGAGGATGGTTAAGATTGAAGTAGATTTTTCTCATTAACAATGTTTTGCTTTAGAGGTTAATTGACTTCTAAATAACTCATACAAGAGTGTGAAACTTAATGTTAAGACTTCATCTATCAAAAACATTTTATTTGATTATTGGCAAAAATCTTCTGGTATATATATTTACATATTTCGATTACATTGTAAGTTTGAAGCAGCAATTAGCAATTTTTTAGTTCTAATTGGAGCTATATGCACTAAATGTTTTCCTTTATACACTGTGACCAATAAATCATTATTATCATTATTATTGTTATGGAAATTTCCAAAGCCTTCAAATTTGAGACTGCGCTTTTGTAAGCTTAGTCTACATTTAAAGAATACACGTCACAAATATTTTTTATAAAGTATTCGTAGAATTTTGATAAATTTTTGTTTTCCCACTAATCTACCCTAATTTCGAGAGGTGAATATAAATTTTACTATTATGTCAATCAAGTTATATCTACATAAGGGTAGAATTAATATAATCTGTTTTTCTAAAATAATTCATTTATATACCACTAGCAATGAGATAAATGTTCGTCTATGTTATTAATTGTCCATGTAAATCTCCCCAAAATGTTCCCTTTATGATACCAGAAAATTTGATTGGAAATTGTCCTATCGGTTAATAATTTAAAGTATACCCCTCCCTTAAATTCGATCGAATTATTCTCGAATGTTATTTCAGCAGGTAATTGCTACAATGCATGCAGCAATTACATGTTTAATTAAAACTTCAGTTGTCGTTTCATTAAAATCTCTGCTTACTTAGTGGTTAGATGTGCTAACCGATTGTTAATGGCCAGATGTGTGTTTTGATAAAATTTTAGTCTCTGCTATACCTGGGGATCCAGCAGAATACGTGTAATAATTGGCGCTATCGATGCAATTTAGACAGGGTGTAGTCAAAGGGTTGTTGTCAGATAATAGTGTGATTAATTCAAAGTAATATCTGCAGTGCCAAAAGGAAAATTTAAATTTTACTTTCATCATCTTAAATTAGATTTTGTACTATACTAATTTAAATAAATTCTAAAAAAATTAATAAATCTAACCTCTGACAAAAGGGTGTAAACAGGAATTTTTCTCTCCCAGTAAAAAAGATTCAATATTTTCTTTGAACAAAGTAGTAATAGTAATTTTTTATATCCCGTATTTGTTTAATATATATAAAAACATTTCGTAGAAAAATCACACTTCAATTTCCTTTAAAATGCTTTTGCAAATATTTAATAATAATCCTCTAATCTGAGATCAGATGGCAAAACTATTCCCGCCGCTCGTTCTCTGTGGAAAAAAACATAAATTGTTTAACCCTAAATTGCTTTTCATATCTTCCTAATTACATATGTACAGTCGCGGTATTTTACAGGATTCTCGGTGTGATTATGGTAGGCTAATGTTTTGTGGGACTCTTGTGAAATAAATTAATTGCTGTTAAACCTCCTTTATTATTCTCAAAGGAGTCGTATAGAGTTTCGACACGTTTTCTAACAATTTCGGAATTAACAACACGATTGCGATTCGGACTCCTTAATTTAGATTATGAATAGTAAATAATAACATTAAAATAATTAAGCTTTTTACTTCGGAATTAATTTCTTATCAGGTTCATAAATTATATAATTAAACAAGTTAAAAACCAAAGAAACGGCTTTGGGGTAACAGACCTTGAGTCAAAACTACTTTCAGGAGATTATTTCTTATATGGTACCTTTGAATAATTTTTGTTAAAAATATTGCCTTTTCTGAAAAAACAGCAGACTTATAATAAATGTAAATAAATATATATTGTAAGAAGAGATAAATCGATATTGTTTTGAATTTACTTAATATAACACATTTTAGAAAGATTTAGATATCGCTTTGTTCAATTTACGATGCGTACATACAATTCATTCATGTGTTCATACAATACATAACTATGGTATTTTAAGAATCGATGGTTTTTCTTGATAGTGCAATAGCGTTTTCTTTGTTAGTAAACTTGAGTTACTCTATTTTTACCTTCCTAAACGTTGGATTATATAGTAAAAATCTTTACTACTTTAAAGGTAGACAATGAAATAACTACCCTTATATCAGTGATTTTGAACCAGTTCAAAAAGATAAAAATTTGTTCTAATTTTAATAACCAATAATGCAAATTACGCATGAATTCGAAAAATTACAATCTTATTTTTATAAATGAATTCAATGAATGTTTGTAAAATTACTTATATTGATATTAATGTAGGATATTTATAAGCAATCTGGAATGGATCAGAATGTTCGACACATGTTGAATTTTCTAAACTTTCTACCATTTGGGAGTTACAGGGTGATTTGTAAATTCTAATGTTCCATGGTATTCACATCACTATTTTATATTTATGTTTTGATCACCTCAACGCAGCGACAACCAATTCAAGCCAAAAATTTACTATACCAATATACCTTTCAAAGATGTCAACAATGTTGACCAGCCGCCACACACTGCTGGTACACTCACTTCGAAAAGAGTTAAAAATGTTTCTCATTTTCCTAAAAGTCATATTTTCCTCACATTTTCTCCGAAACTCATGTAATTAATATATCTAATTATTATTTTTATTAAATTGCTCATGTTATTACCTTTCTAACAAGGTACAACATATCCAGGTTAAATATGGTAGAGATAGAAATATCTAAAGAACAGCCTTAATTGGTATCTTACTGGTTTATTGCCCTGTAATTGCAAAAGTCGTAAAACGAACAAAATGTCTTCAAAAATTATTTGGAATGTTTGTTTAGCATACAAAGGTAATTAGTTTTACTTATTGCTGCAGAAAAGTCATAAAGAACTTAATGTAATTTATTTTATTGTCGTAATTTTCTTTTCTTAGTCAATTATGTATACTTGGAACTATCACAACGTTCTGTTAGTAAAGCCTGACAGAAATTTTGCTATAAGAAAGGATCAGGCAGAAAGAACATCGATCATAGTTAAAAACCAAGCGAAAATTACAGTTGTTCTAAGCTGAAATATTTAAAAAATGGTCGAATTCTCTTTTGAGGATTAGGTCGATATAATTTACATTTACGCTGTAATAGACGGAAGTGAACAAGAGGCAGTCCAAGAATACCCAAGGAGATTCCCAAATCAACGTGTAGAAAGGTATTTTCGCGGACTTTCCAGTGTAACTTCAAATAGGACGGATCCGCGATCAGGAACATCGCAATATTCTGCGGACGTCGAACAGTAAATATTCAGCACCCTGAAACGAGCATGAGACAAGTTGCAAAGCGATTAGGAGTGCTTTTATATACAGTTTGGAAGATTCTTCATCGAAAAAGATTAAATTCATATCATCATATCTCAGTACAAGAACTTCTGAAAGGAGTTTTTCATTTGAATGATATAGAGAACAGGGCGTTTTTAGACCGAATTCTGTGGATGGATGAATCGTAATTCCACAACCTTCATACATTTGGATACTAACCCATAAAGGACAAGAGCGTCAATGGTTAGACTGGCATCAGCGGCAATTATTTAAGGTGGTACTAGGGGTAAAGTCATTAACAAAATTTTGTCATCATAATGTAACAGCGTAGTGGAAAGATATGCATAGGAATGAAGGCATAATTTTTGTATCTGAATGTACTAATCGCTATGCGTGATTGGTGGATACCAATGCGACGAGAAATTTTTACATCTTTGATTTTTAATAACTCCTAAACTAAACCTCAGAAATTCTCACGTTTTGCTGAATCAATGTGTAACTTATTCATCTATAACATATTATTTTTTTAACGAAATCTATAGAACGGAAACTTTGATATTCATAAAAAAGCACTAAAATCATGCGATTTTATTACGCCGTCCTATGCAACCTGTGTTAGCAACAGTAACTTTAACAGTGATTATCTCCATTATGAAATGTGAGATTACAATAAAATTTTGTAAATCAATGTAGCTTTACCTGAAGAACATATGTTTTCAATTTAAATAAAATCTATAGAAAATGACTTTCACGCTAGTACCACCTTAATAGGACCATTCATTTTGCTCCAAGTGCTTAATAGTCAAATTTATACGGTCTTTTTGGAGAGTACATAACCAGAACTACTTGAAGACATCTCTCTGGATAATATAAGGTCAATGTTTTATCAACTCGATTGAGTACCATACTGGTAACATTGTGAAGGTAAAATTAAATGAGCAGTAGCTAAAATAAAATAATAACATATTATAATAAAAAATCCTTGGAAGTGGTGAATTTACGTAAAATTCGATTTAAGATTTTAATGATAGTGGTAGGTGGTTGAGGTGTCTGTATTTTTTTTAATCTTTTCTTTTTTTTATCGCCATTGAAGTTTTATGTATAACGTATATTATGAAATGAAATATTTGCACAAAACAAGATCGTTGGGATTTTAAAAGGAGCTTAGTGTACGTACCAACTGGTTCCGGTCTGACATTATGGTCCTGTTTTCAGTGCAAAAAACGGAACAACAAATATAAAAACACGTGATGACAAAAAGTTTTTAAAAAAGAAGGTAACCCCTGTCAAATTTTGTTATTGTCATAATAAATAGATTCTGTGATAAAATCTTGAGGGAGGGTATGAACAAAGCGGCAAAAAGCACATTTCTGTTATTAGGAGTCGGCTCCCGGCTCCAAGCCAACCACACAAAATTTATAGTGAGGTCACATACAACGCCGCCTGGCACCACAGAGAGCGACTATGGGAATAGGGTTTAACAAATGGCGGCTTGCAAGCCATGCTAACTGCAGGTGGCACATTGCATGACGCTCTGCATAAATATGCACCCATTTGTCTTCGTTCCCAACCGTGAAAGTCGTCGTCCTGGTAATAGGCTCCCGTTGCAAGAAGCCACTGCACACGGGAACTTAGGAATTTATGTCTGCATCAAATGCAACTGGAAAAGCGAGGTGAATTGAATCTTGGCCATCTTGCTCCTGGCTGTAATACTTATAGTCAGCAGATACTCGGGACGGGTATCTGTCAGTTTGTTCAGAGAATGACGACATTTGTCGTTTAATGTCCGGTTCATTTGACGAAATAGCGAAAAGTCAAAAAGATAAATGCTGCTCCCAATAAAACACTTTACGACTAAACTTACCCTGACTTCAAAATAAAGGGAATTACAGATGATTGCTAATAAGTTACTATATTATTTCCATGCACAGTACCATATTCAAATATTCTCGTTGACATTTGTTGTGACCAGCGTAAACGATGAGCAATTTTTTCGTAAAATCCATCTTTCTCCTTTTATTTTACAACTAACATATTTTTGCGTGTGCCAGAAGGTGAGCTCATATAAAACGTAATAATTATGTTCGAAACACAGTAAGACGACAAGTAAACACAAGTGAGATATCACAAGAGGTTGCTCGCTTAAGTTTAATTCTAGTGATTCCACAAAAATTTTAATAACTTTTGACCGACCAAAGATATCAACATGATTCTTGTTTTATTTGAAATATATCTTAAAGGTACATTTTTGTGTTTTTTAAACCATATTCTTATTAAGGAAATTTTCAAGGACGGAAGAAAAAAAGGTACATTTTAAACAAAAATTTTTAAAAGTTTTAAACTTTAACGTTCATACCTATCACATTGCATTATCATAATGCATACATCCTACAATGTTTTGAATACAAATGTTACATTTTACATGAGCTCATCTCCCTCTACACCCGAAAATATTTCAGCCGTTAAAAAAGGTGTTAAAGAGGGATTTTAGGATAAAATTTACAAAAATTTACAAAATAAAATTTATTTCTAAGAACGCTTTCGAATCCACATGCACTTTCATTTTTCACTATCTGTTCGAATCTCATTTGCTTCTTACAGAAAGTAACTAAAAAGTCTTATTCAGGTTTTAAGGAATAACCTGCTTAGGGACATTGTAGATACTGAAATTAGAAATAAACATACTTACTCAGAAAAATTTAAAAGTAAGTCCTTATGTTATTGATATTACATATATGACTAAATATTTTCAAAATCTAAAATTTAAGTCCACCTTAAAATTTAAATTTTATGCTCACTCTTAGTTCTGATTTGCATTAGAACATTTTAATATTTCCACTCAATTTTAATGAAGTTTAAAAATGATTCCTTTGGTTTATTCAAGATTTATTGCTAGAGAATTAATTTCTAATTTTTAAATAGTTATATTATAATAAAAGTAAAAATTACATTATTTTGTTTTGGAAGGGATTTTAATTATGTTAAATAATTAAATTATTGCCTAGAAAGCAATAATATTATTGGAAGCATTTTAAATAATAAAATTCTTTGAAAATCGAAATAAGTATTTATTAAAATAAAATAGTACAGGATAATTTTACTATAAAAATACAATAATATTCTAAATATATTTATAGTACGTAAAACACTACAACGCTAAATATCACTTTAAAATTAAATTTTAGCAAGTCTAACTCTAACTGCTAGAGCTAAGCAAAGCATGCGTAGTCCGTTCACTAAAATTACAGAATATAGAATGATATCAGTGAGGAATATGCGCATTTGGCAAGAAATTAACCCTCATTTTTGAATAGATTTTATTCTTAGCCTGGAGTAAATTAGATGTTTAACCCTTACTAGTTTTAAAAATTAATGATAGACAAGGGTTAAAGATGAATCTAATACTGTAATAGAGTAGTTTATATTTCATAAGAATATTAAAACATTAATGTATGCCTTGATCCTATTTGAAGTAAAATTGTAAGCCTTTTAAAAGAGTAAAATTTAATACCGAAATACCTATGTATGGTATATTAAAATTCATTGTCATTCAAAACGGAACTTAGAATATTATGCTCAAATTATTTTCAGTGATAGTCTAAAGTAAGTCCTAATCTTAATATAAATAGGATCTAGACAGAGCCTTTTAGATACTGAAAAGTCGAAGACTTGTTAGGTTAATATTTCCATTCGGGTTATTCCATATGTAAACAATCGACTACATCCCTTACTTTAAAATGTTGTGTCCTGTTCTTATTAAAAGGTGTCGGCTAAACCCATTCATTCATATAAATCGCCGAATGCACAATGTACAATATTTTCTGAATGAAAAAGCCAAAAAAAGACAGATATATTATTAAATTACGAGTTCAGTTCAGGGCTTATACCGCTTTCTATCATGTCAACACAACGGATTTCACACCACTCGAGGTCTCGAGATTTTTCATAAATTGCATGGCACTCAAAAGTACATGATAATGGTTCACTCGGTAGTCGGGCATGATAATATTATGAAAATTGTTCTGTTTGTAGGTCGGGCGAGAGGGGAAATTGGTGAGGGAAACAGGAGAAAATTTATTATCGCCCAAAAGGTGTCTAACCCTTGGATGCCTTAATGATGATAAAGTTACCAGGTCAAGTGCTTTATTACAAAATCGGATAGGCAGTCGGGATTCAAGAATTTTGTGAAGAGGGTCATGGATAGGGTCAGCTTTTTAACGAATAAAAATCACAAGTAAACTGCTCTTTTTTTTCGGCAATCATTCCTTTCCGCCAAGTACTTTTCCATCTGTGTCTGACTCTGCAAAAGTTTAATAAATTCTAAAATTTATGGAGATCATTTACATTTTGTTGGTTTATCTATGTCCTCCCTTGCTTCCTCTATCATGTGGACAAACTCCAAAAGTCCTTCAAAAGAATTTGAAATTTTGTCTTAGAGAATTTTCTTTGTTAGATTGAAATGAGCGCGGCGACGTAGAAAGTAGCTACAATGTCCAAAGATGCATTCATAACGATAAAATCTTGAATTTGTCCACAGTTTTACGATTGCAATTTCATGGAAAATACTTAGATCAAAAGCAACTTTTAGAATAAAGGAGAAGTTCGCTTTTAAAATATAAAAATCAAAATATTGCACATATTTGAATAAATGATATTAGGTTTTACAATGATAACATTTCCAAAAAAGATAAATTACGTTCGATTAAAATAGATAAGAGTCCTTTTTCTGGAAAGTGAGAGAATAATGAAAAATAGCGATTTTTTCGAATTAAATCACAAACTACTTAAATTAGTATACTTAGAAAATACATGAATATTATGTTAAAACGATATAAATATATCAAAATAAATTACACAGACGAACAAAACTTGACGGAACTTCTAAACCAAAAACTACACTATACTTTAAAAGTGATAAAAATCCAGTTTTAAGTATAATTGAGATTAAGGTAAATTATGAGTTAGTGGTTTAATCCTTTGCGAACGGAACACTCTGAAGCGCGAGTATCCGCCTGGACGAGGAGTTTTAAGAGCATTTCTCTAGTGGTCTAAATCTAGACGTCCACGCCCTAATTGAAACGTAGATCATATTTCTTAATCGTTAAACTGCTTGGGGTACAGACCGCAGATACGCATCCAGGACGGTAAAAATTACTTGGGTGGTAGACAGCTGTGCACAAAGGGTTAATCTGAAGCTCTGCAAGGTTTTTCCTGACTTCTTTAAAATAAAACGAAAAATGAATTGAGAAAGTAGGTGTAAGAAATACCCATAAATCCTACCTCCTTAATTACCATTGCTGATTTTAATGCTATTAGCCCAGATTTGATATTATCTACATTACTAAGACATTAAATACATATAATTATTACTTTTAGCCCTGTACACCTGATAAATGTAATAGGAGAGCCATGATATTTTTACTTGGATATTATCTGCTTGTTAACGAAGTGATTTTAATTTAACAAATTGTTTAAGGTAAATATATTATTCTCTAAAATATATTGTTGTATACTCTTTTATTTTAATGTACCAAAATACATAAAAACATTATTTATTAGTACTTATCAGAGATTTGTTCGAAATTTACAAAAGGTGAGATTGGTGATATTGCTTCTACTCGTACATATGGTATACCCCTCATATGCAATATTTAGTGTTTCATTAATGTTAGGTTAGGTTAGGTTGCTGTGGCTGCCTAGAAAGGCACACTTAGGCCAATTTTGGCCCATTGTGTTACCACGTAGCGCAGGAGACCATGGTTATTCGTGGGATTCGAACCCACAGCCTCTGGGACAGTAGGACAGCGCGCTAACAACTATCAGAGGCTACTTTTATTTATTTTTTTATAATATCTATATGAATTATTATGAATTTATATGTCCAAGCCATATTTTAGAATAAACAGTATTTTATACAACAATTTAAATATACTACTTAACATTTATGCCTCTAAAATTTCCAACAAAGCCCTAAGAACCCGCAAAATCAGAAAAAGGTGAAAACTCGACTAAATTAAGAACTCCATTAGACCGAACAAAACTTTCCAGACGCTCCGACACCTCCGAAATTAAGGTAATTGAAGCGAAAATGTAACACGTTCAGGGAAAGTTGAGTCATTCATCAAGAGGCGCACCGAAAGTTGCTCATATTCATCTGCTAATGCCTGTAATTCACTGTATGGAATCCGTGTGCAGGATATCCCGACAGCTCGGACGTTGGTGCATACCTTTTCAGTTGTGTTATTGTTGTTCCATTGGGGAGCCACTGACGTCAAACAAAAGTCCCAGCCGTCAGTCAGGAATGAAACACTCCCCCATCTGGAGCAGCAGTCATCCCGCAAAAAGAAGTGTAGCCGAACAAAAGTTTGCGTACAAGGCTTACCGGAACGAGATGACTACGAACAAGCATAGGTCTGTTTTCCGGACTAATGCAAATCGGTTTAATTTAAGCCCACTCTAGTAAGCACTGTACCATTTTCTGTACGATAGTGCGATAGTGCGTTCATATGTAAGTGGCTAAAATGATACTTTGTTACAAATAGGAAACGTTGTTTTTCTTGCATCGTCTATTTTGTTTTTTTCAGTTTCTAAAAACCAGGAACCATTTTTATAACTACTACAAAAAATCTATTTAAAATATATGTCATATTTAACCATATGATATAAATTTATGCCGATCCAAATCGAATTTTTTGGATTAATATATTAATTATAAAATGTGATAAAAAATTATTAAAAAATAATATTTTTATAGTTTCTCCATGTTTTTTATAAACACCGCCACATTTAATATTCTGTTTAAAAATAACTTAATTTTGAAACCGAATTCGGAAAGGCAACACTACTGAAATATAATAGAAAACATAGTTTTTGGCTTAATTCTAGAATACGGAATCCAAATTGATTGAAAGATATTCTTTTACATTTAAACGAACAAATATAGAGAATAGATTGGAGGCAACTTCCAATGTCAGTTTCATCAAGCTGTCATTAAGCATAAGCTTAAAAACTATTTTTTTTTTATTTTCAGAGACTTATAGTCGGTAGACAAAGTGTTTTAAGTATTGTTTGATGAAAATTTGCAAAATAAAGTTTATAAAGTTGAACATCTTGGGAAGGATAAATTTTCCAAAAATAATGTTTGCATCATTTTAAGCCTAAAATAATTTTTTTACAAAGTTTCATAAAACTTCGACAAGTTTCCGCATTCATGACTTGTTTCCTCGGAACAAACCTTAATCAGGACACCTCAAAAAATCGATTGGCAGATACCTAGTGGTGTACATCTACACCGTCTACATAAGGTGACATAAAAAACACTAATTAAATGAGTAAAGAAATACATACTATAACACTTTATTTTAATGAATTCGGTTAGGGCGAACATTTCATTATAACGAACAATTTCTCGGTTCTTTCAATGGGAAAATAAGCATTTTAATCTTTTTCTGTTGTAGCGAATTCAATTACAACGAAAATTCGTTGTAATGAGATTTTACTTTAATTAAAATTAGTGTTAATAGTGGCACTCAGAGACTTATCCTTACAAGCACTTCCTATAGTTTGTCTTAACTTTTATCCCTCTCCCCTTATATCCGAAAATTGCGGCCAAATAATTTAAAAGTAATTACTATTTAGAAATTTACAAATAATTTGAACAAACAATTTTAAATATATAGATTTCTCAACGTTTTGATTTTATTTACAATCAACTTGAGAATTTATAGCAAGCTTCTCAAAAAATATATCTCTTTTCTTAATTATTGTTTTCTTATTAACTTATTGCATAGTAAAGCTATTATAAATGTGTTATGTATTAATGGGTAAAAGTTATATAGCTACCTCAGAATTTATTTCTTCTTTAATTTACGTCAAAAATCTAAATTGTAAAAAATAATAAACGAATTTCAAACGTTTTCTTCATATTATATATATACCATATATGAAATAATCTGCATTTATACCACTACAACCTCGAACAAATATTTGAGAGTCCTGATACTTGCAAAGTAGAATAGCAATAATATCATTGATCATTTCTCATGTACCTTAGATAATTTATTGGAAAGACATTAGGCGTATAAAATGCCGAACAAGGATCGTCATAAAGATTTTATACCATTTTGTGCATCAAAAATCCAATACTGAAATGTGTGCTATTTACTTAAATTTACATTCATTGCATTTAGCAACTATATCATATGTGTACATTAGTCAAAGTATGCTCCATCAGAAATTACAACGTTTGCCTATCTTTCTGGCAAGTTCTGTATTCCATCCCTGAAGAAGTGCTCGTCTTTGGTTTTTGGTTGTCCACTAAAGGCTGTCTGCATCCACGGGACAGATAACAATTTAAAGGAGCCTTGTCTGGCGGGTACTATAACACAGTTCTACTTTTCAAAGTAGTTTTTAACCAATTCAACAATATGTGGTATAGCATTGTCGTTGTTCAGAATTATTTTGTCATGTCGATTCTCCCATTCAGATCGTTTTTCTGAAATAGCTCGCTTTAAACAGATGAGTTAAAATCTATAGACACAACCAGTAAACGTTTCAGAAGGTTTCAGCAATTAATGATATACAACACCTTTCATATACCACCAGATACATAGCATAACCTTTTTTACCTTTGGGATTAGTAAATAGCAAATCCACTTTTCATGTCCTGTGACAATTCTATGTGAAAAAAAAACCTTTCTTTGTTGTCTTTGCAGCAGTATTTCACAAATTTTATTTCGCTTTTCTTGTTGCCTTTCGGTTAATTCATGTAGAACCGAATTTCCTGATTTTTAAAGAAATCCCATTGGTTGTAACCGTGTTTCAACAGTTGATCGTTCAACTTTTAATGCTGCTGCCAATTCTTCTTGAGTTTTGCATGAACCTTCATACAGTAATGCTTCGAATTGTTCATTTTTAAACTTTTTTGATCTATCTTCACGTTTAGCAACAAATAACATCAAAAATACCTTCTTTACATTATCTGATCTATCTTTTGCACATACTATCAGAAAAAACATGTTCAACGTACGCTTCTATAAGTAAACGATTTCAGCAGCGGATTTCTTTAAATTATAAAAATATGGTATAACAAAATAGCGATTACTTGGCACAAAACTATTCATTTTTTTAGTTGTAACTTCTATAAAGGAATTATATCTGAATATATATTAAGAGTGCAGGCAAAGTCACATTTTTGAGTAAAACTGAGAATTCCACATTTTAAAGTTCGCAGACTTACTATCGGATGTATTACATATATTATAGACATTAATTTATTGTTTGTTCGTATTTAAACTTTGAAGCATTTAAAGAACGCAATTGCCGCTTTTCAACAGTACTCATATCTCAAAATTTACTTTGCCTGCACTCTTCATATGTTTAAGCCTATCGTCTTCATGGGTGCAGTTTATTTTATTTTATTTTATTTTATTTTAGCAATTCATAGGACACTAGCACAGACGGAGCTCCACTTATGTACTAGCGCTTGATTAAGATATGGTAATAATGTATGTTATTTAAATACATAAAGAAAAAGTATAAAAGCGAGACAATAAGTTACGACTATAAAGACCACGTAATCGTTACAGGAATTTAATCAAAGTTCAGATATGCTACAAATGTGCGTAAAAGCGAAATATAAATTTGAGAAATTTCATTTAATTGAAAGACAACATTTAAATATAAAAGTGGAACCTAAAAAACTGCAAAAAGAAGAAAATACAAAATATAGAAAAAAAAATAGCTAGACGAATATATACTATAATAGTGAATTGACTCAGGAAGATCTGTTGTATTTCTAATTAAACGCTTGTTTATTGTTATTGTAGAGATTTCACTCTGAGATTTGTTTTTGTGGACGGAAGCTTAAAGCAAGTAAATTGGTAGGTGATGGTACATACATACATACATTAAAATTTATGGCAGTGAACAGTGACGAGCAATTAAGAATTTAAAAAGTTATTTCGCCATTTTGTGTTTTCCGACCGAGGATAGTTTGATCGGTCAAGTTCATGATGAAATAATTTGAATGTTAAATATTTCGAAAATGGTCATTATACTGATTCTATTTTATTTATGTTATGTAAAAATTAAAGGGGATTCCACACTGGACTAAAGTACTCTAACAAATTCCTTACAAGGCTATTAAAAATTGTGACATTAGCATTATCTTTTTTAAACAAGACTAACAAAGCCGAAGACTTTACAAGCTTTATTTTTTAGAATTATCTAAAAATAATATGGGAAGCAAACAACAATTTTTTGTTGAAAATGACTGATAATTTCTATGAGTATTTATACTTGTTTGAACTATAAATATGTCGACATCAGCTTCTCATTGATAAGAGAAATCTAAAAATGTTTACATTAACATCTATCTATTTTTACTATGAAGCAATCATTTTTATTGTCATATTTACAGAGATATATCTTTAAGATGCCAAATATATATATATAATTTAATTTTAAGAATTAAACTTTTAATTTTAGAGTTGCAAAATACATACATATAAAAAAATTGACTGCTATTTATTTAAAAGTTGAAAAATCAAAATTTAAAATAATACTCTAAGCACTGGTGAATTCGTTTGAAATCTACACATAACAACTCTCTATTAATTTGTCAATCACTATTTATGATATTGATAAGCAACCCATTCACGCTTCCAGCATAGAGCTTAAGGTTAATTCCTAATTTTCATTAATACCATGTGACATTAAACTCTCTCTCTCGAGAGAGAGGTACGTATAAGTTAATTTTATAATTGCAGATTTAAATAAAAAAAACAAATTTATTTTTTTCACGGTCAGACAAACGCTCTGATCCGTGCGACTTTATTACCGGAACAAGACTTAACTCTAGTTACAGATTTTCTCTATTTTATACCTTCCTAATCACGTTGACCTAAGGTTCACCTGAGCTTCTCGTGTTGCAGCGCAGACATGGTGTCGGCGATTTTCGGCGACGTGTGGGAACGCGTTGGCTGCATCGGTGAATTTCCACGAACTTGATGTTTGAGCTTAGCAGGTGTTAACTTTTAGCTTAGCAGGTGTTAACTCCTCCCGCCTTAAATAAGGATGTCCCCATTCTTAGAAATAGGGAATTTGACTTATCCTAGGTGTTTCTGCTAGGGTCGAAGTTGATCCTTGGTTCTCCGTTGCAGGACTTATCGTTGGTGCTATGATGATGGACTCGACTGCAGATGCTGTACTGGATGCTTTGGCTCTGTAATGTTTAATTAGGTTTATGATTGTTGTTATTATCAGGGAGATGATGATCAGTGAAGTTAATCCAAGACTGGTGGAGTAGCCTATCCTGCTTTCTTCTTCTATTAGCTCTATTCGTCCTGTGTTGTTAAGGTGTAGTTCCTTCATGCTGTGGAGAGTCAGGGTTTCTTCGAATGTCCTGAAGTTTGGGTCAGGCTGCATAATCGGAGGGAGCGGTTTAGTACTGGAAATTTCTTTAGATAGGTACAGCTGTTTGTTCACGGTAAGTGTAGCGTTATGATGCTGGATTATGAAGGTACCCGTCAGGTTCAAGGCTTCGCCATCGATGTGGATCGTTCCGTTAAATTGGTTGAGAAAGAGTGTTCCGGGGAAGATCTCTTCTGCGGCCGGGATGTGGCTATTATCAATTTCGGTGCAGTTTGGGGGTCTACTCGTGAGCAAATCTGCGATACAACTAGGTTGACCTAACTCTATGATCTGTCTATTTTTACAAATTGTTAACTTATTACTAGTTGAACATTTTTCTCTGATTGCATATATTTTATCTTCACATTGTAACAGATTTTCGTGAATTATTTTGGTTATAAGATTTCCTCTTTTTACAGGTTTTATTAACAAAGTTTTACAATTTTCTATTTCAGTGTTTGGTACGCTTACAATGTATAATAAAGTAGAATTACTAGAGGCAATTTTTATCTCTGCAAAATCAATAGCTTCTTCCAGATTTAAATAGGGTACATTATTTTTTTCGAAAAGTTCTTTAACAATATTGACCTCGCTATTTGACAAAATGAATGAGTTTACTATTCCAGCTTTTGCCCAATGTAAGGCGTAATCTACGTTAACTATTTCCTCTTTTATTAAATCCAATCTGTTTTTAATATTTGTGACAATTCTGTTTTTAAAATCTTCGTTCGCTTTAGCCATATTTATAATATTGTTTGTTACATTTGTAATTTCGTTGATTCGATCGATCATCGATTTATTAATTATTATTTGCTGATTATTGTTTTCTAGTACGTTATTAATTTTGGCTTTTAGTATCAAGAAGTCTTCGTGGTCTGGACTTCCGGCCAGCCATTTCCACGCGGTTCCGAGAAAATTTAGCGATCTTTTCGACCTCGTTTTAGGTTTTAATCTGTTCAGTAAGGATATGATTTGCGCGGTTTCGTGAGTGAGGAATGGGTACATAGGATGGCCCTTGTCGACGTCATTTGCAACTCTTTTTTCCAGCTCTTCGAGTGTCTTTTCGTAGGATTCCAGGTCGATTACATGGATTAGTTTAAGTGCTCCTGTCTGTATTTTTGCTATTCCGGTATTTAGAGTTATAGCCTTTGAGTTTGAATAGTCTAAAATCTGAACCTCTGCGAGGCAGTAGGCTATAGAAAGTCTGTAAGGGGAAAATTATGTTAACTTTTAATATTACTCTTATGTACTACTTTGCCTGATTCTGTGAGGATGGTCTTAGAGTGATTTTCTTTAATTATTTCTTTCCTATATCTAGGCGATAATTTAGAACCTACACGTTTGTTCAACTTTACGAAAATAGTTTCTCCGGGGGAATAATCTTTGATCGGTTGCCTGTTCTTATTATGATTATTAATATCCGTGGTTTGCTTTTCCCTGAGCCTAGTTATATTTTCCTGCCTTGCCCTATCAAAATCCTCAGGATTAACGCTTACGTTCCTGCCAAAGAAGACTTCGAGTGGTCTTTTGCCTGTAGTATCTCCCTTGCGTAGGTCGATTCATATAATCCACATTTCTTGTCTGGATGGACTGATCGACGTCCATCGGTTCAGGTCGCGGCAGTGGCTTCGGCGCGAAAAGACGACTTGACCCGGCTTGGTGTGGGCCTTGATTACGAAAATTACCCTGATTGAACGGTGGTGGCCTGTAAGAATTTTGAGGTCTATAAGGGTTTAAGTTTGCCTGCGGCTGAGGCAAGTGTGCTAGTTGCGGATAGAAAGGTTGTTTTCCCTGGTTGAAATTTGCTCTGTTCTGATTAGCTACGGGTCTACGAGGAGGAAGTGGGGGTACGACTTGATTATGGACTGCGCGAGATGGTCCAAGACGAGAATTCGCATATTGCGTTCTGTAATTCTGGTTTTCGAGTTTGAGGCACAAGTGCAAAGCTTGCGGTAAGTCGGAAGGTTCGCGAATGCCCAATAGTCTAGGCAAATCTCCTCTAAGCCCTCTTATGAAGGTGTCTAAAGCTTTGTCTCTATATGTCTGAACTAGCAACGTTATGGATTCGTTTGTGACATCCATACAGCCTATCTTATTAAGGATAAGCGAAAGATGCGCATAGACTGAATGGTAAAATTCTTGGATCGTTTGTTGACCTTGAACTAGTGAGGTCATCTGGTATTCTAGAGTGGATAGATCACGCTTATCTGCATAGTGCATAGTGAGGCAGCGCGCTATGCATTTCCAGTCTAAGGGGGTATTGTACGATTCCAAGACTACGTCTGCTTGGCCTACAATCTTGTTTCTCACAACACTCAGAATGCCAAAATACTTGGGAGTACCCTTGAAATTTTCATATAATTTTAGTATTCTATCGACACTTTTTTTCCAGGAGTTGAATTCACCGGCAACCCCAGAAAAATCCTTTAGGCATCTGACGACGTCGGGGATTTTGTCCATCTCGGACAAGTTGTTCTCGTAACGAGGATCGATAGATTGATCGATTCCACTGAACTGGTCAGCGTTAGGGTTGATTATATTTTTAACTATGCTCCTGCACTCGCTCTGGAGTACTCGATTAACTATACTCGTTATAGTCCTTTCTAGGCTTTCAGAGTTATGTGCTCGGTCACTATTTCCCGTTGGGGGTCGTTGCGACGGATTTTGGCCTGAGGCCGAAGGTAGCGGCTGTGTAGGGGTAGGATTCGACTCGACATTGAGAATCGGAGGTCTAAGTAAATTATTTGGGTTAGCCATTTTCCTTAATTTAACGCTCGAAATTTAATTTTTTTTATATTTATTTATATTCGCTAATTTTGAGATTCGATGTATTTTATTTATTTCGTTAGTATTCGCGATACGATTTTTTTCTTAAGATTCGCGGTATTTTGTGCTTATCAAGATTTATCGATCAGTTTTATTTATAAATTTACTTTATACTATCAGAATTAGTAATTTATTATCTGATTTCTTAGTACGCGACGATCGATTGATCAACTTTGACACATTTCAGGGTTTTCACAATTATTTCACAATTTTTTTCTTAAGGAGGAAATCGATGATAAATTTGCACAATTCACTTCTTATATGCTAAGCTAAATTTTTAGGACTTACAGAACTAAATGAAGACTGTTCGGCATTCTCCTGTAGAGTGGCTGCTAGGACTCCTAGCTCCTTTTCTTCCGTGTGCAGACGGCTACTGGGGGGCCTTATTTCCTCTACAGAGTCGTTGGTTCTGGACGCAGGTACTGTGGGCTGCTAGCTCCTTTGAGTTCCGGCTTGAAGTGGTGCTTCTTGAGGACCTAGTCGGTGGTTATGCGGTGCTTCTTGAGGACCTAATCGGTAGTGTTGTTCCTTTTGGACACTTTACACTTTTTTCGGATCGCTTTTATCACTTCGTCACACGATCGCGGTGCTGCTTAAGGACCTATGCGAATTTGGGATAACTTAGAATCCCAGCGCGGACTAATTGATAGCGAAAAACCGATTTTAAAAATCAACCGAACTTAGTCAAACCGAAACCGTACCGGTCCCTGCTCGGGCGCCAGTTAATTTTATAATTGCAGATTTAAATAAAAAAAACAAATTTATTTTTTTCACGGTCAGACAAACGCTCTGATCCGTGCGACTTTATTACCGGAACAAGACTTAACTCTAGTTACAGATTTTCTCTATTTTATACCTTCCTAATCACGTTGACCTAAGGTTCACCTGAGCTTCTCGTGTTGCAGCGCAGACATGATGTCGGCGATTTTCGGCGACGTGTGGGAACGCGTTGGCTGCATCGGTGAATTTCCACGAACTTGATGTTTGAGCTTAGCAGGTGTTAACTTTTAGCTTAGCAGGTGTTAACTTATATGATGTAAAGTAAATCGATTTCAATCAATTTGCCTATTAGTTGCAGCGTACTCTTTGGCCAATGTTATAACATTAAACCATTTCGTAAATACATAGCTTGTATATTTATTGTTCCTGAACGTAGTCGCAATTTTCACATATTCATCAATTTAAATCATTCAAATGAAGAGCCGCCAATAAAACAGAAATCTGTCCAATTTACTACATGCATTACATCGAGATCGAATTTATCTGGCCCCAAAGGCGACATCAATTCATCAGACGTATATCTCAAAATTATGTGACACCCTACACTACAACCGTTCCCTTTGAATTGCAAGGCTACCATCGGTCCCATAATACTTCCGTCTACCAAAGAAGTGTCACCGTGTACTAAAACTGTTTCTATTCACTTGTCGGGAAAAAATGACTTTAATCAAACATTTTTCCTCAGATAAGCACCGAATATGTCTTCTCACGACATCAGAAACGAAAATGGTTTTAAAGGAGTCGTTCAAAACGATGGCGCGTACAGGGTGACTCATGTGGCTGCCACTCGTTTGGCTGAGAGCGTGACCACCCAGTTGTTTATGGACATTTATTTATCGTGCCAGTTGTGATATATCAATGTTTTTCATGGTTGAGTCTGAATTTATAATGTATTCGAGGTCTCTCGAATAAATCACAGGGCTTCTGCATAAAATTTCAATTTAAAATTGACCCATAAATCACAACGTTTCGGTTGACGCCGAGCCCTTGCTGGTGTTGATGGTGGCTATGCCAGCCCACTGTTGTTTTTTGGTTCATGATGTTTTCCCATAACTCTTATGACGCGCTTATGACAGGCCCAGTGGCATGAATAAAATGTCTCTCCACAAAGTGGAAATGCACGACTATTCCATTTGACTAAACTCTCAGATATGCATCCTATTTACAAGGACTTTATCAAGACATTCTATGTACGTCCAGATCATCTAAGACATCCGAGAGTTTCGTTATGTTAACATTTCTTACCGATGGTAAAGCAGGAAAACTCATATGTGGACATCAACCACATATGGCTTTTTGAGAGTAAGATTTATTGAAATGCAAACAGCAGTCTTTGGTGGTAAATTAATCCCTCCCCCTCCATCTTCTCATAGTCGTATGTCCACACCACTTTCAGGAAAATAAATATCCTGAGGTGGAAAGGAAATAGATCTGCCATACTTTACAAGATTTATACATTCTCCCCTTGTACTCGAATAGTTTGAAGGCGGACTCATAAGCCGGTGCCATGTTGGAGCAAGGCTCGCAACTCGGAACATGAAAATATATGAGGCCACTACTCGAGGTGGATATACCACGAGGACCATCATAAAAGGTATTTTCACCTTATGTAACGAAAGACTTGATACTGAAAAAAAATTTTATTGATTATGACGACCGACAAGACAATGACGTTATAATGGAAACGAAACGGCAAAACAAAAGCATAAATCTGTGGAAAATCATTCCATATTTTCAACAATTTACGGAAATGGCACAATGAATCCAATTTGCGAAACAATAACAAAATTATTGACCGAAGGACATTCGCAAATTAAATTGGAAAAGGAAAACAGAAGTGCTTTTCCCGCAAAATTATGTAAATTAACATTGGGTGCACAGAATGGAGCTCATTAACCGTTCATTCCTCTTTTGTTTGCCACCAGCTTTGATTATTTTTCTGTTGATGCAGTTCTTTAATTTAAAAAAAAAAAAGTATATTTAACTTTTATAAAATAAATGATAAAATTTAAGTAAGAGCCAGTGAAGTATCATAGAAAACAAAACATAGCTTTTGAAAGTTTTTGCTCGAGTACAGTAATGGAATAGTAACCCAAATAAAGTTGCTCTTTTCAAATTTTAGGAAAACTTTATGATTTTTAACGATGATTCTGTCTACGGGCCTACGGTAGATCAGTTGTTAACGCGCTGGCCTATCGTCCAAGAGGCTCTGGGTTCGAATCCCACGATAACCATGGTATTCTACTCTACGAACACAATGGGTCAATGAGTGCAAAGGACAAAATGTCTGAGCGCTTGAGACTACACGTCTCGCCCACTCCAATAATTCTGTCTACATACATTTGTAAGGTCGCTATAAAAATTACACTATCATATAGCATGTAACATAAAAATAATACTATCATGTAAAATAATAATACTAATAATGTATTTAATTACATTTAATGGTCATTATTATACTTAAAAAATATATAAGCTGGGGTGAAATTTCACCCATGATACCTTTAATGTAATTTATTTGGATGATACCTTTTAAGAGTTAATTAATAAAATTCACAGTACATTTTAATTTTTATTTGTGTACTCCAGTAAATTTATAAAAATTATAAATAAAATAATGAATACAATGGCCTCGCTCTTATCCTTCTTTAATTTTAGATTTATTTACCACTTTCCAATTTAAGTTTGGCGATTAGGCTGACGAATCCAACAAAATGGAAAAGCATTTTGCCTTTTTCGATGGGTCCTTTGGGTCATTATTTTGTTACCAACACATTAACATATATATCGGTATTTTTTCCTCAGCATAAAGTAGCATGACCCACAGAGTCGTATTTTCGTATTTGCACCTAACCGCCGCTTTTTCTTATCCTCAAAAAACAACACAAGAACTCCATGTTCCGCAGCAACAAAGCAACCCAAGCCAGTCATTTGAACAAAACCCACGGCAAATCGAAGTTGAGGATACAACAAAAAGAAAATTGAATATGGTGATACCACATATAATTGTCGTCAATATAGTTAAGATCATATCTCTGTTATTTAAGCAGTCCAAATAGTTTTGCATTCGTTTTGGTAGAACATACTACTACACTAAAGACGAAACTTATAGTCAGTTTAGCTTTGGCTATTACATTGTGTGAAAGGAAATAGCCCCATATCTTATCCGAAGAGTGCTCATATTTGTCCAGATCGACGCAGTAGATAACGCAAGAGATTAATTAGTAAGTCCCTTTTACCAAAGCTTCAAAGACGTTTTTTTCAAAGCTACATTTTTCCGAATTATGTGAAGGACTATTTAAAAATTGTTTGTCGAACGTTTTCAAATTTTACATAGTTTTAGTTTATTAAATTATCAAAAATATGAACCAACTTATTGAAATGGTATTGCATAAAAATAAAAAATATAAAAATTTATACCTATATATTATATTTTCAGTTTGCGACTTTTTGCCCGCAGGATAATTCATATTCTTGGAAAATATGGTAATAATGTATACAAATATGGTTATTAATTTTAGAAAAAAATTGCAATGTACGCACAAATACACTTCTAGTTCAAAATCCATTTAAATTTTTCCTATATCATTTTTTCTCTCCGAGAAATCAGTTAAACTATATGAATATTATTCTGCTGCTACTTAATTTCTGAATACCTATATACCAGTAAATACGAAATCAGCAGTTTTCTGCAGCAAATACATTGGAACCATTTTCGTAAGAAGTGAAGCGCTGCTCAGCATGTGAATGTCCCTTCTATACAAATAAGTGATAATCGGACGGAGCCAAGCCTGGTGAATAAGATGCATGCGAAAGTATTTGCCAACGTTTCCTTAACCAGTTATTTAGTGTGTGATTGTGCATTATCATGAAGCAAAATCACTTTGTGTTACCATTTTTTTTGATATGCTGGGAATTTTTCAAGCAAACCATGATTTAAATCGATCATTTGTTTTATGTAGCGTTCAGTATTAACAGTTTCGTCAGGTCTTAGCAGCTCATAATAAATCACACCCTTCTGATTTTACAATTACAATTTAGCCTTGCAGCCGAAGGCTGCTGGAGTTACTCATGATCATTTACGGTCAAAATTCTCAAAATATATCCACTTTTCATCGCAGCAGCATTTCACAAGTAGGGTTTTTTGCTGTCCGCAAATCATAATTTTTAGGCACAAAATTCGACATATTCAACGCTATAATAAACTATGTTGGGGTATGGCGCCAATGACGACCAATGACAGCTATCAGACATAACCACCAATAACAGCCATCTATGGAAAAATTCCGGTTTCATATTTACAGTCGTGGTATATGTAAATATCAATCTCTTTTTTTCCACTTATAGGTGAGAATCTCTTAAGAAATTTTAAGGTCAAACTCAAATTCAGTATGTCAAAAATAAATATCATAAAAATTGTAAAATTGTGACCATGTGGTTTTTATAAATTAATATGTTTTCTTTAATTAATAGGTATGCTTTTTACATTAATCGTAGCGTTTAAAAAACAAATAAATTTAAAACATAATTCATAAAATAAACTTTTTATAAAAATTGTCAATTAAGATATGTAAACTTATTCTTTATAAAAAATATTATAATCTATGAATTTGTATTCGAAATACATAATAGAAATTCATTTATTTTATTCAGTTAAATGTATATTTTATCTATTTTTCTGAGGTCGGTCTTGGCAAAAGGGAAATTAATATTTCTTCAAAAATATTAAATGCTTGTAACTGTTTTAAGACATAATTCATTTATCATTACATAACAATAAAAAAATCAAGTGTAGCAGACATTTAGACAGTCATTATAGATTTCTAATTATTTACAGATTTTATAACATGATATACGTTAAAATTTTGTTCTTAAAGCCCAGAAAAGAAATAATAAATAATTTTTGACACATCACACAAGTGTGTTGCTAAAGTAACATACCAGGAAGTATCTTAAAAATGACTACAAGTAAATAACACGTTTAAGTGTGTTGAAATAATACACTTAGCTGCAGTGCCATGATTTCTTTAATTCAAAATATTAGTATAGCCTTAAACCACGAGCAACAAAAATGTTCAACAGTCGTATCGTGTATCGAAGAAAAAATTTGTCAAAATCATTCCTCTTAAAATTGTTTGAGTTGATCTACATACGAGTATTATCCAGGTAACTCAGACAGGAAACTTATTAAATTTTAGGCGTCTTAGGCCCTTAGGGGCCTTTGATAGTTCAGTTGTTAGCGCGCTGTCCTACCGTCCCAGAGGCTGTGGGTTCGTATCCCACGAATAACCATGGTCTCCTGCGCTACGTGGTAATACAATGGTCCAAAATTGGCCTAAGTGTGCCTTTCTTGGCAGCCACAGCAACCTAACCTAACCTAGGCGTCTTATGATTTTTTATAATTTAACATATTTAATGGTCACATATACAATATATGTTAAATATCCGTATATACGTATGTATATATGTAAATTAATAACGTTTACTGACACGGATATGAAGCGTAATTATCAAAAAACAAACCGATTACGTACTTCTCACAAATCTTGATACTATATCGCTTCCAAATATTAAATTTATCCCCTAAAGTAGTTTCCAATTTTTGAATAAAAATTTAAAACAATTTCTCTCCCTGAATACTGAGTGTATGAATTAAACATATTTGATGTACTTTATTTGATAATTTTTGAGTATCTTTATTAATATAAATAATAAAGTGTAGATATTCCACAAACAAAAACAAAAATTTTCAAAATTTTACTATACAAATTTCATAGAATCCTCTCTTCGTAATAACTTAATGAAATTTTAATACTCTGCCATCACGTCCTTAAAAGAAATCGTATAATCTAAATCCCCATATAATTTTTAACGACTTTCGATATGCATACTCAGTAAGGCCCGCGCGAGATTTTTGGATTTAGCTCAATAATCTTCCTCTTCCGCTTAATTCAATGTAAACAGAATAAATAACCGAAATGGTACGTGACTCAATTCGTAACGATGGAAAATATTTTGAGCGCGTGTCTCATTTTAATTTTCCAGTCACGCATATAATTTCAGGTGGTGCTCAAGGTGGAGCACAAATGGTGGAGTTGGACCAAAAGAGATGTGTTCAAAATGGAGCGTTCAAAACCCTACGACTAAAGCTCGTAAATGAAATGAGTTTATAAAGTTCGTGTAATGAGCCCACGTTAATTGGAGTTTACATCTAAAATTATTCGAGTTTACAAAATTGCCAGAAATTTCAAATTATCTGATTCAGACTTATTTTTTCTCTGTTTTATTTATTTCATACAGTTGGAGGGATTAATTTTAATTAGGATTGGTGAACGTGCATATAAATTCATAAATGCTCCAGCTTAATTACAAAAATTAAATAAAAACCAAATACAAAGTTACGAATCGAACTTCTCGATTTCCATTTGTTTCCCTGTTTATACAAAAAAGCAAACACTTACTAAATAGACTTCATTGTGATGTATTGACTTTATTTCCAAAAAATGTGTACAATTGTACGCATCTGTTACTCATACGTATGTATTATTCGGTACAATAACACAATCGTAAGAAATCTGTCTATATTATTTGCATTATAAATCTACTCTTTTATTAGACATTCCATTGAAAAAGTCAAAAATTAATCAAGCTATATTATTTATCACAACATATTTCCAGTCAGCTCATAAGTTACATAAATTTCAAACTCAGAAAAAAATCCTTGATTTAATTTCCATATAAAACAATATTATTTAAAATAAAAAGTACATTTAGGTATAATATTTTTTGTTTTGTTTTTCTGTTTTCCAAGTTAACACTTAAACTTACATTTTGGTATACGTGATACCACACATTTTGGTTTGTTTATTTTTTAGTATTTTGGATGATTAACAATTTAATATAATTTAATTTAGAAATGTTAACAAACAGCGCTTAAGTATGTCAACTACATCTTGACTAACTTAAATATTTAAAATTAGTCTGAATAAAATATAATGCTATATAGGTAATTTTATTATTTATTCATCCATTTGCCCATCACATGTAAGTAAAGTTACATTAAAGTTATCTTTAAAACTCTAAGTTTAATACCAGTAAATTTCTACATATTACTACAGAATTTACACTAAATAGATTATCTATCAAATCAGATGAAACATCATATATATCATTGAAACCAATTAAATCTTAAACATTTTTGACAAAATCGAAATTACTCTTTTGAAAACAAGCCTAATAACTTTATGATGAACATGTACCAAAAAGGTTATTTCAGAAGTTGTGAAAAGGAGATTAAATTGTTAAAAAATCTACCACAAAATTGTTATTAAATAATGTTTACACTTAATGAATTTCGCCGCTCCTCAAAGGTTTAATTTTTTAAAAATTTCCTCACAATTTTTATGACTTTTTTTGATTTTTTGGGATCTGTATTAAAACAAAAATCCTTATACTAGTTTCACCATATCCATCAATTCTTCCGTCTATAGCTCACAGTAATTTCACTCAGAAACTATTAAGGCTATAGCTTTGAAACTTGGTACACGTAAAAATAATTATACCTGTTACAAAGATATTATATTAACATTTTGGACAAAAATTTAAGACTACCTACCCTGCACAAAGAGTGGGGATGAAAGAAAATGTTCGCTTACATTGGGTTCGAGTAGGGCTACATTGAAAAGGGATTTTAAAGTCATTCTTTTTTAACCCCTTGCCTTACGATTAAATCTCGAAGAATAGTACGGGTGCAGACAATTAAATTTAGCACAATTCTATGCGTGGAATGAGAGATAGATTTTTATTTATACAAGTTTAAAGATTTTTAGGGTTTTTAAACATACTACGGACGACGCCGGTCAAATTCGAATCTAGTAGAGAAGGTACTGACGGGCGAGGACCATTATTTCACCACTCAAGGGGTTAAATCGTTTTCCGAAGTGGCTATTTTTGATTAGATTTATATCATCCGAGATAACATCCTTAATGCAATTTCGGAAAAATCTGAAAAAATCTAGAATATTACCACATCGATTGAAATTGCTTTTAAAAATAACACAACTTACTAAAGTCAAGTAGTTTATAAGATATAGCTGTGCAAGTTATGTTTATTTGGATTCAAACAACTGTGCGGAAAAAAACAAATTTTGACTTCGGTCTACGACAATTTTTATTTATTTATGGATTTTATAGTTTGTAGTAATAGCTACGGAATCCTTCACTAAGCATACCCCGACACACTCCTGACCGCTTTTATTTATTTTAAACTCGCCGAATTTGGCAACCTACGCAACTGCCCATGTTAGTTATTTTTTTGCTAAATTCAAGCAACATTTAGGTATTATTGAATACCAATTAAATTCATTTCATGTATACTCCTACATACACATAAATGGAAATCGCAATTTATATAGTAATTTGCTTCTCGGATTTTATTGTAATTGTGCAGACCTTATTTCAGGGGTATACAATCAAAGTTGGTAAAGTCCACAGTGCCAAAATGTTCAGTAAACGATAAAAACGATTATTTTAATAATTACAGGTAACTATTCTAATGTTAAACATTATTTATATGCAGAATGTAATACATTATGGAAATACAAGTGTTCATCACGCTCAGTTCAATACTTTTAAGTAAAACCTTAAGTATAAGATGGACTTTCCCAGTTTTGTTACCAAAATTTGGACTTTACTAAGTTTGTAACTGAATGTTTAGGACTTTCCTATATTTGTTACCAACTTTCTGGACAGAGTTGGATTCAGGCGTCAGTGAAGTGGAGGCAATGGAGCCTTCCTATTGGTCGAAAAAGACTTTACGCAAATTGAAACTCAACTCACTTGGACTTTGCTAGGTTTGTTTGTAAAGTCAATTTTCAATTTGAAATAACAGTCGAGATTACTAGAATTTGTATAACATTATTCTACGGGGTAAATATAGGTACGGAAAAAAATGTTTGCAATTTAAATTTCACTTTTAAAATTTTGTGGACTTTACCAACTTTAATTGTATACCCCTGATTTTTAATAATTCAAAATGTGTCAATTTGTCAATAAATAGACTAATAGATCTCTATAAAAGTCAAGTACAATCTTCCGTGAAAATAAAAATAACAAACACATCTCCTTCTACTAAGGCTCATCTGAAACATTTTACTACTGGGCACCAATTTTTATACCGAATAAGTGATACATCATTTCTATAAGATTTTTTTTAATAGCTTACGACTTTAGAAACGAAAGTCCCATTACGTCACGTTTTCTAGAAATATAGGTTGGAAAAGTACAAAATGTTTAAGACATTTTTAAAAATTAATTTTGTATTTATTTTTCTAGGAGGTTGTGATTCAAATCAACTTTATGCCCTTTAGCTATTATATTAAATTATTGGAGAAATTTTATTACTTTTCGAAATATTCATACTAATTTTTCTGATAGAGTACTTTAAGTCTATCCTTAAATTTAGCAATAATGAAAGTACTCCAGACAAGTAAAAGAATCCGACGATTTTTAATTTTCGTAAAGTTTATCATGCATGCTCAATAAATTCAAGGTCGATACTATTTCTCAAGAAAATTTAAACTAAAATAAGTATGTATTATAGAAATCTATAGAACATTCGATGCGACAGGATTACCAAAACAATCGATGGATTTCAATTGCTGGTGAAATAATAGAAGAAAATCAGTTTTCGCTTTCCGAGCGATTACTGAAAGAAATAGTAATTAATTTGATTTTTCCAATACCAATCGAAATGCGGAATGGGATTTCTATCTATTTTCTTTCACAGAGAAAATCTATGTTTTGTACCTATCAATGCAGAAAAACGTCATGTGTGATGAACGTAATCCTTTTGAAAATTAGACTTTTCTATAAAAAGGACTGTGTCAGGCAGGAAAGAAGAAAATAAGAAGTTTTTCTATTATTTCCCCAAGTTGACAAGGAATCTCTGTTCAGAAAGAGATTTTGGAAAAGCAGCGGGGAAGGTAATTTATTGCTGTTTTGTTACTTGGCCTTTGTGGAAAACTTTTCTTAGAAGGACAAATGCAGGAATTCAGTGCTCTGCGGAAGACATAAAGGAGTCAGCAAAGACAGCGGCAGCAAAGGGAATCGAGATGTTCTCAAGCTTGTTGTTGTTGTTGTTTTTTTTTTTTTACTTCTTTTAGACTAACTTCCCTTTAAGGAATCTTTTCTCTCCACATTTCAAACGGTTGCAGGTTTTAGAGATTATTCTTTTGTACAAATGTAATTAATTTTTTTTCCTAATGTATTTTCTAATTAAATTTCATATATGCCGTAAAAAGACCGACTAACTATTATCATTAGTAAATAGTTCAGACATAGAAATTTCCAAAATGCCTCCAAATAAATTGTTAAATTTATTTTATCAATAAGATTAATAGAGAAGTTTACCATTAAATAAATATAATAGCAATATGCATCTCTAAACTGTTTTAGGTTTCGAAGATTTATTTTCAAAATTACGATTTCAATTTCTGGAGTAGCTCAGTTGATTAGAGCTACGCAGGTTCAATTCCTGTCCCCTAGTAAAAGTCGTTGCTTCTACGAATAATTCCCATACACATTAATAAATTAGTAAGAACTTTAACCAGATCTATGTACATAATATCACCTAAATTCATTAGTTAACTCTTAATCAACATTTTCAAAAGTACCCACATTGCGATGTGTTGTAAAATATTTTATAAATATTCTTATACCATATGTATGAGATATCACCGAGTGGTCTTCAACGGAGACGGAAATAACGCTTTCAGCACAAAATCGGCAATTAGATGAGAATCGATTAATTTATAAATGGATGGCATTGTTACTTAATTACTATTCATCCTTCATATCTGCCTCGGCACTTTGTTTTAATCCCAATATTTTCCGAAACGTTCCCATTACGAGGTTTTTTAAAATGATTAAAAGCGTTTCAGATTATCGAGAGAAAGGAAATTATGTTCCATTTCCCATTATTGGATACAGTAAATTTAAGCAATTAATGCCAAGCACATGAGGATTTTTTAATTCATAGGACATATACCCTATCGGCTTTATCTTCTCGTCTGTATTAGTGATGAGCAAAATCGATCTTAGTTTTAAAGTCTGAGTTTCGGTCATGCAGAAAATGAAAGACCAAATCAAAGGCTCAACTTGCAAGACCAAAACCAAGATCAAGATCAAAACCAAGCGACACTTGAATAAGAACAAAAGGCCCATTTAAACCCTTTAAGCTTTTCAAAACAGTATCATACACATTGAAAAATTAAATACTAACATTTCCACGTCTTATATTTGAATAAAATCATTTGTTAAGACTATTATAATGAAAATTTGAAAAAATGACGATCTCGTTCTTACCTTTTCCTTGAAAGTACCGCGTTTGCAAAAACTTATTTATTTATTGATTTATTTATTTACAACAGTAATAACGTATGGAAGCTATTACAAAATTCAAGCATCCTGGGGAAGCTTATATAGTGCAAGTTTGCAAAATATAAATAATATATATTAATATAATAAACAATCAAAAGCTCTCGCACTCGGTATCAACGGGCAAAATTATTAAGCAGGACTAACGTAGAATTAATAAAACACAAACCGAAATGTATCGTCGACAAAATTAATGAAAAATACATGATCCGAAAATCAGGATTAGATGATAACTTAACATAAGCTTTAATTAATATATAAGAATACGTTCTTTACTTACTTTCACTGGGTTTACTCTAATTATCTTTTCTGGCTAATTTAAATATTTTTATCTAATACTTAATTCTGTGGTTAGGCCAAACTAGAAATATTGTAAATGAATTAGCATTATGTACTAGCACTAAATCAATAAAATGTATTGTACACATCCAAATATTAAACTTAAACAATAAATAAGTAAAATAAGAAATATATTATTAAGTTAATTGATGTGGTACACCATACCTAAGTGCTGAAGTGATCAAAAACAAGGGACACCACATGCATTTTTAAAGAAATTTCAATACAGTGTTATGGTTTGCATAGCTGTTGAAGACTTCCAGAATAATTTTGTTTACACCTTGTAAACTAATAAATGAAATTTTCTGATTTTCCATGAAATAATAATAAGGACAGATTAATCAACCCGTGTATCATTTATCATTGTACCGTATGTACTTTGCAATTATTAAATATATATGGGATCGGTCGATCGTACTTCTCATCAAAACAAAAATTTCTCGAAAAAGCATGGGTAGAAGCCACGGGTAACTCAATTGGTTAGAGATCGAAGCGCAAATTCGAAGGATACGGGTTCGATTCCTGCCGCTTCGTCAAAGTCGTAGTTTTTTTTCGAGTAATTCCAACATATGATTTAAGAAATAAGATGAAGAGATACGACTGGAGATAAAACTCGGCAGTTACGCTGTTGTTAAATCGTTGAGCTGTTATGTTACGTTTTGCTGTGCATTTGAGGGCAAATACAATATCAGAATGTCCGAGTGTAGGCTCGAAAAACCATTGGCAGCGATACCACGATCAATTGGTTAGAGAGCACCGAAGAACCAATTCGAAGGATGCCGGTTCGAGCTCTGCCCACTGGTGACTTTCTTTGCTTTTTTCAAGTAATTCCCACATATATTACTTTTATACTTTAATTTTAGACAGGTGATTATGCTCCCAATTAAAAGATTATTCAATATTGATTATGGTTTTACTTTTAAGGAATATTGCGGTTTGTTGCCGATTAAGGTTTGTATTAATTTACTTGGTTTGCATGAAAATTGCTTATTTTTCATAGTAGGAATAGGTGTAAAATTTGTAGTTTTCGATCATACCTTTTAATTTCAAATTAAATGTATCTCGTTTTTCAAAAAATAAATCAAAATAAAATTTTAATCCAAAATCTTGATATTTCCTTAATTTCTCTAAAGTATCTCGACGACATTGCGTTCATATTCTATTAAATCGTGTTCAATATTCACTTAAAAGAATAATATATTTGAGCTGCAACAATTTGCCTAGTTTGTTTTCCAACTCCTTTCTAATTATGCAAAGTCTGACCTTATTTTATTGCACTGCAATGCACCAAACTTTTGAATTAAGTGAAAGTTTTCTTCCAAAGACTTCTTGGAGCTACTTGTGCCTTTATTTGCACAAAAAGATTTCCGACAAAGTTTCAGGGAATACTCAAGTATTTGGGTACTGAATGCAAAACTAAGAAACATCATCCCAAAATAAGAAGTAGGTATACTGCAGAAAGAGAATATTAAATTTGCAAGTTTTTAAAATTCTTGAAAATCGAGAAAGACGATAACATGAAATTACCAAAATTTTAAATATTCACAGACCGATTTGCTCATTTAATGGTTGTTGCCCGCAACTGCTTGGTACATTATCCCATTTTAAAATTATAATTTGTAAAATAATTTCAATGACCATAAGTGAAATTGATTGAAAGTAATTGCACTGCATTTAAGCCTTTTATGCTGATGAGAGGCTTCTGTTATTATGATCACTATGATGATGATTAATGCCATTAGCTAGTGAATAATTCATAGGCCATAACAACTGCCTCGTGGTGATAAATATATTTTTTAATCTATGAATATGATGCATATCTGGTTTTTTGAAAACCTGCGTTTAATTAATATATTATTAAATTTCAGCTTTGCATTTAATTTTAATCATTTCAAAATTAATGTAATGAAGGGACAATAATTTAGTGAACAATGTTGTATAACATAATCGTTGCACTAATAAAATTGTCAATTTTCTTTATTAATTAAAATTCATTCACACACTTTGCTACTATACTACCTATTAATCGGATGAAAATAGCATTGGTTTGCCTCTAGGACGAATTGTATAGAAACAATACCTCCATAAATTGTACATAATTGGTCAATTAGTCCTATTGATTAGTAAGCAATAAGGAATTTTTGTAATATAAGATTAGTTTTTGAAATAATATTCTTCAATTCAATTTGATGACAAATAAAAAAAAATCAGACAAGTGCGATCTGAACTAGCATGGAGAACTATGCTATTTTAAGACCATGAACTTCTTATATATTTGCCTGTAATCTATAAGTAAAGAATTATTTTTCGTATTTTTTCAAAAATTTTAGGCTCAGTAGTTTCGAAGATAAAGGGTGAATGGTAATCGATTTGCTTAAATAATATTAAAACTATTTATTTTAAAATAATAAAAAAAATTTATATTTCTGAGACCCTGAGACAACAAACCCTCATTTGATGGTGTAACATTACATTTAGGAAAACTTTTTTTTAAATTTTCTAATTGGCCCCCCAAATGTGACCTCCATATTCAAAATTCATTTATTTACGTTACACGTCCGTGAAATACATATGCATACCAAATTTCAACTTAATCGGTTCAGTAGATTGGGAACAAATTGGCTATGGCAGATGGACATACAGGCAGGCACAAGAGTGATCCTATAAGGGTTTCGTTTTTTGACTCGGTCTTACTGAACCCTAAAAACTATTACAATAATAAGATTAAGATCTAATTTATAAATACTAATAGTATCTAGCTAAAATAAATAATATATTAGATATATGTATACAATTTTTAATAAGTTAAAAAGTAGTGTATTAAAACATTGGCCAAGTGCGGAATATATTTCACGTTGTCGTATTTTAGGCACCATTTTTAATAGTTATCAAGCATTTTATAGAAAACTGTTTTACAAATTGGTTAATAAAAATAAAAAGTTTGACAAGCATAATTTATGTAAAAAAAAATTTATTTTTCTCTCGTAAAAATCTGCCAGGGAATTAAACTTATTTTGTATTTGTAATTTTGGTTAGTACAAATGTGACGCAATATCGTCGATATTGTTGTCAATAATTCTCACTAACCAACTAATGGGATTGTGTCAGATCCCTACCATAAAAAGCCTTATTGAAATTTATTATACACGATTTCGGCTTCATGGTTCTATTGAGAAATGGAAGAGAATCAATTAATCTATCTATCTCCTCTATTTAATATTAATTTATTAATTTAATATGTATTTACGAATGTCTTCAATTCAAAACAACAACAGCATTGAAAGTCAACTTTTTTATTAAGAACTGTAAACTTTTTGTGCTATACATGGTGAAAAATTGTATGACAGGGGGGAAGGCTATCTCAACCGTTTGGGATGTACAAGGTGATTCGTAAATTTCAATTTTCCATGGTATGCACATCACTATTTTATTATTATTTTTTGATCAACTCAACGTAGCGGCATCCAACTCACGCCAAAAATCTCCTATATGAATGTCAAAATTGAATTCGGTCATTTTTTAATTATTTCAACTTAAAACACCTGTAGTTATGGCTTGGATTTTCAACTATGGTCGGTGTTCCTTCTGACTGACCTTTTTTTATATCAAAATTTCTGTCTATTAGTAACAGAGCATCGTGATAGTCCCAAGTATCGCTGGCTAAGACAAAATTATAATTAACTTTTCAGCAGCAATAATTAAAAGTAATTACCTGTGTATGCTAAACAAACATTCCCGATCATTTTTGGAGACATTTTATTCATTTTACGACTTTTGAAGAGCAATAAAACAGTAAGATACCAGTAAAGGTTTTCCAAATAAGAGATTTTTATACCTCTATTTAACCTACACATGTCGTAGCTTGCTGGAAATGTAATATGAGCAATGTGATAAAATCTAAAGGTATATTAAATACATTAATTTCGGAGAAAATGCGAGGAAAACCTGAATTTTACCAAAATTAGAGATATTTTCCAAATTCGAAAGTGAGTGTACCTGCATTGGGTAGTGGTATGTCAACATTGTTGACATCTTTAGAAAGGATATTAGAATGGGATTGGCGTGAGTTAGATATCGCTACGTTAAATTAATCAAAAGTTAAAAAATAATAGTGATGTGCATACCATGGAAAATTAGATTTTACGAATCACCCTGCCATAACATTTTTCGCTTGTCTAGGTGAGATCTTTAATCCAACTCGTTTTGGCATACCCATTATAAAACACCCTGTATAGTAAATATTCATATGCAATAAATATGAATACTTAATCATTTTAAATATGATAGAAATTATTTGTTTATACCTTATATCTTTAGTAACAAGACTGTACCTACATACCTACCTAAATGATTATATTTGATGTAAGCAAACCTAAATTGAACCCTCAGACCTCAATAGGTTGTCCGGTACAATAACATTTTTATTTTTATTTATTAATTAAAAGTGTTTTTGTTTGAACTAGGAGACATAATATTTTTTACGAATTCATTAAAACATTAATACTCGTTTATAAATCTGACAATTCGGAAATAAATTAACATTTATAAAATTTATATACAAAAAATTTAAAAGTAAAAATATAGCACTGAAGATCAACAAAGTTCTGATAAAATAAGTATAACTAACATTTTTAATTACTACTTAATTTTGAAAGATTTGTAAAAATATATTTTCCAATATTTAAATAAAACATATTATTATAATTCAGGGGTATACAATCAAAGTTGGTAAAGTCCACAGTGCCAAAATGTTCAGTAAACGATAAAAATGATTATTCTAATAATTACAGGTAACTATTCTAATGTTAAACATTATTTATATACAGAATGTAATACATTACGGAAATACAAGTGTTCATCACGCTCAGTTCAATACTTTTGAGTAAAACGTTAAGAATAAGATGGACTTTCCCAGTTTTGTTACCAAGTTTTGGACTTTACTAATTTTGTAACTGAATGTTTAGGACTTTCCTATATTTGTTACCAACTTTCTGGACAGGGTTGGATTCAGGCGTCAGTAAAATGGAGGCAATTGAGCCTTCCTATTGGTCGAAAAGGACTTTACGCAAATTGAAACTCAATTCACTTGGACTTTGCTAGGTTTGTTTGTAAAGTCAATTTTTAATTTGAAATAACAGTCGAGATTACTAGAATTTGTATAAAATTATTCTACGGGGTAAATATACCTAGTCTTGCCATAAATTCTGTCACACAATTTCTAATGCGCGCTTTCTCAGAAATTAGCCTGGAATTGTACCGTTTTGTTGCACATTGTAACAAATGAACTGTACGGCGTAATATTCCGATCAGTTTGGTGACAGTCTTTGACTCGTAATCATGTAGTGGGGAGTAAAAGAAAATCGTATCGCTGTAATAGCACCCCATAAGTATGGACAAAATGCTTCTGAAATTTTGAATTTGTTGAAACCGCTAAAAATAACAAAAAGATTCATTTATCGTGCCATAGAACGATTTAATGAAACCTTAGGCATAGATGATAGAGCAAGGACCGGTCGTCCACGTACCATTAGAACAGTCAGTGCCATCAAAACTGTCCGAGAGCGAATCCGTAGAAATCCACCGCGCAAACAAACAATTTTGTCGAGGGAGTTGGAAATCTCCACAAGATCGATGAGTAGACTCATTCGAGATGATCTTCATATGAAGGCTTATCGTCGGTCAACAGCCCACATGTTGACTCCACGGTTAAAGGAAATAAGATTGGAAAGACGCAAGAATCTCTTGCTTTGGCACGCAACCATTGGTCATGAGAACATCCTCTTTACAGACGAAAAAATTTTTACTGTGGAGCAAGTTTTTAATAAACAAAATGATAAGGTTTATGCAACGTCATCAGAAGAAGCTAAAAAAACCGTTCCCAGGATGCAACGAGGCCATCATCCAGCTTCTGTAATGGTTTGGTGGGGTGTATCTCATAAAGGTGTCACAACACTCCATTTTTGCGAAAAAGGAGTCAAAACCGGTGCGGCGGTTTATCAAACCAACGTGATGGAAGGTGTTGTGAAACCTTTATCGCAAACTCTCTTCGGTGGACAACATTGGGTCTTCCAGCAAGACGCTGCTCCTGCTCACAAAGCAAAAAGCACACAAGAGAGGCTTTGCAACAACATTCGTGATTTAAAAGCTTGTATAAAGCTAAAGGAGGTCATTTCGAGTAAAGCTGTTATTAATTAATTAATAATATCTTATTAAAATAAATTTCGTTGGACTAAACATATTATCTTTTATTGTTTAGATTTAATGCTTCTTTAAAGTAGTGACAGAATTTATGGCAGGACTAGGTAGATACGGAAAAAAATGTGTTGCAATTTAAATCTCACTTTTAAAATTTTGTGGACTTTACCAACTTTAATTGTATACCCCTATTTCGTTCGTTAATATCATTTATTTTGATAGTTTTAGGTAAAAGACACAGATATTAAAAATTTTTTATTTTACCTAATTTTTATATTAAAGTATACATAAATTTCAAAGGTAATTTAATATAGCAACGTCCATTTTCTATCGAAATTAAATAGGTTTTTCTTAGAATTGAAAACACATTTAAGAATATTTGAGTTTTAATAAAAAAAAATGTTCAAATTATGAAATGAAATGCCCCATCAGTCACGAAATAGCTCTACTTTAAATTCTATAAGTGCTTTACCTACATAAATATTTATTTTTCCGAATACCTCTTATTGCTGGAAAAAATAAAATCAATCATCAACAAATTCAAAGGATATTCAAATAACTCGAAATAATTCGTATCAATCTAAAAAGCTTAAATTCCCCGAAAGTATTACATAGGTTCACATGGTAGAGTGGTATCTGATTTTATAAATTGCCTTACAGAGAAGTTTTCCGCTTTTATTAAGGTACTTGAACTTTCTCATATTAAAAATCAATTTCATCCTAAAACACGAATCATGTGATTCATATAACTTTCTACTAGAAATTCTCAAGAAATTCAATTTTGAATTAAACTCACGTGTCCAAAAATAAATACTCTTCAGAGGGAACTTTAATTACGCAAGCAGTCGCAGTTACAAGTTTTTGTCCCCTGCAAAGAGTAGAAAGTTCATGAAAGGAAAAGTTACATCCGCTCTTCACTCGCAATCGGATCGATGTTTCCTAAAAACGTTTATACTTATGGGACATTTTTGATGTTTCCGCCGTTCGATTTACCTAAAGTTAATGAAAACGGTTCGATACACAGAAAGACATTGTCTGTTTCCATTAGAAACACCCTCCCGCAACTAAGGAGAATTTTTGTGGAAAGCTATTTTTAAATTCACCAAAGAGACACAGAGTTGTCTTATTCTTTGTAAAGTAGATAAACATGAAAACGTGCTCTGCTCGTACTCCAATGCTCACGAGATTTAGCTGGTAGAACGTCTTCATATGCAAATTCTCCTGTTCTAAAAAGCTAAACAGTTTTCTTATACGTCTCCTTCTGAGCTTCTTAAGACGATGTCTATCCCTCTCTCTATTCTGCGGCAGTTGAGCGGAAAGGGTCAATTGCAATTGTATAGGCTTGGGTCGCGTCAACTAATTAGACCAACAGCAGTGCGACAAATGGGAGAGGAGCATTGTGCACTTTTCACGACAGAACCGAGCATATTCGGCCCGTCAGCCTCACTGAATTCGTGCTTTATACTGAAGTTCGATCAGAAAAAACTTAGTCAGTGTCTAACTCTGAGTCTTGCAGAATTGATGCCTTCTTAGTTCCGCACCGGATTACGTGACCACGTTACTCGAACGAAATGATTCCAATAGAAAAGGCGACAACTTACCTAGGTTTCGATCTGAGTACTCAAAAGGTTAGTGAATGTGCACCTTTTACGTTATTTTATTTGATTGCCCCCAATCGAGCAAATTGCAGATATTTTCGTTCACTTATCTGCCTCGTTAATGACCTTAAGCCCTCTCGTTAGAGAGTTTATTTGCTTATAAACGACCTTCAAAGTTATCAAAGCTTCAATTTGCTTTACAGCTCAAATCTGTTCAATTGGGCTCGCGCTTGGAAACACTTGTTTACGCCGAGGTGAAGTTCGATGACGACTTGCCTGAGTTTAATACCTCCGGGGGTGTAAATTCCGGCAAACACAAAGATGAGTAAGTGGATTCCATAAGATCTCTAAAGAGCAGTTAAGAAACCCTTAAGCTTTTAAAGGTTTTTCGCACAGCCGGTCATGTGGGTGAAGGCTCTGGATATGGTCTTGAACAAGCTGATTGCTCAAGGCGCTAATCTTACTACTGTGGTCGGGATAAGTGGTTCTGCACAGGTAAGCTTAGTACCCGTAGTCTGTTTTAAGATACTCCTTACATAATACAAAAATCAATATATAAACAAGCATATTTACATATGTAATACTGGCCTTATAACATATATAAAAAATTAAGGTAGATAGAAAAATAAAATTTATAAGGATATTATTTATTATTTTCAAAAGAATAAATAAAAAAATCTAAAACAATATGCCACTAGATTTCTTCTTCAAATCGCGTGAACTTGATATTTTTGCACTATATTTGACCTTTATATTAACATTTCCTTAAATAATCCCTCCACAGGAAATATAAAAGATACCGATTTTTTTGTTTTTTTTAATTAAAAATTGAAAATTACTGAAATACCTTCTGTTCGCGAAACGGAAAACTATTTGACGTAATTTATGGCAGTAACGAAATTCAGGTTAAAATTTTATAATATTTCCGGCGATTTTACGTAAATATTAAGGAATATTTCCTTCATGAGATAAAATGAATAAAATGAACGTAAATGCAACGTCGAATTTGCGTAGTGTTTCCCTAATTTCGACTTATTTTTTACCTCATTCAAGACTTATTTACATATGTATGTGTTATTTTATATGGAATTTTATTTACTATACATACATCCCCTACTGAGTATTAAAAACATTATGAACAAGTCAAACATAGCTTTAAATTGACTGATAATAACATTTATACATACCATAAATATAATAAAACGTGAAAATTACAGACATTTCAAACTTGTTTTTGTCGAGATATACCATAGACCCTTTATTTAAAGCTAAAGACATTTTATTGATAAATATGGCAACGATACCTCAGTGTGCGGTAGTTTATTTCGTTATGGATTATACAGTTTTTGTCCTTCCATAAATCTGGCCTCTTCTTACGGATCGACTCAAGCAAACGCCGCATTACGGCTAAATATTACTCTCTATTGGCTGTCTAACCCTCTGGTAAGAATTCGCCGTGGAAAACACTGCAATAATTAAAGAAAAAAGTCAGCATAACTTTGATTTTGAACGGTTTTTTGAATTTTGCTTCGTTTTCGAAGCGTCACCACTGGGACGATTGTTGACTGGTTTGAACCTCATACTCAGAAACCCATGTAGCCATAAATGATGTGGTGAACGTCGTGAACCACTCTGACATCTTAATTTACGCTGACGACATGAAAATCTCCAAACAAATCTCTAACACATCCGACTCCTTCCTTCTTCAAACCAACCTGAAAAATTTCTCTACCTGGTGTTCTAAAAACGTCCTCGACCTCAATGTTTCCAAATGCCAATCGATCACCTTCTCCCGTAAACGTTCCTCCATTTCTCCCAGATCCTATCTGCTTTCAGGAGAATCCATACCTTCGGTCAACTCCCTTTGCGATCTTGGCGTTATCTGTGATAGTGAGCTTAACTTCCGATCCCATTTCGATCACATCATTAGTAGTGCCAATTCTGCCCTAGGCTTCGTCAAACGTTGGTCAAAGGAATTCTCCGACCCTTATGTAGCTAAATCTGAGAAGATGTAGAGCTTCTTCGTTAGGCCCATTCTTGAGTACGCTAGTCAGGTTTGGTCACCTTCCCAATCTACAATCATCAATAGAATTGAATCAGTTCAACGCAGATTCATTCGTTTCGCGTTGCGTTACCTTCCCTGGACAGACCAGCTCAACCTTCCTCCATACGAAAGTCGCCTTCAACTTATCAACCTTCAGCCCCTTTCCTTACGTCGTGATATCGCCGATATTACCTTCGTCCATCAAGTCCTCTCTGGTTCCATTGACTGTCCCGAGTTCCTACACAGCATATCCCTTAAAACTAACCCTCGGAATGTTAGATCTTTCCCCATATTTCGCCTCGAAAATCATCGTACTAATTATGGTCACTCCGAACCCTTCACTAGAATGCTGCGCAAGGCCAACAGCTCTACTGTTTTCGACTTCCATATGGACAAAACATCCCTCAAGCAAGCTCTTTATTCACATAACCCACCACCAAACTAACCCTTCCTGCATCCCCCCTAATATTTGTCTGTTTTCGGTGCTTAGTTTAGTCTAGTTTTAGTTTTAGTTTTTAATCACATACTGTAGCTTGCATTAAGCGAACTAAATAAATAAATAGAGTCGTTTGCATGCTCCAAAATCAATTGCCAGAAACCTTTTTTCGATATTCTTTTTGTGAAAAATCGGAATGTTTCGATATAAATCTAGTTTTTACTAAAACCTATAAATGTTTATTTTAACCTCATTATTTAAATATAATAGGAATTGTAACAAATCAATTTTATTTACTAGCAACATGGCACAATCTACTGGAGTCAATATGGTGTACAGACTTTAAAGCGGCTTGATTCCAAAAAACTTTTACAGGAGCAACTTCATTCTGCTGCATTTTCGGTTAGCAATTCTCCCATTTGGATGGACGGTTCAACAGAAAAGCAGTGTACTGAAATGGAATTGGCAGTAGGAGGACGTGATGAAATGGTCACGACAACTGGATCTAAGTGCTACCCCCGTTTTTCGGGACCACAAATTCGCAAAATATACCAAACTCAACCGGCAGCATACGAACAATCGCAGAGAATCTCTTTGGTTTCGAGTTTTTTGGCATCGCTACTCCTTGGAGATGTTGCCCCAATTGACTATGCTGATGGATCCGGCATGAACTTGTTAGATATAAAAACCAAGGAATGGTCCCAAAAGTGTTTGGAAGCCTGTGCTCCTGATCTAGAAAGACGCCTCGGAAAGCCAATATATACTTGTTCCATTGTAGGATATATTGCTCCGTACTATGCAGAGAAATATGGATTTTCTACAAAATGCAAAATAGCTGCTTTCACCGGAGATAATCCGTCGGCGCTTAGCGGAATGTTGGTTGCAAACAACTGGCTGGCAATATCGCTTGGCACTAGTGACACTATCATGGTAGCTCACACCGAGCCTAAAAAACTTCATGATGGACATGTTCTATGCCATCCAACTGATAATAGTTTCATGATTCTGTTATGGTAGGGTAATTATCCCTTTAGACCATTTTTTTTAATTCCAAACAGTTTCAGAAACGGATCTCTGGTAAGAAGCGAACTAAAGCGCAGATACGCAAAAGACAGTTGGAAAACTTTCAATGAACTTTTGGAAACTACTTCCTGTGGAAATGATGGGAATATAGCAATTCATTTTCATACCTTAGAAATAATTCCAAGCGCGAAAGGCATATTAAAATGGGAGGGTACTTTAGGAAATTCCAAAAATAAATTTAAAGAAGTTCAAAGATTTGCATCAGATAGCCATGAGGTTCGAGCACTTATTGAGGGACAAATGTTACAGAGAAAAGCTGTAACAACCGAAATTGGGTTTACATTTAGTAAGTATTCATTAAAATTATTACACTGTATTATTAAATTAATTTTAGATAAGAACACCAAAATTTTGGCAACCGGAGGAGCTTCAGTAAATAATTCAATTTTACAGGTTATATCGGATGTTTTTAATGCTCCTGTTTATATTCAGGTGGGTTAATTTTAAAGTCAATCAAAATGAAAATAAAAATATTTTTTCTATTTTAGAAAACCGCTGAAGCCGCTCTTTATGGAGCCGCATTTCGAGCAATGTATAGTGTATATCTGAGTTCCTTGAATGCTTCTGATAAACCTGAAAATTACGAAGAATATATTGGAAAGCACGCTACAAATCACTTGGAACAAATATGTACGCCACATAAAAATTCTTTAGAAATTTATTCCCCAATGGTGGAAAAATACAAAGAAATGGTGAAAACTTTAAAAGCCCGTCATTGTTCATAATGCAATTCCATTCACTTCTTATCACAGAACATTCCAAAAGGAGAGGAAAGACAAAATATTTCTGGAGACTGTGATTATTTTATATTTTGTATGACATTTATTCAGTAATTGAACATAGAAATAATTATAACTACTTTTGAAACTTTTGAAAAATTTCTCAATATCCACTTACAACAAAAAACTGTTCTTCCGACAGACAAAAATACATAAAAAGAAAGGCCAAATAATTATAAAGTAATTTGAGGTAACAGAAAGACCCATTTTCAGATGCATACAACAAAATTCTCATAACGATTTTCGTACATCGATTTTTGAATCTTTATCTCCTCTCATCAGATGTGATTTCCACCATAAACCATTGGAATATAACTTATCGTTTTACAGTTTTGCTAAATCTTATTGCTTCTGCACTCAAATATACACGTATGATTTGAAGAAAACTGATTTTAATAATCTAAATGGTTTTTTGGAAAATGTCGATTGATATTATCGCTTAGAGAACCATTCATTGGAGGATGCATATAGAAATTTTCTAGAGGTTATAAAAAATGGCCTAGATTTATATGTTCCTTTATGTCATATTAACAATAACCATCCTAAATGGTTTAATAAATCCTTGCTTCGTTTAAAAAATGATAAAAATAAGGCATAAATCCTGCATATATGAGCATGATAAATATGGTGAAGTGAACGATACCACCATAGTTAATTTCTTAAGGTAAAAGAAAGAATTTGAGTGTTCGCATCGCTTCCTTTAAAAGCAGTATATTTTTTCTACCGAATCTATCATTAAAGAGCTGCGAATTTTGGAGATATAACTTACAAGTTGTTTAGTTTTATTCTACCAAAAGATTACAATTCAACTGTCGCTTAAGGGCTGAGCAAGGAAAAGGGAAATGAGTGGTTCAAGTGTTCTGATAACCATATAAATGATAAACGTAAATCCTCAAGGCTTCCGAATCATTTGGAATATGACAAAAGAAAATCTAATAACATTGAAGATTCCTGTATATCGTTAAAGTTTTCTGATCAGTCTACTGCGATACTACTCCAGCTAATATTTCCAGGTTCTCTGATTGAGACAGCCCTTAGGCAACAGCCTATTGGCGTTTTATCAGTAATTGAATTAGGTATCAGGGAAGCATTAAATAATCTCCAATTTAATTACTATTGCGATTCTGATAACTTATCTCCTGCTCTTCTGAAATCATTATATACCCTTAATTTTTAATTTATCTCTATCCTCTGGTAAATTTCTTGATGTATAGAAAAGATTAACTGTTAAACCAATTTTTAAAAGTGGTTCTAAACATTTGGTTAACAATTAGAGAAATTAATTCCTAAATTATTCGACTGTGTTGTTGCGAATAAATTGTCGTTCTTACGCAAATTTATTTTTTCACAGCAACATGGCTTCTTAAAAGAAAAGTCTACATATTCGTTTTTGTTAATAATCTTCATCAACTTGGAATTCACTCTATCTTTTTACAATGGATTTCTTCTTGCCTGTCCAATAGAAAACAAAAGACGTAACTTGTTGGTGCTTTGCTTAGGGCCTTCAACTTAAAACTTCTAAATGCATGTTATAATTATAACTATGATTTAAATTCGGAAGTTTTACATCATGTTGTAAAGATAGCCGATTTGGGTGTTTTGTTAAACAAAAATCTTTATTTTGTGTTTCATATCGACCATAAAATTTCTAAGGCGAATGCTTGTTTTCATTAAAAGAAGCACTAGGGAATTTACTGATCCTTTCGCTATCAAAAATTTCTATGTCTTCCTTGTAAGATCTCTCTTATGTGGTGACCTATATATTCTGTTCATATACAGAATAGAAGCAGTGCAAACGAATTTCACTAGATTGTTATGTCTGAATACAATTTTTTTAGACATATTTCTCCATCCTATAAATCTCGACGTCTTTTATTTGGTTTAGGAACTTTTAAGTTTAGAAGCGACTGTAGTTGTGCCATGTTTATGAAGTATTTATAAAATGCCCTGAGTTGCTTACTTTGTTAGTGGTCTATGCACCGGTAAGACCACTTCGATCAAGAGGGCTCCTACTTGCTCCTCATCATAGAACCAATTACAGTTCTCTGGAGTTTATTACCAAGTGCATTTCCAAATTTAACTATTAATTAATTAAATTACAAATCTAAAATCTTACACCTTCAAAATATTTCAATTGACTGATTATGTTAGATTTCAATCTCAATTTATAGCTTCGTATTGTTATGTCTGATCTGATCTGTAGACCGAATAAATAAACAAATAATAAAATGTATTTCAAAATAACAAAAACAACAATCACTACATATTAAAAAACTAACTAAAAAATCTAGTCTAGTAGTGGTAAAATAGTAATTCTGCGAGTTCCTCAATGGCACGACTTTTCTGAATATCTGATTTCAAAAAGCTTTTCCAAAACAATAATCGCCAAAGTAGGCACACGTTATTAGCTGCGGTATAGTTTTCTATTTATTTCTCGGAAATCGTTTTTAGGCTAAGTTAGATGAAATAATTTCCTTTATTCAATAAAAATTCATTAGATATAAGATAATGGCACCAAGAAAAAAAAAGCGAGTACGCGAAAAAATCAAAATTTTATTCCAGAGGTTATTGAGAGGTTCAAAATCACGAATAATATAGAAACTGAGCATCGATCTGAACCTCCTTGCAAATTCTCGGAGCAAGAAAAATGCCTCATTATTCAAAAAGTACAAACAAATCCTAAAATTAAAGCTCCGAAAGTACTGGCGGAGAAAACAAATGAGACAGATAAGCCATGCAACCCCAAGCTATACGTCGTGTACTTCATAATGCTGGATATCATAGTCACAATATTACACAAAAACTATTCGTTAATAAAGTCAATGAAGAGCATAATCCGTCGTAATATGACCAGAACCGCAAAACAAGGTAGAGGATCAATAATGGTTTTGGAGGTGTATGGCAGAATCAGTGGCCGGCAATTTGTTCATTATTGACTTTATAATGGATCTATATTTATATTTAAATACCCTGAAGAAAAATTTGCATGCTAATGCTAGGAACTTAGGTTTCGGAAAGTCATTTATTTTCCAACAAGGTAATAGCCCCAAGCATACCTTATATTATATCGACAAGGAATGGTTGTTATATAATATTCCGCAATCACCGGATATTAATATGATCTCTGCGGAAACATCTCGACCCACAAATAAGAAAACATGAGATAGAGACCAAAAATAACCTAATACGAGGCCTATCCTTACAGAAGAATAGTCTAAAATTAGTCCAAATGTCACCCAAAGCATAATGAACTCGATTTCTTCACGAATGAAGGCTTTTATAAAACCAAAAGGATACTTATTATACTAGGAATATAAATTTCAATTAACGAATTTGAAACAGTTCTATTTTTTTCTTACTGTATCTTTTACTCACCAATTACCCAGATTTTGTTAAGTAAGTAAATTAAGTTAAGGCTTTTAAAAAATAAATAATGTCTCATATTGGTACATCTTTCCTTGATAAATGGTATAAATTTTAGCACGAACTATCAATTAGTTTGTTTACGCCAGTTATGTGAGATTACCTCAAGTGCGTTTGGCAATTTTTAATATAGTAGATAAAATTGTAGAACAACGAGTTACTTTGAACAACATTTCATGTGTTGTGGCATTGGAAATAATTCATAAAGCTTATAGGGACTCTGCTATATCTAGAACACAGTCATACGAGTGGTACAAAATATTCAAAGATGGTCATGAAATGATCGAAGATTTGCCTCGTCCTGGACGTACATCGACTTCAAATAGTGAAGAAAACGTGGCCAAAATCAAGGAAATAGTGCTTGAACACCGTCGTGTAACTGACAGTACTCTTATTATACCTAATGTTTTGGCCAAACATGGCACAACTGTCGTTGCTCAGGCACCATATTCGCCAGATTTGGCCCGGAATGACTTTTTCTTGTTCCCCTAACTCAAATTGAGTGAGTTTTGAATCGGTTGATTCGGTAAAAGAGATTTTTTTCGTAAAAAGATTCCAATTCAAACTGGCTTACCGTACATAATACTTCCCCAACAAGAACAGATAGACCTGTGGGACAGTATTTTATAATCTAATCATTATATTTATTTCAGTATTGATACAGTAAACTTATGAATATTTAAATCAAATAGCAACTTAATTTTATTCTTTAATTTTATAACACTAATATGTAGATACCATTTTACGATTTTTTGCTTATGCAAGTTAGGGGCCTTTCTAGTTCGAAGCCCTGTATTATTTGATACTATTTTACGCTATCAATATATGGTATGTGTGTGAACAAAATTTGATTAGAATACTTCGCAATGCACTTACGCAATACAACAAGGATCAGCAAAATCTACAAAAGTCATTTCGGACGTATTTTTCGATACTGAATCTGAATACGTCCGCACAATTTCTTTATCACATCAGAATTTTGAGATATCCTAACCTAAAAGTGCAAAGAAATCGGTTTTTCATTGAGGTTATGTAACAAGACAAGGTCATTTTTATCCATAAAAGTTGATATAGCAGTAGAAAATACTATCCTTTCCCTTAAAAACTCAGTTTAAATCATATTGATATCTTCTTTTTTCTCAAAGATATCATAAATTAAAGTTTATTACACAGGTCTACTAACGAAAAATCGTGTTTTTTGTACTTTTATATAGGTTGGAATATCTCGAAAACCTAACAATTCTGCGACCGGATTCAGGTTCAGCATAGAAAAATACCTCGGAAATGACTATCCTTGTTTTCTGTTTTTTTTTTTGTAGGTCTGTGCTACTCCTTTATCAGGAAAAACCATTATTTATAGATTTTTATTTATTTTCATGATACTGTCTTTGTCATATTATTTAATTAATTTATGTTTCTCCTAATTTATTATTTGAAATTTTATATTAAATTTAATTTAATAAAATTAAAAATATTTCGACTAATTACAAGAAATATAAATTTAAAATTAACGATGATTTTTCCCAGATATAAGAACAAGAAATTCTCCAATGTTCGTGAACCGCAACAAAACGACGCCCGCGTAAAAAATTATAATAAATACATACCTCTATATATGTAAATTTATAAAACAATATTTAACTACGAAACAGTTTGATGACAAAACTGAGCGAGAAAAATTAATTGTAATTAATAATTTTTCTGAGAGACTGGATCATCTTTTCCCTTTGTGATTTTTTCTTTTACTTTAGCTATTGATATTTCAACATGCAAAATTTTGAATCTACAGAACGTTGAGTTATATATTTTGTGTACTATTGCATCCATGTTTCGAGTGGGGTATTAAACGATTACTGCTTGGTATTTAAATTGAATTTATATCCCTTTCCCCTTCAGTTTACCGAATACCATTGTCCCAGAGACCTTTTATAAATATTTACAATAATTACATGCTACATTAATTAGGGACGTGCTAATTTACAGCAGCATACATTTTTTGCTGATTAAAAGTGCAAAATAATTTTATAAGAGAGAACAGACATTTTGGCTCACATTTTCTGTTTTCATATCGCTTTAAATCAATGGTTATGAAACTTTACAGTTTAAATACGTATTAATGAGCAAAAATAAACTAAATAATATCTGTGTAAAAATAAATTCACAACCGAACGTAAAAAAAGGAATAATCCAACAAGGATAATATTTAATCTCGCAAATCTCAAATCAGACCGAAAGGTCAGAAAATCATTTTAAAATTTCCCTAATCTATTTGCAGAAACTGAATTAAATACTCAACCTCATAAATCTGCAGATAAATGCGATCAATTTTCATTGTACTTGCATTTCAATAAATTATAACCTGAAAGTTGGAAAAATTCATAAAATTTTAAACTTTCCGCGGTAGTGTGAAATTTTTGGTTGGATTATGTCGCGTTAACATCGCAATTGGTTTCAACAGATAAACGTAATCCTCTTACATAAGACCAGGTGCGGACGCTGTGGGAATCCAAAAATATTAGAGAGAAAAGACAACCAGAGTGCGGCATAAAGCCCGAGATTATTCATACCCGAAAATAAGTTTTTTTTTTAATAAATTTATTAATGTTCGCGAATAATTCGCACATATTAAATTTTAAAAATTTTGTGGATATCCTCTAGGGAGGAGAAAAGTATCACATTTTAATAGGCTGGGGAGTTGTCCAAAATTAGGTTTAGGCCCAGAAATAATCTATTCAGACCGCATTAAAATATAGAAAAGGCAAAGAAAGCCAACCGAATAAAGGCGTATTGCTATCCTTATTTAATATTAATTAGAAAAGCCAAAAAGTCCCTAATAATTTCAAAAGGTTCCAAAGAACGATGGGCTCCCACTTTAGACCCTTTGGAAAATTGATATCAGATTTGATAAAGTCCGGGCTGGATGACTAGCTGAAGCGATACTGGTTTCTATTCGGAAAAGTCGAGTCCCCGAAGGATCACTTCGTACGCGTGCTTAAGGGTTGAATCAGTTATCCCTTTTGAAGGTTCACTTGCTGCCTGCCAGCATATGTGTACCGTAAATAATTACATTAAGGCTTCCTCCAGGGATCTTCGGATTTAGTCCTTCAGGGATGCCATTTCTTTCCTTCCTTAAAATGTAGTTACTCAAGTGAAAGTTTATTAGACGTTAAGTATTTCCTCCGGAAGTTTTACACGCAATAGACCGAGGAAGGATCCTATAAGATTTAATGGCTTTCTAATTTTTAAGGTTCTCTTCCAAAATATGTGGTTCTGATGAATTATTTAATGACTTTAGCTACGGGGTTCCTTCATTAGGACCATCCACCTCTTTTCAAAAACTGTTTTACCTTTACAATTTATACCAAATCCAATTTCCATTTTTTTTAGATTCCTGTTACAGAAGTTAATAGGTACAGATAATATTTTTAAGTACTAACTGAACTAAATTATGCTAAAGGAATTACTACTTTAATATTTAAAATGTTCTTCTCTTTTTAAATGTAATTCAAAACCATAGACTTTTAAACTCTAATTAGCAAAATAAACGTAATGCGAATACGAATACGAAATAAAATCCAATGGCGAATCATTTAAAAAGTGATTGGTTAATGAATCAAAATCGATGTCAATCAGTATAGTGCTGCCGATTAACGTAGACATAACTGCAATATTGACTATATTATAGCCTCTCATAAATCTTTGTAATCACGAAAAAATGTAATCTTGCAATTAAAAAAATAAAATAAAAAGAATTATAATAGAACATTCGTTAAAAACAAGTAAACCCTTTTTTTTAAAAAAGAGATAAAATTTTAAAATTAATAGAATAAAAGACTATTTTTATATTTGGTACGACCAAATTGTACATTTAAAACAAAATAAATAAGAGAGAAACATTCCCTTTTATTAAATTATTTTATTTTTTAATTAATTAATTTAATAGCTTATAGTTGAGCTTTGATTCTTGCTAAAAAAAAAATGGTTCAGTCATAAATTGTCACATTTAAATTAACGTAACAACCACTATCAGGAAGTTAATGTAGAGTAGTTTTTTTTAATTTTGCGATAATGTAACGATAATATGTAAGTGTCATATATAATTTTTCAAAACGTCTTCGCAGTTTTCATATGTAGAACGGAAATATCCGTATTATATTGTTTTCCTGAGTACAAAATTTTATATTCTCCCGGAAAAAATATATTTCTTTGAAATCAATATAAACAATATACCGCCGGAAACCGGAAATTAAATTTTGGTAATACAATTTAAATAATATAAAAGTTAAACTGAATGTTTTCAATTTTTAAAATGATTCTGATCTCTTATCACGTGGAAGGAAATGGACAATTTTTGTTTGAATTGGAAAACTCACTGGGTAGGAAAGAATGGTCCCATATTTTAAAGCGAAATTCTGGAAAATAAAAATATGATACTATGTACAAATAAAATAAAGATTTTGAAAAACAGTCGAGTTTTTCTCTTTTATGAAGAACTTATTTATTATAATGTGAAGCTGGTTGGTTAATGTACTTAATTTGAACCCTAGAGCAGACTTAAAACTTGCTCAAATATTTATTACTACTACTTCAAGAGATATCGATTTTGATTGCTTTTCAATAATGTTTGAAATACAAATCCCTAAGAATTATTATATTTTAAAATGTACTTTCAATTTGATGCCACACACGATAAGGTTTAGACCAGAAAAACATTTTTTTATATATATTTTTCCAAATCTAGTACGAAATATTAAAGATATGTTTTTCTTTAACGTTTAAATAAAATTCATTTTTACGTCATTGACCTAAATAATAAGTAAAACGATGATTGAATTCATGATTGATTGATTATTTACAATTTAAATTATCATTACGACAATTTGCAATTGAAAACTGTAAGTTAATTTAAACAATTTTCATTGAATATTTAATTGAATTTTAGTATTTCACTACTCAGATCTATGAAACTATATTTTTCTATGTAGTTTTAAAATATCAGATGTTCAATCATAGAGCGGAACACAGTAATTTACATTGAATTAAAACGAAGGTCTTTTTTATGAAAGATACATTGTTCTGGTTTGCAGGGATCCTACATATGACTGGGATCAATTAAAAATGTCCCTGGCTTTTTTTAAATTAAAAATTAATTTATGCTAATCAATAATTTCCATTATAACTTGCATAATTTGAAACTAATTATTAAATATCATAAATATAATTAATTGGAAATTAAAATTTAACACAACATACATTAATTATTTTCCGATCCGTACTATAGATTGAGACTACATATAGTTTGTGGTCATTTGTGGCGTAGAAAATTGTACACTAACTACAGACTATTTACAAACTATTTATTCTGGAATTTCCTGTAAACTTATAGTACGTATTATAAAACTGTAACTCTTATTGGCCTTTGTTGTATCACAATTTTAATTATAAAGCGAAAATCTATATTTCTGATACAAGAAAAATCTATGAGTTACTGAACGCGTTAAAATGTATATGCTTCTTCGTAATTTTAAATAATGCCATAAAAAAACGTCCAATGATAAAATCATTCAGACCTGTTCTTGTTTTCTTCCTTACTTTTATTATTTTATAGTATATACTTAGCTAGTTAAGGAAATCCCCTTATAATAACCATTCCTTCTTTTTATTTTGGGTAGATTTTCAATTAATAATACAACTTGTAAAATTCTACTTCGCTTAAATTTGACAAAATTATATGTTCTATTTTTAAATGGGCTACAAAGCACTTACACTATGCTCTCAAAATTTCACTTTCATAAAATTTCTCGACTTAAGTATTTACTACCATCGAAGATAAAAAGTAGTTTAGCCCTGCGAAAGTGTTTTCCACTTTAAAAAATCATGTAATATAAACATTCATTTATTTGCTGTAGTTTCGTACCTTCGGCTAACTTTCGTTTCATATATGTTTACCTGATGTAATGCTTTGATGTAGTAAAAGGACCTATTTCAGAGATAAGAAAATAAATATTTGCTTTAAAACGTTTTTCGTGCATAAGGGCTAGACTTGAATACTTTTTGGGAAATAAATTTTTTAGAGAAACGCAAGAGAAGATAAAGATGACAAAAATCAATTATGTACTTCTATTCTAACTTCAAATAGGAAAACAAGTAACCCCTTCCTTTCCGGAACTCGAATTTCATATTAGGATTAGAAAGTGTTAAGAGGATATCACTTCTATGTGATTTAAATTTAGTACGTAGCTTAGAAGCAATCTATTATATAAGCTGTTTTTTTTTCTTTGGAAATTGTATAAATCTACCACAATACCATGAAGATATGTAATATTTTTAAATTCTAAAGCAATTGGTAAACTCGTTGTTTTGATTTCAATCCTTGAAAAACCGCAAGCTATACATAAAACCTAAAATCTGTCAAATCTGATTAAACGGCCTCTCATGCTTCGTCCGAGCAGGGAAGTGTTTTTGTACCAAAGAAGAGAAGATCTAATTGGCTCGAACAGCAGATGTAATCAATTTAATGGACTGGAAAATTTTTCCTCTGAATCCATGGGAAGTGAAAGTGGGTCACACGTGTGAATGGTACCATGCCAGGAAATGAATAAAAAACAGCACTAGTCTAAAACTGTTTAAACACCTATTTTAGAGTCGTCGAAAAGTTTTGTTTTCTATTGTTTAATTTTTAAGTCGTGAGTTCAGGTCCTGACAAAACTCCATCAGAATTGTTTGAGGGACGAATGATATTACCGGATCTTTGCTCTTTCTAAATTAAGGATACTCAGTGAAGCTTGAAATTAACAAATCTATGTAGTGAAATCATGCAAGGATTTGCCAGCAGCTTCAACATTTTTCATTAACTTTTTTGTTCTTATGGATGACTGAGTTTACAGGTTAAACAGCCAGCTAGAAAAACAATAATTTACCTCGAAGAGAGAAGACTAAAAACGTTCTGTATTTTCACTTATTTTCTAAACCATATTCGTACGAATTCCAGATGATCTTACCATTAAAATAAATAAATCTACAAAATAAAATATCATCGTAAACTACGATTATTTGACTTCAAAAATTATTCGAAAGCATACATACTAGTGACTTCTTTAATTTATACATATATTTCTCAATATTATAATTTAAGATTGTGACTTTTTAATGGCTTCTATTAAAGGTCATAATATCGTTTCAAGGAAAAATTATATTTTAGATATTTAAATTGGGGCTCTTATTATTATTTATAGTTTCACATTCTTTCGTTATACGAATTTTTTCAAAACACCTCTCGAGATAAATTCCTTTACCATATATGAGGACAGTTTGATAAGTCAGTGACTTTTTGAATAAAAGATATTTTTTCTGCGTTTTATTTTTCAGCATAGTCTCCTTTCAGGTCTACATATTTCAGCTATTTTACACTATTTTTATTTTTTCCAATTAATATGTTTTCTCTAGACCCTTAAAATAGGCGTTTGTTTCAGAGATAATACCTATCTCCCAGCCATTTTTGTAGGTTTGGATACAGGAAATAATCGCAGGGGGATAGAACTGGAGAATATGCTGGATGGGGTAGCAGCTCGTAGCCCAATTTATAGATTTTAGCCATGGTGAATTAATGCTTAGTCAGTACACGAAATTCACTTATTTTCATTTTCGTTAAAATTTCACGAGCTTGTTGCTTTAAATGGCAAAAAAATTAACGTAAGATATAAAATAAGAAGCTAAAACTTCAAAATTTGGAAAAATACATTATATAGTATCTTTGATAGTTAGTTTAAAAATGTTTCAAGGTACTGAAACAAAATCCTTCAATATTACAGTGATTTAGAAAAAATATATATATATATACCTATATTGATGCAGTCCAAAATTTTGCTAATAGGTTAGCATACGATAAATATGACTTTCGAATTTTCGATGTAAATCGACTATTTGCTAGCAGCCTCTCTCTATTTATTTAACAGCACGATCATCTCTGCAACTGCAGGTTACCCTTATTTGCAAATCTTTGTTTATATAAAGTAAACACCAGGCATATTACCATCGTATCATAACAAATCTCTGCTAATTAAAACTAGGTAACGTAACTGTGTATGGGATAAATACATAACTCATTTTAATATCTGCAACTTCAGTGGGGATTCGCAACGAGTGCATAGTTTAATGCAGAATAAAAAGGTTAGAGATTTACGTCTGTAACCGGAATTTTACAATATGTATCCAGAAATACCATATAATCGAATAAATATCTTTGTGCTTATTTGATGTATTCAACAACATCAAAATAAAAACTTCAAATTGTTTGATCTTTTACTATATTTATAATTTCGTTAAAAATTTAATATTTTAGCATCCAGTAAAAAGAATTTAGGAGCATCGTGTTTAAGGACACTTAGGAAAGCTTCCTTTTTAACCCGCTTTGTATATTTTAAAACATAAAAACAAGACTCAACATTTTTTCGTAAAACTTGCAGCAAGCTATGCTTCATAGAGCATAGACAAAATTCCTTTAGGAAATTAAGCAAAAAGACAAGATAAACTTAAAAATGCACCCATCATCCTCGTTGCAGGGCTGAAGGACTGCAAGCACTAATAGCTGCTGAAGTACGATGCAAGCGGATCTACTACAACAAATAAATGACTGGAAAAGTTTCCTTTAAACTTTGGCCAATGCCAGATACCTTCAATGGGTTGAAATACATCCATTTATTCATGTTTGCTTACTTCAAATAACCTGCATGCTATTTTTATTGATGTGAAGCTTTAGCACTGGCTGGACGATGAAATGATGCTTTGTAACGAATACATTGCTTTATTGAGAAGATTGTTGGATGAATTGCAAAAAAATGGTATAGATGGAAGATATTTGGAATATAGTGCATTCCATCGATTCAAGCCAATAGAGAAAGGATTTCGTCACAAGGTGTAAAACTATTTCCAGTGCTTTCACATTTCAAGAGAAAGAAATCGATACTTACGTGTTTTAAATTTACATATATTTTATGTATAAATTCCGTTGGAGTTGAGCTTTATTTTTAATCCAAAAATGTAAATAGCGGACCTATAAAGCTTTAAAATCAGCGAACAGGCATACTGATTAAAGATAAATCTGGGATAATAAAGCTTATATTACATATATTCTCCAAAACAACAACAATAAAACACTGAAATTACCTCCGTAAAAATTGTTGTAAACAGAAAATTAATAAACAAGATTTGGTTAATTTAAATATACTATAAATGCAATTTTTGATTTTGTTCCATAATTTCTTAATATATTTCATCTATTGTAATATCACCACATGTGTATATAAAAATAGTTTTATTTATTATTTATATTGAAAAACTACAGTCGTATGATCAATACTGATAAGATGAACATGGATATATTATATTGTGTAATATCTTAAACAAAGTTAGCGAAAACATTTCTTCTTTTAACATTATATTAAAATTTTCGAACTTCAACTTTTATTTATCTACGTAGGATTGTTTAAAATTTTTGTTATGGTCTATTACTTAACAGCTGTTAGGTTGTTAATCCAAGCAACAATCAACCGTTGATAAAAATTCATAGTCAAAAGCATTAACATGAGCAAAATTGGCATATAAACAATAGGAGCAATGTCAGGTATTATCACATACTCACAAAAGTAAAACGTGTCATAAAATCCAAAATCCAAAAGTTAAGCCTTCAATTTCCCAAAAGTGTTTTTCGTAAACAGTCCTATTAAACCTTTTGAGGTTCATAATAACAATATTTTTATGCTGCTGCCATGTGGCAATTCTGTTGAACAATCACAATAAAAAAAAATCTATAAAAGACACCAATAATAAACGATTTTTGCGAAATGTTCACCACCTCCTAATGATCTCAACATTATGAGAATCTCATAAAACTAAATTTTATGGTGTTCTTTTTTACAGACTACTTAACTTTCTGTCATAATTTTACAAAGATTACAAAAGAATGTATCGAAGGAGACGAGAAGGTAGATATATTAAGATGATACCAAGATAGATTACAAATTTCTTGATTATTTACTACTGAATAATTGGACAAAAAGATTTAATTTATAAACCTTCTATTTTTATGCTTTCTAAGAATTTCGCATAAATAAAATATATGTAAGTACGAATTTATTGATACATACTCTTATGGATAATGAGCACAACTTTTAAAACACATTTTCAATTTTAAACGAATGATTTTTTTAATAATCGCAGTCATACAAAATTATTTTGAATACCTACACCATAGACTGTAATCAAAAACAAGGTTTTGTGATGTTGGCAGATTGCCAGAAGGTTATTATTTAATTACAAGATTATTCTGATTCAGCTATACTTATATTAAGAGAACCCAGAAAGCCAAGAATTTTCCATTAAGTGTTAACAATATTTCACCACTATCATATTAATTAATCTAAAACGTTATGTAAATGTTGATTGATTTCGTATTCTTATACTTTAATGTATATCATTAACGTTAGTTTTATAAGTAGATATCCTAAGGAAAACTTTTAAAACTGTTCAAACAATAAGTCTTAGAATCATTTCAAAGTTTGCAGCTATTTTCTCATAGCGAACTTTAATGTTTCCGACAAAAAAGTTTGCTGAATCATGCTCTACGGAGCATATCTTGCAGTCCCAGTGGGATTAAAGCACTTATAAACTAGGCAAGACAGTAACATACCCGAAGTTCCGATGGATTTGAAAAAAACAAGAAAACTGTCTCGATTCATTGATTATAATATTAATTCTTTTAAAGCAAATAAAGCTTAAATTAACTTAAATTTTTGAAGAGCTTAAAAATTTAAAAATTGTGTCACTAATAAAAATTATTATCCAGCATATTACCTAATAGGTAGATTCGAAAAAATGAAATTGTATATAGTAAACAAATAATTTTTTTTTTGTGAATTTTGTAAATTATATGGGATAACATTTTAAAGAGCTATAGTTATTATGATGAAAATCTTTCTGGCTTTTATGCTATGTATTCTGCGAAATAGTTCATATTCTTACTAGAATTGCATAGTAAAGTGCAAGAAAATTGTAGGGATTATTTTAGAACTTATACGAGTATACTTCGTTTACAATCTTTTCGAGCCGATTACAGTCGATATAGATAGTTCAGCTCGAACCACTTTCATAAATGGTCACTTCAAACCCTTTACCAGAATGCTGAGGATGATCAACAACTCTGCCACCTTCGATTTTCATCTCACCAAACCCTCGCTTAAGCATGCCTTATACTTGCCCAACACAACCTTAGAATGAACTATCCTGTCTCCCCGCCCCCCTGGTCTAGTTATAAGTAGGTTAATTTAATTTAGTTAATTAGCTTTTTTTACCTTTTTACCTAATATGGTGGTCGTCCGTTTTAGGTTTCAGACTTGACTTGATTTTTACCACTCTCATTTCTTATTCGGTTATCGTAAATCTAATTGGATTTGTTTAGTGTGAATGAAAACTTTAGATATATGTAGTCTTTTTTTGGCTGTGTTTGGTATTGACAGCAAAATCATTTAATGCATTAGATTGAAATCACTTACTTTTTATAATTTTTTAGGCATACCTTTAGATAGCTTGTAGTCGGTTCTTTATTGCATTGTTTAAAAAAAAATAAAAATAAGCCAGTCTGTGCTGTGATTTAAAACCTAAATAAATAGTTTTTCGAATAGAATCGAGACTCTCAAACCGCATTGAGTATATTGAAATTTCTCAATCCACATCGAATCGTGCTATAAACACTCGATCGATTTCAACAGCTATCAGAAATTATCAGATAGGTTTATTACTCACTTCTTGAAATATAAAATTTATATAGTTTTAACCTTGTCTTTTTGTAAATAACAAATAGTAATAAGAAAACAGTGTAACATTTGATATCTCTCCTTCAACATTTTTGAACACAAAGCACAACTTATTAATTCACACACCCCATATTTGACATAACTCGAACGTAATACGACAGTACATAACACTTCCGATTCAGTTCAATCATGGATTTTGAAAAATCTATAATATAATGGTATTGTCGAACTTAACGTATATTTCATATTTAAAACTTCTACAAAATATATTTTTCAGATGAAAGACACTTATAACTGAATTCATTTATTTTTCTATCAATTGCTGTATAATTTTTCTAACTTACATAATTCAAGTCTTAATTTCATTGCCACCTGATTGCAGTCCATAGTTTTAGAAGAGTTTTAGTATTGCAGTTTTAGAATTCAAAATCAAATTTTCCACCAATTGCATTACCAATTACGGAGTAAGAACTAAAAGTGTTTTATTTTCATTAATTTTGTGTGTTATTCGTACGTAAGCTATTTTCTAAACCATTAGACATAGTAGAGACGAAATTCTATTCTTTCTGAATATGAGGGTATACCGTATATGCTTTAAAAAGTACATAATGAACCTTTAATATGACATAATATTATCCTGAACCTTAGTAAGAAACAGTAAGTAATTACTTTATCGTCTCCTAGCCGTAATCCTAACACAAAGGCTAGCCCTTATGTATGGATTATTTTTTCTTACGATCAAAAGAAACATCTTAGAATAGCAGAAACGCAAAAATATAATGTCAAAGAGATATGTAGGTACTTATTTTGAGGCTTTAGGCTCCACCACCATTTAAGGTATTTTTGAATGTGAAGAATACTTAACAATAAGGACTGTGAGGTGAACGTTTAAGTATTTCTCTGTTTTATATATATTTTGATTTAAACATCTTGTTAGAAGAATTTACTTTCCTTCCATTTTCTTTCTAAATTCTACTCAGACGCTGTAATTTCTGTTCTTACAAAATAAGGATCTGTATTCAACAGCACTATTGTATAAGTAAATAACAAATTCTCTTATTCGCGTCATCTATATTCCCTTAATACATATAAATTACTTGGATTTTGATGCGGATTTCACTATAATTTAGAGAACTTTTGAGGAAGGTTTAAGCTCTTTTAATGTAAGGATAATAGAGTCGATGTTTTTAATCAAATTGTAAAAAAATCCAATTCTAAATTTACACTGACTAATAAATACTAAGAGATGCAATGAATTAAGTATTTAATTATTTAAGCTTAATACAAGCAATAATAATAAACAGCAATAAAAATGATAAAAACTTAATAACTAAGCAAAGAAATAACAAAGAGGGCAGTAAAGAACTTATTCTAAGATGGACGATATTCCCTAAGAAATAATTTGCTCAAAGGAGGAAAGACTTTCCAAAGTATTCGGTTGAGAAATTTAAAAATACCATAGTGGATGCGGTGGTAGACAGAGTAAAAGGGAAGAGTCTAAGGTTTCATGGGAAGATATTTGTTTGAAGGTTTTCATACCATCGGCGTGTGTTTTATTAATACCCAACTGTATACCTTAAAAGGAGAAACAACGTAAAATCAATCTTTTTGATTTTCCATTCTTTTTAGACATTTACGAGTATTTGGGCTTCAATAGTTCAATTTTTTATTATTCTATAATTTTTTTAATGAACCAATATTGTTCTGAAGTATATTTTTCAAAGAAATGAATACAATTTAATCTATTACTTTTAATTTATTACCTCTTCAAAGATGATAATTCTCAAGATAAAAATAATTCTCAGTTAATATTTTCACATTTCAAGCAAACAAACAATTCCTTTGTCAATAAGCTGAATTTTAGAGTAAAGAAATCAAATAAATAACATTTTACCAACATATTTATAAAATATGTAGCACTACTTTATTAAGTTTGTTCTGAAAAATGCATTTGAAATTCTGACCACTTACACCAGCTTACTTGTGTGGTTCCTTAATCCTCGCAATTCAATCTTGTGAGTAGGTATGAACATTTCTTGCTTACTTCCTACAGGATTCTTCCATTAGCGATATTAATTCATCACAGGACCACTTTATCCGTCTAAATTTTTTTTTTCCCCAATATTAATCATTGGACGCGAAAACGTCCAAATTGAATGAATCCAGAAAAAAGGATCAGCAAAAATTTTATTTGTCTCCCCTACTGAATTTCTGATGGAGGAAACAGGAAACAGGACCATGAGAGCTTTTATATGTTATACCCATACTGGACGGCAATTTTTCAACTTTACATGTCACGATTTTATCCGCGCACTTTTTATAATGCCCATCGTTTTTATGATTTCGATAGATTGAGCTATGAGAATAACGCCTACATGATGTTAACATGTGCAACATAATAAATTATGTCTAACAAGACAAGAACAGAAAAATATTTGAAAAGATTTTCAATATTCCACAGTTCGAAAAATTACGATCATTTCATGCAATTAGGTATCGTACATTTTTGCCTTATTTAGATGTACCTTACTTTTATTTTTCAAATATAATTACATTTAATTATTTCTTAACATTTATTTTAAAGTAATTAAACATAGCGTCAGAGCGTCCAAGAGAGTTGAATTTTCTAATTTCTGGAATTATATACTCGTATATTGCATATTATTGATTATCTATTTTTAAGTCATTATTAATTCAACGTAAGAATTAGATGAATTGAATCATTATTTAGTTGATATGGAAAACTCTATACTTTAAATATAAATACTCTTTAAATTTTGCATACATGCTCGTATAATGTATTTGATAGATAATGTGGACATTAAGTTATTAACTTATTATTTAAGACCTACAGAAAATATTCTTGGTCTTAAGGCCAAAACAAAAGAAATAAAAATTGTATCAATTTTTTTTATTCTTAATATTGCGATCATGATTACGATTCAATTTGCTCAATTAGTGTTGTTGCTGCAGAATATCCAAAATATCTAATTTTCTCGAATTAATTTACAAAAACCAAACACACTTACGCCAATATTACTGCAATTAAAATCAATTCAATCATTTTTAATAAGAACTCAATTTAAAATAAAGGATAACCAGTCATCAGAACAAAAAATTAAATATTTTTATATCGTCAGCAGAAATTAGAAATCTCGAATATTAAATGACATACATATCTCATATCATTGATGAATAAAATTAATAATAATGGACCCAAGTAGTTACCCTAGAGAACTCCAAAAGAAATTTGTATTATCTTAGTACGTTTAAAGTACTTGTTCTAATTCACATAATAAAACAGAAGTGGATTATATACAGTATGTCACATACGATTTGAAAATGTGTTTTAATATTATGCATTCTTGAGAAAATTAAATTGTCACACCATTCAATAAAAGAATAGTTATTTTCAAGACTTTTGGCCACTTCTGCTCTGAATCGTACACTTCTTTCTATAAAATGTTTACAGTTATTAATATCAGTTCAATTTTTGACGAACATACACATTATTAGATAAATCATCATACAGAAAAGTCTTACCGGCCAATAACTCTCGGCGGTGGTATCATCATCCCATAAAGAGGCCTTACCTACCAATAACCCATATAACCAATAAGCAATTAACACTGGAAGAACATAAAGGCATCCTCGAAATGCACAAAAAAAGCGATTCTAATAAGAAAATTGCACAATTTTTAAAAAAATCTCAAATGGCAATTGGATAATTGATTCCGATGCTCAATCGATATTCGCGTGTAAACCTAATAAAACAAAAGAGCAGAACAAGAAGCGTTTCAAAAAAGTTATAAGAGATAAGATAAGAGATAAGAGAATTAAGACGATATTTAATGCAAACTCATAGCTCTCAGCTCCTAAAACTCATGCCCAATTTACAAATGAAGTCTATAAATTTCCATCAATGCAAATCATACAAAGAAGACTGCATGAATATGGATAAGCATGGACACATTGCGAGAAAATTCCATTCATAGGCGAACTGAATATGAAAAAAAAAAAAAATTAATAATTTTTATTAAAATCATACTCTAAAACCACAAGAGTTTTGGAATTCAGTACTTTGGACTGATGAGACTATGATTCGATTTAAATATACTCTTACAGCAGAGTGTACCTATGGGGGAAATTTGGTCAGGCTCTGTCTTTGAAGTTCACTAGAACAACATTTAAGGTACTTGAAAAGAGCTTAATGGTATGGGGATGTCTATGCACAATTTGGGTAGGAAAATTAATATTCTTAAGAGGTAAACTCAACGGCGATATTTACCTCAACATCTTGAAAGAATTCCCAATACCTTAAAGGAGACTAATTGGAAATGAATTTGTACTACAACAGAATACCATCCTATCCCCACCGCAAAAAAAAATTTTAAAATTCTCAGAGGAAATTTTCAATACGATATGAATTCAATATGAAATTAACTTCAAAGTCCAGATCTGGCGCCGATTGAAAATGCTTGGGATATTTTGTAACAATCACATGTAGTAAGTGCCTTGAAATATCCGTGAGCTAGAAAATTGCAAAGAAAGTTGGAAATTTTCTAATCCAAAACAATTGCAAGATCAATAATACATTTATTATAAGTAGGCAATTTGCCCCTATCAATGTTATGAATTACATCGAAGTAGGAGGTCTCGTAGATCCATGAGCTAGAAAAACCTTTTTTGCTCTAATCTTATTTGATTTGATCAAAATTTGTCTTTGAATTCTTTTCGTGGTTACTTTATAAAGTAAGGAATTTTCGTGATAAGTTGCAATATTTTCATAGGTCATATAAATAAGATATTAAATTAATTTTTATATTTACAAACAGTTTTGCGGTATATGAGCATTCGCTTAGAATCACCGGAAGAAGAAAGACTGGGTACGTAAGATTCTACTACCCCATATTGCCCCTTCTACATGCAAATTTAATTATTAGATATTATATTTTATATTTCTTTCGGTTTTAGAATGGTGAAAATTGTATTTAGAAAATTTTAATTAACCGGACCTTGCTTTTAGGGGTAACCCATCTTACTCTATGGAAAGATGGGTTGATATTTCATGTTCAATATTTTAGTTATTTTGTTCTCAAACTACTTAAAATATGTCCCTATTATAGCAATTAATAAGAACACTTGATAATCAAAGAATTGTTCAATAAAGTATTAGTTTGCTATATACTAAACAAAGAAATTCTATTAACCATGAAACCTTAAGTCTTGCCCCATCTTCCCCTGACATTTTAATTTGATTTCGTATTAATTTATTTTTGTGACATGCTGTATATCTGTATTACCACACTATACCATATTGTAGCTAAATAAAAACAGAACATATGAGAAAAAAAAAACTCATATGCAATGTGTTAAATTAAAGTTTTGCATACTTTTAAATTTAGATTTTATGAAAATTTAAAATTATAATTCTGAAAATGTAGCCGCCTCCTTTTATATGTGTGTAGATAGAACTTATGAAAATACTATTCAAAAGAGACAAACGATATTAGATTAATATATGCCCAATCAAAAAAGAAGATCACTAAAAAATATTTATATCTGTTTCGCATGAATCAAAATGCCTGTACCTTAAACAGGAACGAGGCACTTATCGCGAAATTATTGAAACAAAAATGTAAGAATGCCAATAAAGAACTCAGAATGAACTAAATCCTCAAATATATCCAAATTATGTTTTACGTGCTGCACATTATCTTCTTTTACATGGTCGTAACAATAAAGTGAAGGGCATGAAGCCAACTAATATGCGCAATAAGAACCTAATGACCGTGGCCTAATAATGGCCGCCCCCATGTTCTGTGTCATAAAGTTCGTTGAAATGTTTTATTTCCTTTGTTATTGGATACTTTGCTCTCGAGGTAATTACATTCAAGTCATTTTGTGATATTTCCTTGCAATGTTGAAAAATCTCCTTGGGGAAACTGTTTAAGACCTAACAAGATGAATTTAAGCAAAAAAAGAGGCAATGGTGAAATGATTTGATCATGCATTTTACATAAATGTTGAATATAGCATAATGTTGCTCTTAATCATTCATAACATATTAACAAATTGAGATAAAGTAACTTGATTAAATTTTAAAGAGCCACTACCTACGAAAATTCCGTCAACCAATTTAAAATAAAATTAAATGAAAGAAACACTTTTCCAGATTCCTCAGTCTGTCGACCATGTTGATTAAGGCAGAAACACTTTCCGTTCCTTAAAACAGAGCCTTCTTTGCTTTAGGCAGTTTTTCTTTCTAAAAACTTTCGAGGAAAGTTATTAAATGTCTTTTAATGAAGTTAAAATTAAGTTATCCTAGATTAACTCTAAGCATCCACAACTTAATTAAGTGGTAGACTTGAATAAGAAGTAATTTTGTGCAAAGCGGTAATGAATTTGAATTAATTTTAAAGCTCGTTAATGTTAAACATTATTTAATATTTCATAAATATATAATAATAAGTCATACCATGAAAATTTAACAAAATAGGGAATATGTTAACTTTTTCAAATCTAAATACTTAAATTTAAGTACGTATGCCTTACACCTAAAATAATAACTGATAAAAATATTTATAGTTTTTATTTTAGTACTTTATGTATTTATACATATTTTACAGTAGTTAGTCCCGAAAGCTGTTAAAATGGAACTAAAATTGACTTAAACTGAATTTTGAGATCCGTAATTCCTCACAAAATTTAAATACTTACCACAGAATGGGAACGAGTTAGAATCCCACAATAGGCAAATACGTAGTGTAAAAAATATTTTATTCAAAGTATTACCTATCAAGTAAATTGAGGTGATTCAGTCATCGAGATTTTTTTCGAAATTTTCGTAAATTGCTGAAGTGCTGCATGGAAATTGGGTGTTTGATTGATGAAAACAGTCTGACGGAGCCCAGGTGTGGTAAATAAGGTGAGTGGGACAAAAGTTCCCAATCAAGTTTAGGAATGATATTTTTGGCCGCTTTCGCTGTATGCGTATGGTCTGGCCCAAAGATCATGAATTACTAGATGGGACACTCGTGACGTAGTCCCTTATCTTTTTTTCGACCTTGGTCCCCTTAGCCCACCGACCTTGCATATTTTGCTAAAAGTGGATAGTAATAAAGGGCTCACGCGTGAGAGAAAGACAAAAATTTAGGGGAAGGCGGAACGAAAATTAAAATCACGTTTCATCACCCAGAGCAGCGCACACGTTCGAATATGTTTAGCCCGCCTTTAAAAATGCACAATGAAAAAATGTAAGCAGCCCACATCCGTATATATGCTCTGAGTGTGCTACCTACCTGTTCCCCATTCTCAATGCAGGATTTCCCTATGCTGGAACATTGCCTGAGGACAGCACTAACACCTTGCATGTAGAGGCACACAGCGAGCCCAACAAATTGGCCCGCCTTTAAAAATGCGTGATAAAAAAAAACGCTGCATTTTATTGCCTACACTGTAAGTGCTGTAGATGAGAATTTTTGGCCGTCTATTCTTATCTCTTTTGTTCTTATTGGAATTTAGATAAGGCATAGGAAGCGGTAGTTCTTTGCTACTTTCTCTAATGGAAAAATTTTCCCCAGGCAGTTTTAGAAGTTGCATATGGGTTAGAGCTTTAAACTTGTATAGAGAGTGTCACATCTATGTAGTAATTCATGATCTTTGGGTCTGGCCCATTCTGGTGGCTTATCGATAAGTGCATGGTTCAAATTGATCAGTTGTTGTCTATAGCAATCCGGTAGCAGTGGTGGATTTACCAGGAAGCAAAGGAAGCAATTGCTTGGGGCCCCGCTTGGACAGGGGCCCCAAAAATTGAAAAATGTTGAAAATACATTCGGAAATTAAAAAAAAATAAAAAATGTAAAATGAAAAAAATCCGTGTAAACAGTATCGATTATTCATTGTCCTCAAACGAATTTAAATTAGTTCAAAACTGTATTTCGCGCGTATAGTTGGCGCTTCGGTCGCTCGTATTTCGTGTCTTTCGTTACTTTTTATCGAAAAAAACAAGCTTCAAAAACTTGACTTTGATGATGTCATTCATCAATTTGCGACTGCGAAAAGTAGGAAAAAGTTGTAATTTAGTTCGTAAATTATAAGTAAACTGTATAATATATTGATTTTGCAAAATTAACTGGTTATTTATTATTTTAAAATATTGGGGGGGGGGGTTAATTTTAGAATGAGGGCCCCGAAAACCTGAGGTTGCTTGGGGCTCCGTCTTAGGTAAATCCGGCACTGTCCGGTAGTCACTATTTTACCTGGTTTCAGAATTTCTTTGTATATCATCCCTCAGATCCTACCAAATACACATCATTATCTCTAATTTTTGAATTGCCTGTCATTCAACTCATGCTGCATACATTTTCCTCCCTTCTGGATCTTCCTCATTGCATGTAAGCGATCACAAATGTTTCGACTTAATTTTTAATTTCTCGGACATTTGTTGTTGTTTGCATATCATCTTCATCCAACAATAGTTGCAATTCGGCGTCTTCGAATGTTTTAGGTTTACTTGGACGTTCTTTGTCCTTTAAGTCAAAATCTCCAGTTTTAAAGCTCCCCAACCAGCGCACACAACTCTACGATGGTTTTCACTCGTGCTTTTTTTTTGATTAAACAAGAAAAACACACGAGAAAAATATGAGGTTATCTCACTATCAATTAAACAACATTAAGCTTTATACCGTAGAAATCTATCTATAACTTACCTATTTTCAAAAGTCGTTTATTATTATTTATATATGCCATCATTTTGCGTATATACTCAACTTATTTAACCCTAATCTATACAAGGTGTATTTCCCAGACATATTCTCCTAATCAACTTTTGCTATCAGCAAAATTAATCGATCTAAAGCTTTGATATTTTTTGTAGTCCTGCATAAAAAAAGCGTTCGTTAGTACATACTTACCTATATGCAAACGGAAAATGCCTGTGAAATAGCAGTTTAAATCATGTGGAGAATAAGTTACCTAGATTTTGGAAAAAAAAATATGATAAAATGAGGATATTTCTGAAAACTTTAACAGAAGAATTAATGCTGCCAAATATATTTATATAGCAAGACAGAATGGTATGCAAAAGAATATTGTAAAATATATGATTGCATTTCAAACTGCTCAACTAGCTAGTAATAGCCAATTACAAAAACATCCAGTTCCATACCTTAAGAGAAAGCAATATTACCTTTTATCCAGTCAAAAAGGATTATTTAAAAGCACGTTTATAACAAGTGCCAACAAGATGTGTGCAATGAGAATTTACAATTTCCTAGAGTATGTGACTATTTTACATAATAAAATAAAGTTTCTATTACATATTTTTGAAGTGAATAATTAATATTTGGATCAGTATACTATGTTTTAAATATGTTTGATTATCATTTGCGTGAGCACGTTGTTATACCAAATGTGTTTGGGAAACACACGTTGTCCAAGTTACAAAAATAGGTTGTCCGGATTAGGATTAATAATGATTATTATTATTTGTATTACTTTTTCTACGTAAAATTTATGCAAACGAAATATCTGCAGCTATTTTGGTTAATTTGGTATTCTATAGGGATTAGGCAATACGACCTGATTATTAATTGCATGCCGAATGATATTTCCGAAACATTGAATTACTTGACCAGTTTTGTTCTTCAGTGTATATAAATCTATCTCATTTTCCTCTATTGTCCAAATTTTCATCTCATTGCGCCGTGCCTACTGAAGAAATCCTACTGTTGAAATTGAAGATGAAGTAGCCGTTGTGCAACTAAACCATTTATTACGTCAGCTGGCGTTCTTAGGTTGACACCTCATTACAAGAATTTATGCCCCTTTGTGCCGGCTTTCTTTATGGTTATAATACGTGCTGGTGAACAGGGAGCACAACAGAGCCTTTCTTCGTATTTAAGAGGTTTCGGAGGAAAATGAGTTCACGTGCAGCTTTTCTGGTATCGATGGGGAATTAATTTATTCCACTTTTGAATTTGATACAGATTCTTTGATCCATTTTTTGGAATAGACAAAAATCGAAGATAAGCCAAAACACGTCTAAGCAAAATAGCTGTCAAAAATTAACTGAATATTCAAAATAGCCAAGCTTGTAAGCATAAGTACCCATGAGTAGTGCTTTGTAGTTAGTGTAGTTAGTTTGTTAGTGTTTTGTATTTCATTCTAGAACAACTAGCTCTAGTGGACTAATTGAACAATTAGTTGAAGATTCTACTCGAGTACATGGGGACTGGAATTCTATTTAAGTAATCCTAAATACGAATATGAGCCTAATGAGGAAACATTAAAACAAGCTAAAATATGGAAAACTTAATTATTATCCCGTAAGGCTCTCATTGCGGTGTCCAAAATGAGGCAGGCTTAAAAAATGCCCCATCAATTGTTTGAAAGGTCTAATTTCATTTTATGAGTCTCCCATAGAGTTAGCCAAAATAAAGAACTCTTAAAAATTACCCCATCAAAATTTAGTGTGCAATATTTTATAGGCACGCTTAAGTTAGGGTTATTTCCGGAATTTTAATGCGAATCTATCGAATTATCGGCATTATAATGTCTATTTATAAATTCTTCTCTATCATAAAATAGGGAAAAAAACCCCACTTTTATCTTTATAATTGAAATGGAATAACAAACCTATCGATTCCACTCCTACTTGATTTCGAAGAGTCAACTCCTCTCTAAATTGCGTATTGTTAAGGGTGAGCATATTTACTGAAGTTTGAAAGTTAATTTAGTAAATAGAAACAATGATCAAAAATCAATAACTGATAATTTGGACATACCATATTTTATCATTAGGCTCGCATAAACAATATTTATATGCCACATTTCCTAATTATAACTTAATATCCACCCAAATGAAGTCAGTCTTCCTATTTTGGATCGATGAGTTACTTTTGTGATAAGGTCTCAATTCGGTTTCTCTTGACTAACGAACTATAGTTTCCAGTCGAGTAAAATTTATTCTTTAAATAATAGGCTAGGTTAATTACAGTTATTTAGTTAAAACTCTTATAGTTTTAATTCATTTGTATAGTTTGTTTTGTGATTGGAATTAAAAAGGATATGAAAGTGTTCGAAAAGCAACAGTTTTAACGAATGTTAGAGTCAAAACGACCAAACTTCCAATAACCAATTGAATTACTACATTTACGGTCACAAATCCGATTATTCCGAACACTTAAATCATAAAAATGAACACAAATGGAATGTTCGGACATTAATTGGTTGAGAAATAATCTCAACTTTTATTAAGCTAACTAAAACGCCTCTATAGAGATAAATTAAAAATCGCTTTTCCATGCCACCAAAGAGTCTATTATTTCAATTTCATCTTTACTCTTTGATACCTTTTAGCACCGAGTAAATTATTCCTAGCGGAAATCCAATATACAGTTTTTTACCAAAAGACTGTGCCAAGTCATTTATTATTTGCTCTTGTGGAAGCTGCATAAATCTACAGAAAACATTGAAATAAAAGAGCAGCAAGAGCACATTCTTACGTCCCGCTGGAGCATCAGAGGAATACCCCCCAGAGGTAGTAGAGCATGATTTTCGAAAGAATAGAGTCATCAATCTTACTCCCATGCACTCATTCCAAGTAATATGTCAACCGGATCTGCAGCGATGTGATAAACTATCGATTCTCGTCTGCCCCTTCGAGAACATGAGAAATGTTATAGTGTAATAAAATTCTCATTGTGGCATCTTTTGGAATGCATAAAGGATAGACTCAAAGTTACGAGGACTATCCGAAAGCGAACAAAAGACAGCATTTGTATCAAAGAATTGTGTTTTAGCTGATTTATATACTGGTTAGATGCAATGATTTATGGGTAATTTTACTACAGAAGAGTGTAACATTTATTAGAAAACGAAAAGGATAACAGGACGTCTTCAAAAATAAACTTTTCGTAAAATGTTATCGATAAAAAGGATTATAAAATGCATAATTTTTTGAATACTCGAATAATTATAATTTGTAATTTAACGGATTATGCAAATAGTGGAAAACTAAAACAAATTACAATAAAATTTGGATATGATTTTAACTACGCTCCACCACGACCATCACCAATGCTCATATTTATCTCAAGAAACTTTAGTATGACTTTTTTTGAAGCGACATAACGACTAGAACAAATTCTCAAATTTTCTCACACACAAATTATTTTTAGTAAATTAAACAAAGTTGTAAACTTTTAAATCAAATAAGTTCACATTGAAATAGACCCTACGGTCTTATATAAAAATTTAAGGTTTCAAGGCTTATGCCTCGCATTTTTAAACCGTTATTTATTAAATTTGGCTTATATGCTATTAAATTACAAACAATTGATATGATTCTATTATCACGATAACTTTCCCCTTTTCTTCAACAATATCTAATATATATAAGTTAATAAAACTTTATGTTTTTCAAATATTTATGATTTATTATAATATGAGCTTTTTCATAAGAGTAGCAGATTATAACTGAAGCTTAAATCTAGAGATGCGCCTCGTCAGTTTAAAAGCAGAAAATAGTTCCCAGGGAAAGTCATGTACAAGCGGTTTAAGGCGACGGCGCCGGCGTCCTGCAATGAGGCGTCTGCGACACTGCAGAAATGTGATATTCAGGCGCTTCGCGGACCACTTGTTAAAGCCTTTTGTCGAAACATGAGTATCAGTCAAGGGGATTGAGAAGAAAACGGCAACTCTCCATCTGCACACAATTCATATGCATATGTGTATGTCGGCTTATTCTAACAGGAAGTGGTTCAAAATTGTCCTATCATACAAACAAAGCAAATTTAATAAAAGCTTTAATTAATTTAAACCAACTATTTTTAGCTATTTTAGTTGCTCCATTGTTTTTTCCAAGCTTTTATGCCAATTTAAATAACACAGCTTCGCATGACACGAAATACTCCCAATAAACCTACTTCTACTAAAAATTTTCTACTTCTAATTGTTACCGATCATATTGATAAAAGAATGAGAATCAGCTACCCCTAAAATCTCCATATGTATCGAATTTCATGAGTGTTGCTTAAAGTTGAAAATCATAAGCACCAATCTTATAATCTTGTGTTTTAAATTTACAAGAGTTTTGTAAGAGTATGTATGCAAATTTTAAACGTAATCACAGAAGCAGTGTAAATTTTTATACCGAGCAAAGAAACAGACAGAGAAAAAAAACATTTTTAAAGATTAGCCTAAGTCATGCCTGACAAAATCCTTTACTTTTAAGGGACGGTCCCATTAAAATCGATTTCATCATTTCCGAGATTACCCCAAACAAACATACAGCTTGACAGATAAAAATTGTAAAAATTAAATAAATTGTACAAAGTAAATAATTGTACGAGTTTGTATAATTGTATGATTTATGTTTAAATCACAGCTAGACTTCAAATTTATTAATATATTCCATTCGTTATTCTAGCCAAGAGATCATAGACCCCTACTACTAACTACATTCGGCCTAGCAAATTTTTTTTCTGTCCCGCAAGGGAAGTACATTTTAGCTACAAAAGTTATGCTCGGTATTGATCATTTAAAATTCTCCAAAAAAAAATTATCCTATGAAATTAAATGCTGTTAAATTTGCTGTTCAAATTTTTAAAGCAATATGTTTTTTTCTGGTATTGTAGCTCGAGTTAAATACCAAAATGTACTGTGAACTTATGATGCTGGTAGTGCTACTGTTTTACTCTAAACGAAATCGCCATTCGAATTGACGTGTAGAGCTATTAAATGCACCTGGAGTAATTAAATTCGCACAGAAATTTGTGATAAATTTAATTAAGAAGCTTTAGAATTCGTTCGACATTTACATTACAAAGAGCAAGCAATTTAGGAACTGGTTGCACTAGACTATAACGTTTTGATTAAAACACACAGTAAGCCATTCACTCATTAAAGGGCTCATAGCAGTAAGCGCATTTAAATTGGAATTCTCATGACTCTACGTTTATTTAAAAAATATTTATGATCACCATGCCTAGGTACTATTATACTGGTCATAAAATGACGCTTTATAAAAATTTCAATTACTAATACTTATGATATAAAATATTAAACTTCTCTTTTTGCAGAAGAAAGCAAACATTTTTAAACGAAAACTAAGAGATGTACTCGTATTTCAATAATACAGATATGTATTATAAATTTCACAGATCAAATTAATTAATAGATTAATAGTGGTATAGTATAACATGTAATTATATTATTTATATGGTCAAAAATGCCGGAATCGGCTTAGCTTTCATCCTAGAATTCGAATGCAGGGCTAATTTAAAATTTTATTTTATTTTTTATATTAAAATCCTTGCGGTCAGCGTGAATATAATTTTTACTTAATTTTATTATTTATTAATTTAGTTTATTAATGAATTTTTAATAAATTTATCAATTTAAATCTCCATTTTTTTCATTTTTAGAAGCAATTGTAGATATAGCCATCATAGCATCCGACAAAATACATGTGAATTTATTTGTAGGTACTATGCATTTTTTGCAGTCCCAACTAATAAGTATATATAAAAGTTGTATGAAATCCCTAGGACCCGTGACATATTTTCTCAAGTGTCTATTTTAAGATATTGCATAAAAATAAGCATATTGGTATACCTAACGGAGTAAGAGTAAATGAGACAAACTATGTGTAGATAGTAAAAAAATATTAAAGTATCGACTAACCGTTCATTTTATTAATCAAGCAATAATCACGATTAAATCCGTTTAAAATAATCGATTCATTTACTATACGATTAATCGAATTTTACTTGCTGCTGTAACTCAAAATTGATTTCGTAAGAAAATTGATATGCAATAAACAGTTCAATTTGCTGATTTAGGTTTTTTCTTAGACGACTAAACTCAATAATAGGACACATCTAAATCAGGGGTATACAATCAAAGATGGTAAAGTCCAAAGTGCCAAAATGTTCAGTAAACGATAAAAACGATTATTTTAATAATTACAGGTAACTATTCTAATGTTAAACATTATTTATATGCAGAATGTAATACATTATGGAAATACAAGTGTTTATCATGCTCAGTTCAATACTTTTGAGTAAAACCTTAAGTATAAGATGGACTTTCCCAGTTTTGTTACCAAGTTTTGGACTTTACTAAGTTTGTAACTGAATGTTTAGGACTTTCCTATATTTGTTACCAACTTTCTGGCCAGGGTTGGATTCAGGCGTCAGTGAAATGGGGGCAATGGAGCCTTCCTATTAGTCGAAAAGGACTTTACGCAAATTGAAACTCAACTCACTTGGACTTTGCTAGGTTTGTTTGTAAAGTCAATTTTCAATTTGAAATAACAGTCGAGATTACTAGAATTTGTATAAAATTATTCTACGGGGTAAATATAGATATGGAAAATAATGTGTTGCAATTTAAACCTCACTTAAAATTTTGTGGACTTTACCAACTTTGATTGTATACCCCTGAAATAATACATCACATTTAATACCCCAAAAGTGATAGATAATCGATTGATTGGCAATTAATCAAATAATTACTACAGATACGGGTTACTTTAGCTCTAGCGGGTAACTTTGGTTCATAACAAAATAAATATTGAAGTTCCCGCCTCTTCGTAACCATTATAGTTAACGATCTACATAGTTAGATAGCCTATTTTGGATTGCAGGAATTTTTACAAGGTTAAAACTGTCATTTGCATTTCGAACTTAGCTGTTGAGAATACTTGCGTGTTTCTATTATTTCAAAGGACTCACTTTGGCTCAATTCTTGCCTAAGTATAGTTTTTGTACCCAAAAAAATTGCGAGTCAAAGTAACCCTCTTCAAAGAACAACTTTGGCTCAAATTACAAAAAAAAAATAAAAAAATATAACTTTACAAACTTTTTGCTATGTAAAAGATTATTGCTGATTAGCTTCTATCCTCATCTATCAAATAAAAACATTATAACCCATAGAAGTCTATAACAATCTAAATATATTTCAGAGCGATTTCTAAAAATATAAGAAAAAAGTAGCCAAAGTAACCCGCATCTACGACAATCGATTATTTTAACATTTTTAGCAAAGTTAACTAACAAAAACTAATCAAAACCATAAATGTGTGCAAAGACGAATGAAGGGGAAGTGTTTCTATATTCTTTTAAAGTTAAATCGATCTTATGATATTTTGGACTTACGCCACTTTCAAAATAAACGGCTCATATATATTATTTTTTTTTATTAGTTACTACTGAGCATCGTTAAGCCCTCACAATAAAATGTTTTTTATGATTGTCAACAAAGAGCCATTAATCGTAAGGCGTAATGTCCCATATTATGGTACTATAGAAATCCCTATGTTAAGGTTCCCTAGTTGTTGTCAAAAGCTTGAGATATTCACGCAAAAATTACCAGCAGATTTATGGGAAAAAGTTTTTATAGAATTTATGTGAATATTAGGCTTATGGAAGAATACTGCCCACTTAAGCCGATTAGATATTTACACCGATTTTACAATTTTGCAGAAAATTGCTAGGATATGATGAACAATTTTTTTGCCAATTTTTATTGGATTGAACGGCTCATTGGTCGGAACAGTAAATTTGAACATTTTCTAATAAAAAAAAAACTTACTGTGGTCGTAAAGAATGTGATTACGATTCAACGCTTTTTAACGGCATCGAGTCCAATTAAAATTATCTGAAAATTGAAACATATTTTATCGTTTTAGAATAAAAACAAAATTACGGAATATATTTTCAAATTTGAGTGGCTCATTACAGAAGACTTTACTTTTTATTAAATGCGATGTCCCAGATATCAAAAAAGTACTCGAACAGTAAATGGAAGAAATTCATAAATGTTGTTACCATTTGAATTTTAAATAATTGAGCTCTTTGTATATTGTTCCTAAAGAGCACTTAATAATTAGCAGAGTAGTACAGTTTACTCTGTTTACTCTCTAGCCTTTTTACACTTTTTTAAAATTTATTGACCACAAAAGCAGTTAAATAATAAAATTAACATTTAAAAGCAAAAAACTAGACAAGTTGAACTCGCGTGGAGATGGTTCCGTACGAATTTTAGGCTCCCATCTATTTTCTTAAATAACTCTAAAACTATTTTAAAATTCTAAAAAAAAACTTATTGAAACCCTCACATTTAATTTGATATGTTACACGGTACAGTTTGCAAAACTTGCTTTATAATTTTCTAAAATTTTCCAAAAGTGACCCCCACATAACAAATTCATTCATTTACAGACGGACATACAAACCGACAGCCAGACAGACTATTTATTATTCTTATAGAACTTCAGTCCTAAAAGTCTCTTAAGAATATTTCCAAAAAATAAATACATTAGTTATGGAAGTAAATTATTTAATTAGACAGGAATGATAAAAAATTACACGTAAAAAAATACTATTCTTAAAATCCTTTTAAAAGATACACATATTCACCATATATACAGAGACCGGACAAAAGTCTACTTTTTCATTTCGAACAGTCCCATCAAATCATCCATTGTAAGTTTACTTCCCACACCAGGTTTAGCTCCAGTTAAAACGCTATTTGCTAAAGCCAATTTGTGTTCTTGCAGTGCTTTGATTCTCTCCTCGACAGTATCCTTACACATAAATCTGTATAATTATGAAATTATTAAAACAAAATCCTAACTAAAAACTAAATAAAACTCACTTGTATACATGCACCGGCTTCTTTTGGCCCACTCTATAAATTCGGTCTTGAGCTTGAGATTCAAGTTGCGGATTCCAATGCAAATCTATCAGAAGTAAGTGATTAGCTCCAACTAAATTAAGTCCCACTCCACCTGCCGTTAAGGATAAAAGTAGAATTTGTATAGGTTTTTTAGGATCGTTGAATTCTGTTATTATTTCTTGGCGTTTGTGAACCGGAACAGATCCATTAAGAGACAGGACACGTACACCTTTCCGACACAAGTGAGTCTTAAGAATTTCCAAAACGCTTGTCCATTGCGAAACAATAATTGCTTTGTCTGCACTCTGGAGAATTTTCGCTTCAAGGACTTCCAGAACTCTTTTCATCTATTAAAAAAATAGTTGATGCTTCTTAAATCAAACTGGCATAACTACACTTTTTATTTAATATCTTGAATTTGTTTGCATATTTTGGAACATTAAATTGAACTATAAAACGAAACATTTAATCTTAACATCTCAAAATTTACCTTAGTGCTTGGTCTGTTCAAGTCAAAAACAGGATTACTCTTCAACAAAACCTTGGATGAAGCCTTCGATATTCTTTCATCTTTTGAATCGTTCTCGCTGCCAGGCAAGGATTCATTTTTGTTATTATCATCAATATTTAGATTATTCAACTGTGCGAGTAGGTCAATTTCTGGTTGGCTAGCATCACTGTCGTCATTTTGGCTTACATATTCCTCATCTTCCAGCATCTGCAGTAAAGGAAATAAATTAAATACTATAGTAGGAACTTGGTAGATCTTACCGCATCAATAAGACCAGGATGGCAGCATATCTGCCTTAGTCGCAGCAGAAGCACTAATATTTGATGAGTTTGAATTTCCTTGGCGCCATGCAGTCTTACAATTTTCTGATGCATTTTAAAGAATGCGCCATTCGGATCTTTGTTTTGCATAAACGTTGGCCTATCACCTTGCGGTCTGTAATACATGTCGTTTTGCTTTTCGGCACGCTGATGGAGGTATGCCGAAAATAAGGTACGGGAAAATATCATAATTTTTTGGTACACATTCATTTCATCTTTGTCCAAATATACTTCAATTAATTCGGTATCTCGTTCAGGAAGACATTGAAGAGATCCATTTTCCTGAAGTTGTGCTTTTGTTCGTCGAAGCATTAACGATTTCATTAAAGCGTGAAGTCGCTGTTGGCCACTTGCTGAATTTTTGCTCTCAATCCATCTTTTCCAGTGCTTCAATTCAAATTAATTAATTAATTAAAAAACCTGCGAAGCATTTTATAGCAAATGTTTTATAGAGATCAGCTATCAAAGCAAGAATAACACTTTAGCCCTGAATTCTGCTGATGCACTCATTTTTCTTACAATTTGAAAATCATTAAATTTCTTTTCTTTTTCAGGTTATCATTTTAAAAGCTATATAATACTATATTTAATAATTTATAGGCAATCTTACCGCTAAGTCATCAAAAGGTGAACATCTTAGAAATTTGAGAAGCGCATACAGATCCATTTCCTTATTTTGTATTGGCGTACCAGTTAGAACCCATCTATTCTTTCCTCTCAAACTACAAACGCCTTCGGACGATTGACTTTTATGATTTCTAACAACATGAGCCTCATCCAGAATGATCCTTTCCCACTTAACACCGAAAAGAGCTCCCATACTCTTGCACTCACGGCTTGCTATATTATATGTGGTCACCACCATATCATATTTAGCCAAGTTTCGCGATTTTGAATCACGATTATTTCCATGGTGAACACAAACAGTTATGAGATTCCTCTTAGTGTGCTTCTCTACTTCACTTTCCCATTGCCGCACTAAACTGGCCGGACACACTACAAGTGTTCCGCCACTGTGATCTGAATTTTAAAAATGTTTGTATTTATTTCTTTTAGTTTTATTTTAAATTCATTCTTATCAATCTTACAATCCCTGCGACCTTTCCCATTCCACCCTTTATTGTTATCATCTTCTTCAGAATCACTCTCACTTTCGGTCTTTTGTTTGTTCTGTTTTGTGGCCAACACTAGAGAAATCATTGTAAGCGTTTTTCCTTAAATAAAAAACAAGTAAAGTAGGTGAAAAAGATTACTTAATGAACCTACCCAAGCCCATATCATCAGCAAGAATTCCACCTTTCGGCCGTTGTTTTTCTCTCCAGTTCATCCAAGCCAGCGCATGTCTCTGATGATCCATTAGCGACACCTTAAGACCCTTTGGTTCTTCTGCAAAAACATCTTCAGCGGGGCAAGTCTCTAGTGATCCATGAATATCCTAAATACGATTACATATTAAAGTAGTTAGACACTCGAGACTTTACTATCGTGCCCGAAACCCAAAAACAAAACATTTTCCTAGCATATATACCAGACCCACTTTCGTAATTAGAAAATTGTGTCCTTCTCTAATAGAGTGGGTAACAATTAACAATTAAAATAATCGGTTAATTATATTTGATTAATCAAATAATCATTTTACTTTTCCTTTTGATTAATCGACAATTTCATATAATTTTATTTTGGACAATTAAATGTAATATATTTTGTTGAAATACGTTGTATGATTGATAGTCATCTGACAAAAACAAAGTCGAACATAATTCTGGGACTGTTGCATTTACAAAGATTTCTGTGCATCCACCGACCAGAACACGATCAATCATATACTATATTAATTGATTTTATACCGCTCGATACAATTATTGCAGATCGATTAATCAAATTAACGATTAATCGATTATTGAGTTTTTTGTCATTCTATATTTCCCAGCTAATTATAAATATCCTTACCTTCAATCGATCGATAGTTAACATCTTTTGGGCATTGAAGTTTGCTAATCCAGTTTTTCCCGTAAATTTTGGTTGAATATCGTTAACAGCTGCAGAGATCTCTGACCAACTGGGCGCATTCTGATTAAAAAAGGGTTTCTCAACTTTTTTCTCCTCCTCTATAACAAGTCTTGTTATATACTCAGCCTGTCTCTTAATGTCTCCTTTCAACTGATCAGACTTTCCTGACATTCTTTTCCCCTTATCGGGGAGCTTATAACCGAGAGATTGCATAATATTGGTGCAAACGGCCAACTCGTTCTTCATTTCTTCAAGTTTTCTCATTTCCTTTTCATAAAAATCCTTGGAAACATATATTAATTCGTTTTTAGAACTTTTAGGTGTTCCTAGTACTGCATTTATCTTGGGTTGCGTATTTTTATTGTTCCCACTGGGGGTGGATGTAGCAGTTATTTCGATTGGACTGCTTAAATTAATAACAGGTTCATTGACAGATACGATTTCTATAGAAGCTTCTGATTTGCCTGAACTGTTTGCGAGATCTTTGTTTGTATGCAGAGAATCATCATAATTTGTGGACGAGAGCTTCTGAACTATGGAATTGTTAAAGTTATTCCTCGTTTCGTTCATTGATTTGCGAACGGTGGGTTTGATTTGGCCATATTCCGCATCGAAGCTGTGCAAGTCATCTTCTTCATCTGTAAATATTGAGTCCGTAAGTTCAGTCACGGAGGCACCAGGAAGCGATTTATTTCCATTTTTACTATACGATGTGCTACCATCAGCGTCGTCCAAAACTTGAGTTAAAAAGAAAAAGTTAATATAAAACACCTTAAGATATCTTATTTCTAAAAATATTTGTGAATATGGTGCCGACATATTTTATATTGGAACAGTAGTCAACAAAAACAGAAAAGGTATTATACACATCAAATGAAAATTTAATAAAAAGAGAGTTTAGTTATGATAGTAGAAATAAAATAAAAAAATTTTTTCTCTCCAAATAACAGCGAGCTCAACAATTTTTAATTTTTTTATTTTATTCAAGCAATCTTATAAAATAGTAATTACCAAGTGTTTAAAGTCGATTCTGCTTAGATTTAAAAAAAATCATTTTAATATTACTTAGTTTTCAAGAAAACTCTCGCAAATGGTCGAAAAACGCGTATAAAATTTCGTTGAGTTTTTCTTTATATAAAATAAAAATTGAACTATCATATCTTTTATCGGTATTTCCAGTGTCTTTTTGTAATTTTTTTAATTTTGGGAAACTGAATATAGGTTAATTTTTTCTCTTCCTTGTTTCTTGCATAGTATTCATTTTGAACACAATTTCTTATGATAGCGTGTTTATTTTTTAGCAAATTGCTATTGTTTTGTAAGCCAATTTAAACCATTCGAATGATCATTTAAATTTGTTTATAAATTTGTGTTTTTAGATATTTCGTAGATGTTAACCGCTTTGGTTAATTTTGGAAGTTTTAGCAGCGCACACACCATATCATGGGCGAATTACATATGAGGTCGGCAATCATTCTATCAAGTGTCTTTTCTCGCTTTATACTAACAAATAGGAAAATTATATTTATAAAAAATAGAACATGTTTTTATAATTTTGTTTATAAATTGTTTTCATAGTAGTTTCAAGAAATCAATATTTGTTGTATTTATGGTGAGATGATTATTTACACCCACCCAATTGTTAAATTTTTTTAGATCTGCATTAATTAGGCCTCGCGTCATTTCTGATTAAATGCTTCTATTAATGACGCTTGAATATCTTTTAAGATGTCTGGAAAATATCCTGTTACTATTGTTTTATTTATTAGTTTTGTCAGTATAAGTAGAATATCAGATTTGGATATTCAGTTTCGTAATAGCATTCAAAGGACTAAAAATCATAACAAGCAACTCTACCTGGTCAAATTTTAAAATTTCTTTACATATCTTCAAATATGTACACATTAAAGAAATGCTTAAAACTATCAAATGGAATTTTTAACCCGCTACAGTTTTTGGAACAAGTTCGGAATAGGTGAAATGGGCCGATTCGAATTAAATTTTGCAGGAACCTTCCGTTTGGTCTAAAATGGAAAGATTTCGATCGGGTAGTTTTCGAAATATTCCACTTGTCCCCTACATAATTTTACCACTAATCGACACATTTCCCAAGCGCGCGCCTTTCCCTAACGTTCACTACACTGCACGTTTTACTACTTTTTGCACGGCCAATTCCTTTTTTCATTAAAAAAAAATCGTTTTGTGAGGAGAAAAGCACTGATTTGTGTCTGTGTGCCATTTTTATAAAATAAAAAATAACATGTCAACAGGTAAGAACATTTTTGTTTTTGTTTACATTTAGTTATTGTTATTTTTCAGGTTTTTCCGCAAAGAGTCAAAATTAATAATGGAATACTTCGGAAACTGTAGCCGACCGGCAAAAAATTCCTTTAGATTATTCCTTTTTAGACCAAACGGAAGGCTCCTGAAAAATTTTATAGAAATCAGTGTTTCCCCTACTCGGAACTTAAGCCCAGTTTTTTATCCATCGGTAAAAAATTCAGCTTTAACATAGAAACCAAAAGTTACTCTAGCTAACTGAGAGAGGTGAGAGACCACTAGCTCTGTAAGGGATAAAGATTGAACAGACACTCTGAACGTGACGGGGACCGCATTTGTGGCTTTTCAAAGGATAGATTTACCGTAGGTGTACTTGAAAGTTTATCCCTTAAACATATACAAAATATATAAATTCCTTACCTTTCGAAGGAACATCGTCTTCTAAGTCGTTTTCATCGCTTGTGAGATCCCTAGGCCGAAACCCTCCGATGCTTTGCCTCGTCCGCGGCGACAAAGTTTGACGCTCAAATCTTTCCTCACTTCCGCCCGATGATTCGCTGGAAGATTCTTCACTTTCATTTTCACAGCTAGATTTATATTTTGAGTTAGCCTGAGACGAATGCGCCTCACTACGACTCTCCTCATCTTCGTCTTCTAAGGTACTCGATATGAAAAATTTCTTTTTCTTCGTAAATCCTTTTTTAGGGAGGCTGTCACCTGTAATCGATTGATAAAAATCTGATACGAAATTTTCCAAGAAACCTACTTTCACTGTCGGTTTCGCTTATTTCCTCGTCTGATTTGGACATGCCTGGAAAAATGTTTGTTAAAAAAATAATTTTTTAGTTACAGAAAAACGACTGTTACCGTTAACAAAGGATCCTTCGACAAAATCACTCTCGTCCGAAGAATCATTTTCCAAGCTCCGGTACTTGGTGAAGGAATTGTGAAACGACATAGAGATTTAAGTAAGCTCTTATTTTCCAATAGAAATTTAAATTCAAAGTAATATTAACTTAATATTCGCCTCAAAATAAAACATAAACTGTTCGAGGCTCTCGATTGAGATGTGCAACTGTTCGTTGAATTTTGTAAATTTGACGTTGCATGGCTTACAATAGAAGAAAACAAAAATTCCAAACTTTTCAATGTTTACAGAAATTAAATTATCAAATAATTATAAATTGTAATTTGTTAATAATTATTTTACGCGAATTATTTTTTTTTCAGAAATTATTTAAAGTATTTATTATGGAAATAACAGAATTTTAAAAATTTTATTTTAAATGCTTCTTACTTCATATTATAAATAATTTCCACACGTTCTGTCATAGCTGTAGCTGTCAGCACATGTTTCAATCTGTTAAAGGTTTGTCACAACGATACTGAGACTCAAAACGGGCGCTTTTGCTAATTTTAATGGGTAAACGCGGCAAAGGGACACAGAAAAAACAGAAGATCGTGATAGATTTCGATCCGCAGAGCCGAAAGTGAGTTATGAATTTTAGTGCAAGTAATTTTATTGTTTCAAATTATATAGGGAATTTCTTACTGGATTTCGTAAACGGAAAAATGAGCGAAAGCGGCGAGCTAAGGAAGAGCTGGATCGTCTGTTGAAGGAGGAAAAGAAGAGAATTCGACAGGAGGTAAAAGATGGCATAAAGCACCTAAAAAAATCGTATGAACCAATCCCAGAAGTGGAGGAACTTCTTAAGATGGAAGAGTTCGAGGACGACAAAGTCACCGTAAAAGTTGTTGAGCTCTCCACCAGCGAGATGGCAGCCCAGCAAAATTGGATTGGGCATAATAAGCCTAAATACAGCGATAATGAAAGTGGAGAAGATGAGGATGAAGTTTCTTCAGTAGAGGAGCCAATACCCGGAATGAGCATAACGAGGATAGAAAAACCGGAAAAACAGGAGAAACCGAGCAAGGATAAGAAGAATTTGGTCCCCCACAAAAAGGATTTGGATCGCTTAAAGCAAAAGAAAACTCTGAAATCTATCCAAAAAAGTAAATTCTTCAAAATGAAACAGAGGTCCGACAAGCTCGCAAACAAGAAAAAAGCAAGAAAGGAAAAGAACCAGACAGCAAGAGATTTTAAAAAAGTAGGCAGAAAAGTCCCCAAAATGGGACAACGTGGGAAAACAAATTTAAATTATAAAAATCATCGAAGGAAATAACAAATTCTGAATAAATGTCAAAAACCCTTCAAATGTTTGTATTATTTCAATTTTACTTGCGACCTACTTCACAGCAAAACGTCAATTTAGTTGTCAATATATGCCGTGATCATTCGTTTGGTCTTTCCCTGCAATTTTCAGATGGTAAATTTCTTTATTTAGCAGATATTTTACTCGTGTACTTTTGTGTTTCAAAACGACTAAAATCGTAATGTTTCAAGTGATAGGTTGTAGTCGAGCGGAACATCAATTTGTTGGGGAGTAACGACAAAAAAAACACAAAATGTCGCGTCACAGGATTGTGAGAACGATGGACTACAACGACGGTAATTTGCCTTAATTTCATTTAATTTTACAACAAATTCAATTTACAAAAAGCTAGAGAGTAACTGCAAACAAAAATTGTCGAAATGATGCATGTGGCAGTTGCAAACTTAAATATAATATATACTGCTACTGGCGAGAAATCTGAATGTGATTTATTAGTTCAAAAAGAACATCAGCGGTGCCTTTATCTCAACGAGATATTCTCATAGATTACGCTATCCTCCCGATGCGGTTGATAAAACAATGTTTGAATTATTATTGAGAAGTTTATTCTTTTAAAACGCTGATTTCTAAATTAGTGGAGCTAACATTATCATGGTTATTTCAGGCCTACAGTTAGTTATTTTGATTTTCCACGCCATTTGAAGCTTCCAAATGTCGAATTATGAAGTTCTTTAAGCCTAGAGTCAGCTAAAACCGCTTACAAAAATTCGCAGACCTCACCTTAACTGGGGGTATTGAAACTAATTTATATTCTAAGATTTTAATTAGGGGTTTAGGTAAAATAAAGTGTGTAATTTTATTATTATTTAATTATAAAAATAAGTCATTTTTATTAATACTTTACCTACTGCTAAAACAAACGCATAGAACAGACCGAACAATTCAAGCGCAGATTGTGTTATTGATTATTGCGTGAGATTTTGTACTGTAAATAACAAAAATTTACAGGTACATATATAAAAATATGAAACAGTGAGAATGGGAAATGCTGTCAATTGAAAGACCAATTAATTGGTTACCGGTCGATAAGCGTTGGTGATAAATATCTTATTAATAGGCCTCCGGTAAGTATTTTCGTGTTAGAGTTTTTTGTGCGAAACATAATAAAATAGACAAATAGGCAGGTCATCGAGACAAATTCGCTTTTTACTTTATGCAATCCTTACTCGAAAGCAGAAGCGAAGTTGTTTAAGGTACGATAACTACATAGGATCGAGAAAATTACATATTTTTGACGATTTTTCGCACTAGTAATAATGTCACCTTCGTTAGGCCTCTCCTGGAGTACGCTAGCCAAATTTGGTCTCCCTCCCAATCCAACAGTATAAACAGGATTGAGGCTGTACAACGCAGGTTTCTTCGTTTCGCTCTTCGTGAGCTTCCCTAGTCTGTCCCTCATAACCTTCCGCCCTACGAAAACCGCCTTTCACTTATTAACCTACAGCCCTTATGGAAGCGGCATGACCTCTCCGATATTACCTTCATTCATCAGCTGCTTATCGGCGAGATCGACTGCCCCTCTCTTCTTCAACACCAATCCCCGTACCCTCCGTTTGGCCCCTCTCTTTCGCCCTGCTTACCACCGCACCAACTACGGCCTCTCTGAGCCCCTCACGCGAATGTTTCGTAAAGCCAACTCCCTCCCATCCTTTGACTTCCACCTGAGTAAAGCGTCACTCAGGAACAGCCTTAACAATCCCCCTTAAAGGCTTTGCCCGCCCCATTCCCATTCCCTATTTTTTTATTTATTTTTTTTTCTTAGTTCTTATTATTTATTAGTTTAATTTCTAGTCTTAAGTTCTCTTTTTATGTAGCTTGTATTAAGCGCAAATAAATAAATAAATAAATAATTTATATATTCGTAGTCATTGTACAAATTATACAAGTATCACCAAATATTTTCTTATGTACCGAATAATTTTTGTTCTAATACCCTAACACCAGTTTCTATTTTAATATCGAATGGTAATTCATTAAAGTTCTATAACCCTTTAAAAACAAACTTCTGCGAAGTTCCATTTTTAAATTTCAGCAATCTAAAGCATCCTTGTGATTCTAATAAATACGGTTGTATATCCCTTGTCGAATTAATATAAGTTGTTAAATTTTTTTGCATCATATTACACTTTCCTTTGTAAATAAAAATAAAAACATTTATCATTATCCCCTACTTAATGTTAACATATGATTTATTGAAGTGTATCTGTTGCATCGCATGATGATCCTCATCGCTTTGCTTTGAAAAAGCTGCTGTTTCTTTATCGTTTGCTGGTTGCACAGAAACAATATAGTATAGCAAATCTCAAAGTGTGATTTAACATAACGATATCCTAGAACAGGCAAATAAAGAGTGATCGGAAAATTACATAGCTTTAGAAGTAACATAAATTAACGCAACGAGACTTAAAATAATCGTTATTGCAAGCTGTATCCGAGGTCCCCTATCCATGCTTACACACCGATGATCGTATATTTTTAAAGCTGAAAACCTCAAAAGAAGGTATCGATCAAAATTATAAAAAAAATAAATTCCTGAAAATGAATAATTGACCCATTTACCTACAACAAGCAAAACTTATCGAGTAACAAAAACCGCTGTATATTTTCAAATTTCGAACGTGAGTAAATCTCAAAAGTAATTGGTCGGTCTTTTCACGATTTTCTCTGTGACTCCTGGTGGGATTTTGTTCCTATTTTGATGATTAAATAGGCTCATTCACGATATATATATATAAATATATATAAAGTATAATTGATGAATGATTTGTGCAAATTATCCGACTTTGATGATGAATCTCAGTAAAAAAGCAATATTGGATGAAATAATCTTCGCGTTCGCTGCGTAAATTAAACAATTGGCATCCTGAGCAATGTCGAGGGCGGGCAAGCTAGTTTTGTATAAAAATGCAATTACCTAGCCTATTTATTGTTAAAAAATTAGCAAGTAAAGTTGATTAAAAACTTTTATATTAATACTACTAGTATTGTTCGTCCCTAATTATTAAGCTGCTTATTATACTTCTTATTAATTTTTCCTTTAAAGAGTACGATGGCTACGACGACATTTATGGTCATTCAGTTGACGATGACAATTGCATATCACCAACGGACGCTTCACAGTGGATATACGATCGTGCTAGAGGTCAACAAAGCATATCGGCATTTATGGCAAATCATCGAAACATTGAGGAAGAAAATGAGGACGGAGAAGATGATCCAACCGCAACTGGCTACACGAAAATGCGACGAGATTCAGAGAATTTTCAAATGCCAGTTTTGGATGATCTTGAGCAAGCAAAACTGATGTCTTGCATTGATGAAATTCGTAGCGTTGTTGGGGACTCTGTTTCGGAACGACAAATTGTTGAAACTGCTATGAAGTTTGATTACGATGTGCCTAAAGCTCTAGACGCTATTCTCAACGCTTCGTCGAACACGCAACAATTGGATAAATCCACAGTGAAACCTGCAAAGGATCTTTCAATCGAAAAAGGTGGATTGCAGCACTTATACTACTGCAACTTTACACTAACAAATAAAATTCTTTTATCTTTTTCATGTTTCTTAAAAACTATCAAATGGAATTTGTTGGATTGAATTTGCTTCGATCTTATGCAAGGTAAGATTTTGTTTCAAAAGTTTCAAATAGCAATGTTAAACCTTTTTTTGGAGTTAAATCCTCCACTGATAGCATAGCCACATCTAGTAGCAATAAATTAACTGAATTCATAAAAACTAACTTACAAAATTGTAAAATGAGTGAATCGCCGACAAAATCAGGATTTGTTGTACCTAAACTTAATTTGTCATCAAGCAGTGATAAAAACCTCTGTGGTTCTTCTAAATTAAACCAATTTGTAAGTGATCAGTTAAATCGGACTGCAGCTTTACCGCCACGTGGTTTTGGAAACATAGTAGTTCCAAAATTAGGTAGCTCTTCCAGTTTGGGCTCAAATGATAGTCAAACTACTTTAACGCCTTTGCAGCTGTCCTTAAGAAAAATAAAAGAGTCAAAATTAGGCAAATCCCAGAGCTCTGAGACTGTTTGCAATAAGTTAAAAAATCTTACTATAAAGGAAAATGAATTTCAGAGCTACAAAAAAAGCGAAGATAGCTTAGTAGTTGATCTTACAAAAGCATTAAGTAATATAACTACTTCAACAAGAATAAATCCTTTGACTTCAGTAATTCAGAGCAAAGAAGAAATATTTTCCATTCCTTTTATTGATCTCCGCTATCGTAAAGAAAAAGGAAAAAAAATTAGCAATTCAGTAATCAAACTGAAAAAGAACCCAACACATTTTGGACGAGTTGTTTGTCTCAAGTATCATTGTACGCAGATGCCTTACGTTAAACACACATTTGAGTCGAACAATTCTCGGCAGCCTTTTAAATTTGAGTCTAAATCGCCGGATGATATTGTTTTGGAAAAAAGAAGTTATTAATGTCTTTTTAAAAGTTGGAGAAAAATTTTAAAATATTTATATTGACAAGGAAAAATTTGTTTGTTTGCATATTTGAGACGATTAAGAAAATATTTTATTGTACACTATATTCTAAGTAATTTTCTAATGATTGTGTGACACTTGGTTTTTTTATACGTAATATGTAATATAACTTCTGAAAATTCATTTCGATAATAGCCCAAATTACACTTTTTAAAATAGGCTTCGTTGCTTTTTAAAATGACTGCCTTTTGAAAATGACTACGATATGTTTTCAATTGTTGATTTTTTTTTTTGTTATTTTAAGGGAAATACTGAAAATGAACATTAATCAATTCTAAATTATTTTATATTTCTGTCGAAGCCGCAATCGTTTTAGTATGCTTTATCGGAATGTATTTTGAGCGAGTGAATTTTTTTGTAATCTTGGTTTTTAAATTTTCAGTTAAATCTCTTATTGGCCTAGAGTCGTGCCAAAGACAATTAAAATTTATATTAATTCTTATCATTTTTCTTTAAGAGTTATTTTGTCGTTTCTTAGTTACACCCAACAATTTCTTAAATAAGGAGTAGGAAGTATTATAGAACGTATATAGGGCCTCATCAACGATTTAAACGACGATTTAATTCTGGTTAAACCTCTCTTTATGATTCTGCGCAGTCGAAAGCAATCAGGCTACGAACGGAGCATTTTTAATTTTTTTTTACCTCATCTCCAAAATCCATTATGAGACTTAATTTCTTCTAATATTTCTTATATTATACGTGCAAGTTTACATAATACTTATTAGTTAATTTTGTATGATTCTTGTTTTCACCACCTTTAGTGAGGAAAAACATCGATAGTTTCTCTAAGCGTTACATTCTAAAATTAGCTGAAAACAAACGTACAAAGGGTTTTGACTCGAAAAGCTGTCTTGACTAGTTGTAGTTTTATTCATAAGATTTTACGAAAGTTTTTTACGATTACTGTCGGATTAAGGACTTATTCAAGAAAAAATGCTTGTCTGTGCAAAATAAAATTAAATTTTTATCACCCAAAAATGAGATGTTTGAGAGTTTTGCTCATTTAGGCCTAGGCAACAAATTATCAGTGGAAAAGCAGCTTCAAAAGAATTTAACTGTAACAACTGTGGTCACTACCATCCATGACAAGGATGTGAAAAAGGGTTTCGAAGTGTATTCTCCAAAAGTCCAATCGCCAGCAGTATCAGGCCGGAATACCCCTGAACCATTGTCAATTGAGGAGTCCAAGGACAGATCGGGGAGCCGGCCTAAGGATATTCCTCAACGTAATGTTCAACAAATGTACTCGAAGGAGCGGGGAAGCGAAAAAAGCCATCTGCACATGGTAGTTATTGGACATGTTGACGCCGGCAAAAGTACCCTCATGGGCCACTTGCTATATGACACCGGCAACGTTTCTCAAAGGATTATGCACAAACATGAGCAAGAAAGTAAGAAAATGGGAAAGCAAAGTTTCATGTATGCTTGGGTTTTGGATGAAACTGGGGAGGAACGTGCAAGAGGTATCACCATGGATGTAGGAAGCTCTCGAATTGAAACTGATTCAAAGATTGTAAGTTATTAACCACTAAATATTTTTGTTTTTACTAAGGTGCCTCTTATTAGGTGACTTTGCTAGATGCGCCTGGTCATAAAGATTTCATACCGAACATGATTTCAGGAGCTACTCAGGCTGATGTAGCACTTTTGGTTGTAGATGCCACAAGAGGAGAGTTTGAGACTGGTTTTGAACAAGGCGGTCAAACTAGGGAACATGCTTTACTTGTAAGGTAAGATTACTGTTACAAGGTAATTAATTAATTATTTCTTTTATTGTGCGATTCTGATTTAACAGGATTGAGGAAAAGGGAAAGAATATTTGATTTCGTGTTACTTTGATTTCAGTTTAAAGTGGTCAAATTACACAAATGCAAAAAATACATTTACTTAAGAACAGTCACTTCTAAAAAGCTTTACTAAAAAGGAAGCTAAAATAAAAAAGAAAAGTAATTGCAGGAAAAAATATTCAAGGTAAAAATTGAAATATTTTTTGTAGTCATTTATATCATGCAGCGCATGGTGATGCATAGAAAGAAAGAAATTAGACATATTTAAATTAGGAAATTAGGTTTCAGGCTTTAATACTCTTAAATATTATAAAATCCTCTGAAAATACTACTTTTTAACAATTGTTTAAATAAAAATAGAAATTCGGTTCCCCTTCCACATTGTTCATTTGTGAGTCGTTTTTTATGCGAAGTACCAAATATTAACCGTATTTCCTCCTATATTTGACAATTTTTTTCATATCTAAATCTGCAATTAATGCAAGTGTTTAGCTCGAAGCTATTTAAAAATATATTCATTGAAATTCATGAAAATTGATACACTTTCTTAGTGTGAAAATTCTCCAGAAGTTTTAATTTTTTCTTATTTTAACACAGCAGGTAGCAAAATATGAGGTATTAGAAGAATCAGAATTCACTTTGAAACGCACATACCTTCATTTATTATTTTATAAAATGCTTCAAAACAAATGTTGCTCAGAAATTTTTAAAGAATTGAATTGAATGAGTGAGATGATTTTTAAGTAGCCAATATAAAATGTAATAATTTTTTTTTGTTAAAAATCTCTAAAATGTTATGGAACTATTATAGGTCTTTAGGTGTAAGTCAGCTTGGCGTGGTTGTCAACAAACTGGACACAGTGAACTGGTCGAAGGATCGATTCGATGAAATAGTTGCAAAATTAAAATCATTCTTGAAGCAAGCTGGATTCAAGGAATGTGATGTAACGTTCATCCCATGCTCTGGTTTAACAGGGCAAAACCTCGTTAAGGACGCGACGGAACCTGCCCTTGTTTCGTGGTATAAAGGCTCAACTCTCCTCAAAGTAATCGACAGCTTTAAAATCCCCGAACGATCAATCGACAAATCATTTAGGATGTCTGTGGCAGACATTTTTAAAGGTACTGGATCTGGATTTTGCATCTCAGGGCGTATCGAAACCGGCGTGCTTTGCGTTAACGACAAGGTGCTGATTGGTCCTAGCAGAGAACTTGCTCAAGTTAAGGGCATCGCTATTGATGAAATTTCTAAAACCACAGCTTTTGCTGGAGATCAAGTATCTGTAACACTTTCTGGCGTTGATATTAGCAATATATTAGTGGGCTATATACTTTGCGACCCGCTAAACCCCATACCAGTTACAACACGAATTCAGGCTAGAATTATTGTGTTTAATATAAAGGTTCCCATTACAATAGGATACCCAGTGCTTCTGCATCATCAGTCGACAATTGAGCCTGCTTCATTTGCTAAGCTAAACGCCCAACTTCACAAGGGAACCGGGGAGGTGATAAAAAAAAAGCCCAGGTGCCTCGGGAATAATTCTTGTGCTCTAGTAGAAATTGAGATTAATAGACCGATTTGCATTGAAAAGTTTGCAGATTTTAAGGAACTTGGACGAATCATGTTGCGGGTAAGTGGAGTCACAATTGCCGCTGGAATGGTAACAAAAATTATCAAGAAGGAATGAGAGAATGAGTAGTCCCTTCCTCCTTTTATTCGCTACAATTACTTAAATTGTTTTTTATAACTATTTAATAATAATCATACTTGTAAATTTGTTTGTAATTTTTGTTACTAGCAATGCTAACTGCATTGTGCCCAATAAAAAAGACTTCAAAATTATTTTAAATTGTACCTTCTGTTAATGTTTTTGGAATAAGGTTTTCACTAAAGATTTATTCAGGATTTCTTTTTATGAATTTTAAGTGCGTGCAACATAATTCGTTTATTTCTCAGGTAAGTCGAATTTTGAATTTTTTTTTCGAAATATTCGAAAAACAAAATTAATGACAAAAATTAGTGACCCTTGCGAATATATAGCTTATTATAAAATGTCTTTAACTACTGAAACTAAAAAAGCTTATACAGTACATTATTCTTTATTATATATAGTTTCCAAATACAACAATAGCACAAGAAAAGATCTCATAAAAATGGAGCAACATTAATTTTTATATTTTACGTATCGACTATGCCTATGCAAAACATTTATAATTTTTACATAACGAAATAAATTCAAATTGGCAGTTCTATGCACGGAAGTGTATTATTTAAATATTTTTTTCTCAAATACAATTCAACTAAAAATTATTAAAATGGATGGTAATACATTTTTTCCCGAAATAAAAAATGAGTATAGAAATGGTATGACCGAAAAAGATTAGTGACAAATATAAAATAGCTAAATCAACTATCTCCAGAATTATAAGCAGTTTTAAATAAACTGGAAATGTTGAAAGTATTCACGAAGGTGACAAGCCAAGAAAAACAATAGAGACAAAGAAGAAATTTGAATTAAATTTTAGCTTTTCCTCAGTGAACTGAGGTAGAAAATGGATTAAACCTGAACATGAATACTATGAATGCTGATTTTAAAAGCTGCGAAAAAGCGAAAAATCCACTGCTATCCGAAAAAAACTGCAGAGTTCGACTTGTCTTTACTCGAAGTCAGTTAGAAAGATGAAGGACAGTTAGAATTACCCATAGAAAGATGAAGGACTGCCCTTTGAGAGTAGCATTTAATATTTTAATATTTACTTATTTCGCTTAATACAAGCTACGTAGATAAATAACAACAAACAATAACAATAAAAAAAAACTAAATTAAATTAACCTACTTATGACTAGATCAGGGGGCGTGGAGACAGAATGGTTCATTGTAGGGTTGGGTTGGACAAGCTTAAGGGAGATTTTGGTAAGATGGAAATCAAAGGCGGCAGAGTTCTTGACGATTCGCAGCATTCTAGTAAAGGGTTCGAACTGACCATAATTATTACAATGACTTTCAAAGCGAAAGGTAGGGAAGTACTCTAACGTTACGAGGGTTAGTATTAAGGGATACGCTGTGAGATCAGGGCAATCAATGGAAACGGCTAGAACTGGGTGGACGAAAACAATATCAGTGACTCGAGCGAGAGACTGGAGGTTGATTAATTTTAATGCCTTCACAGACGAACGTGAAATCGCAGGAGCGGAAACGGGAGTGATATAGCGAACGCGGGATTGCAGCGTTTTATATTCGGTCCGCAACATGCACCATTTTTCGCTTCATACGCGTAGTTCCCACAAGAAGGAAAGATGAATATTGAAAAACTTATTCAATTAGTAAAAGTGAACGCAATTTTGTATGATTTTTCTTACCCTGGATATAAAAATTTTCAGTTTGGGATAAAATTGGCGTAGAATTGAAGATAAATGGTAAGTAAAAGTCTAGTAGTTGATTTTTTTCTCTCTATCTATTTATAAATAGTAAAAAATTAGGAATAGATTAATAGCTATTATTACTAAAATACTCACTAAAACTAAAACAGGCTAAGCGAAAAAAACTTCGTGAATTGACAATGGGCACAATTAATGGAGCTCTTTAGGTATTCTATGGAATCAAAATCTTACTGAAGGTGCACGATCAGAAATAGATCTAATTGGAATCAGTAGCTTTGTCAAGCAAAGAAATAAATGAAAATGCACAAATTTTAACCAAATCCCAAGTAGACCTAACATTGCAATCAGTGGATTTGCCAGAAAAATAAATTAATGAAAATAAATAACTTTATCTAACTTTCTTGGCTATGCAAAAACCTAAAAATCATTCCCAAAAAAACGGCAAGCAATCACTCAGATGGAAATTGCCAAAATTATAATGCAGCAAGAACTACAGCACTTAGAAGAAATGCCCAGCGAGAAGCCATATACAAGTGCGACTTCGGCCTCAAGTTTACAGGAGTTGAGACCTCTAAGTGCTTCAAGTGTCTCACGCGAGTCGCAGTTTTGTGTCTGCGAAAACAGCAATCAGTCTTCGCTGTTCCCAGCGAGGTTCAGTATTTTCCTATTTAAATTCTTACAACCCCTTACTTGTATCATCAGAATATTTTATGTTTGCCCAAGAATATTTAGTTTACCTATATTTACCCTTTATTTTCCTCGCGTTGGTCTGTGTGATCTATCCAAGGGAGGTCGCGCAGGGCAAAGCGGATGAATCCGCGCTGGCAGACTTTGGCCAGCCTGATAGGCTTACTCAAGAAGTGGTCTAACAAAGAAGATGAAGAGTGACTTGGTGACGTTTAACCAAGCCCAAAGCAGAATTGGCGTTGCTAATTGAATAATCTATATGGGAACGAAAGTTGAGCTCACTATCGCATATGACACCGAGAAAGGAATGAGTTCACCAGAGAGGACAGAGGATCTGGATGAAGGGGAGATGCGATTACAGAAAAAGGTGGTCATTTGGCATTTAGACACGTTGAGGTCAAGGAGGTTTCTCATGAACAAGGTGTAAAAGTTGTTTAGGTCGTAGGAGACGATCCAGATGCATTGGAAATTTGAAGATATTCATATCGACGGCATAAATTAGAATTTCAGAGTGGTTAATTATGTTCTCAACATCGTTGATGGACAATATGAAAATTAAAGGACCGAGGTGGCTGCCTTGGCGGACACCAGTATGGGATGTGAAGGGGTTAGGAATCGAAGAGTCAAAACGAATTTTGAAATAGCGGTTATCGAGGTAGGAAGATATCCATGAAATGAGTCAGAGAGAAAAGCCTAGATAACTATAAGCTTTAGAACGATAATGTTATGAGAGATTTTATCCAAGTCGGTGTCTATAACTTCAACCTTTGCACCGTTTCCATAGCAGGAAGGATGCGTGACACAAAGGTTAATAAGTTGGTGGCAGCAGATTTGCCTTTGAGGAAGCCGTGTTGAATAGGGATAAAATGTATTTGCAGTGGAGTCATAGATATGTCATGAATAAGGTTTTCGCAGAGTTTTGGGGTGCAAGATAAAATGGCAATAGGACGGTCATTTGAAATATCGCTTTTACGACCTTTCCTGTGAATAAGAGTGATGTACGAATCTTTCCAAGGAATGGTAAAAATCCCCTCAGAAAAGGGAAGTTGGAAGAGATAGGTGAGGAGTTGATGCAGATGGGCGGCACATTTCTTTAGAACAATGGTGGGTATGCCATCGGGGCCGGGGTTGAAATCATCGATGAGTGCACTGATTTTATTGGCCACTAAAAAAGGGTCGATGTCGATAGAAGTTAGGGAGGTTTGCGCATACCAGGGCGGTGATAAGGAACAACTCTTTATGGGTTCGAAGGGAACACATTGGGAAAAGCAGCTGAAAAGTTCAGAGTAAAATAGGGCAACGTTGTTAATTTAATTGCTTTGGCAAGTGAACGAAGTTGACCACAGGATCTATGATAACGTCCGTCTTCTCCTAGCATACCTCCACGACAACCCATACTCTGTTTGTATCGACGGTAAAACCAAAACGAATGTGCCGGTTTCAATTCACCAGGAAAGCCTTCCTACTAACTTGGCTACCCTTCGCGAGCTCTTTTTCAAGTTGGCAATTCTCCCAATTAGGTGTCTTTTGACCTAGCCACTTTCGCTTCTTACGTCAGGTCTGGGCGTATTTCCCACCTCCAAAGAGCCCGGCACGATCACAAATCTTATTATAGTTCCTAACCCGACCGGCTCTCCTTTTCCTATCACTCCCCTGACCTCAGCCGTCCCCCCATCAGGCTACGCCCACTCCCCTAGCTGCCTTCCCTTGTACTCTCAAAATGTCAGTAGCTTGCGTACCAAAAATTTTTTTCAGTTTTCCTTTTGACATCTTTGCCCTTACCAAAACTAACTTAACTTCCAATATTTATAGTAACGAATTATTTCACGCAGGTTTTTCTGTTTTTCGTGCCGATGTCTGCGACAACGACTTACCCCTTACTAACCGCAGCGTACTTCTCGTTGTGCATAATCGTTTCGGTGGCAGCCTTCACACTTCCTCTAATTCCTCAAGCTGTAACTTTGTCTGCACCGACATCAGGCTAACCGGCAAATTCCTGTATATACTCTGGGCATACATTCGCCCCTCCCAACCGCTTCAGTTCTACAAACTTGCCACCGATGCGATCGATTCCATCTTTAATATCCTTGGACCCAATGTCATCGTTTTTGGCAATTTCAATCTCCCCCGTCTTGAATAGCTTCGGTCTGATCCTGATGACGATTTCTATTAGATCTGTTCTAACGTCTTCTTCGATAAGGAGACTTTAATAGGTATACTAATTACATGAATTTCGTAGAAAATGTGAAAAAAAGCTGATTTTAGGAAGTTAGAGGTCGCTTTAACTCGCAACAATATAAGTTTCATACCCCAACATAGTTTGTCATAGCGCTGTACATGTCGAATTTTAAGCCTGAAACACCAAGTACAAAGAGTCATTTCTTCATCGAATTGTGACGAGCGATAAAAAGTGGATTTATTTTGAGAATCCTAAGCGTAAAATATCATTCTAGGCGGATCATCGACATCGACTGCAAGACCAAATTGCTATAGACGGAAGACAATGATCTGTGCTTGGTGGGATCAGGTTATGATCTATTATGAGCTACTAAAATCTAGCGAAACTGTTAATACTGAACGCCATTATACAGTCAATATTTACAGGACTAACCCCTCAACCAGAAATTGCCGTTAGAGCATAATACTGCCACCGCCGTGCTTTACAATTTTGGTTGTACATGGTGTTTTTTAGTGGGCATGGCAAAGAGAATGGGAAGAAATATTGACCTAGACAAGCAATTCTCAACCGTTTACAGTTACAGTGTGATTCGTCAATTCCAATTTTCCATTGTATGCACATCACTATTTTATTTTTATCTTTTGATCAACTCAATGCAGCGACATTCGACTAACGCCTAAAATGTATTATATCAATGTCCTTTCCAAAGATGTCATAACAAGGTTATTGGGATTTATTTTATTGCTGTAATTAGCGTGTCTTAGCCAACCATACTTGGGACTATCCCGACGCTCTATTATTAATACCTTAACGAAAATTTTACTATAATTTTTCTATAATAAAAGGTCAGTCAGAAAGAACATCGATCATAGTTAAAAAATCAAGCGATAACTAAGGGTGTTCTAAGCTGAAATATTTAAAATATGGCCGATTTCATTTTTGAGGACTATTCCGAGATAATTTTCATTTATGGGTCTATCCGGAAATACCAAAGGAGATTTTCAAATCGACGGGTACCCCAAAGAAAGGTATTTTCGCGAACTTTCTAGAGGTTAGGAGAAACCGGAAGTGCAACTTCAAATAAGACGGATTTGCGATCAGGAACATCGCACGATTCTGCCGACGTCGAACAGCAAATAATTAGCATCGTCAGACAAGCCCCTGAAACGAGTGCGAGACATGTCGCAAGGTGATTAGGTTGTTTTCCTATACAGTTTAGAAGATTCTTCATCGATAAAGGTTGCATCCATATCATTATATGCCAATACAAGGACTCCTGGAAGAAGATTGGAGTTTTGCAATTGGCTTCTGGAATACGACAAAGATAACAGAGCGTTTATAGACCGATTCTGTGGACGAATGAATCATAATTCACGAAGGATGGTATCACAAACTTGCAGAACCTTCATACCTTCGGATATTAACCCATAGAGGACAAAGGTGACATCATTGATTTTGTCGCAAGTGCTTAATAGCCGAATTTATGCGGACATTTTTGGAGAAAGAACTACTTGAAGACATATCTCTGGATAATATAAGGTCAATGTTTTACTAACAAGCATCAGCAGCAGCGCGTACTGGTAACGTTGTGAAAGTAAAATTTAATGACCAATTTGCTGAGCGCCTCACTGGACGAGATGGACCAATTCCTTGACCTGCTAGATCTCTATACCTTACTCCATTAGACTTTTTCTTATGTGGAATGATGCAAAATGAAGTTTACTCAAGTCCTGTTAAAACCAGGGACAAATGAATTAGCAGAATTGGGACAGCAACGACAAAAATACGAGAAAGGCTGACTACAAAACACTTTAAAACAGGAAGTTAGAAGGCAGATATTGGTATGCATTGCAAGTGGCGGAGGATATTTCGAGCAGTTTTTGTGAGCATTAGCTTAACTCGGTTTTTAATTAGACAAAACATATTTGTGTTTAATTTCTTTAAAATTTGATTTTTTTTAAGTTTACCAGAAAAAGATGACCACGAATAAATTTCTATTGTTTTTCTCTACTCAGTCATGCTGTACCTTGTTGCAAAGGTAATAAGATGGGTAATTCGATGCAAATAATAAATAAATATATTTATTTCATGAATTTCGGAGAAAATGTGAGGAAAAACTGAATTTTAGGAAAATGAGAAATATATTTCCTAATTTCGGAAATGAGTGTACCTGCGGTGCATGGCTGGTGGGTCAATATTGTTTACATTTTTGGAAGTAAATTTTTGGCGTGATGTGCACACTATGGAGAATGGGTATTTACGAATCAAGCCACTCATTTTGGCATGCTCACTCACTCGCTATATATCTAATATCACGAGTACGATTAGGTGGTTGCCGTAAGTACCGTTTTTCATCAAACCTAAATAATATCGTCCGTCCAAAGAATATTTCTCCAAAATTGAAGATACTTCTTTAAATTCTCCCCTGCGAACTTCAGCCTTTTTTGCCTATTTCTATGTAGATAAGTTCAATGAAATTTTCCGAGAAACACAGCCACGTAATTTAAATTCATTGAGACATATCATAATTCTTTCGCATACATCTATGTTGTGGTTTCCTTTTAACCTGGTTCTTATCCATTTCTTAGGAAGGGGTCAGAAACACTGATCTTGTGGATAATTCTATCTTGAGCAGAAGTTTTTCAAGGACGAAGTTTCCTTTTCACTTTTTCCGTAGATGAATATATGTATATCACAATGTTGTAGTGCATAATACACAAAACAACGGGACTTAAAATATATTTTTGAGCTGACTTTTTTTAATAGCTAAGCACTACTTATACCGTGTTGATCGCAATTCTCAAAAAAATATGCACTGTTCTCTTTGAAGTACAAACTGTAGTGTAGTTTCTATAATCAAATTTTTCCTATGAAGTTAAATAACTGCACTTTTGTGACATAATATACTTTTGTGTGATATTTTGTAAAATTTATTTATTTATTTATACAAATCAACAGACAACTGCCCTGACTGTATACAACTAAAAATATATAACAATATTATTTATTATAATGACTTATCTACTATCAATTTTAAAATATTTTTAATTTGATTAATACTTAAGTTAAAGTCTAACGTGTAAAAATGATCATTATAGGATCTTAGTAAAGAATTAATGGGTCCAAAAGTCGCATAACAGGTCCGGTGCGCATCAACATGCAAAAAATGAAAATTTCTCAGATTCATTGTTGATACATTAATTTTCAGTGACGATAAAAGCTCGGGGCAATCTATTTCCCCGATCAACAACAAATGAACAAAAATAACCTTAGATACCTCACGTCGACGTTCCAATGTTTGTAAATTTATTAGTTTTAATCGGCTCTCATAACACGGTAAGTCCAAGCTATTCCGCCAGGGCAAATGCCTCAACGCGAAACGAAGAAATCTCTTTTGTACTGACTCAATCCTTATTATATGCGCAGAATAAAACGGAGACCACACAACACAAGAATACTCAAGGATTGGTCTGACGAGTCCCACATACAATGCTTTCAGAACGTAGGGATCTCGAAGCTCCCTAGACCCACGGCGAACAAAACCCAGAACAGAATTACTTCTACTAATGATGTAGTCAATATGCCGCCTAAAGTCTAATCTACGGTCCAAAATCAGTCCCAAGTCTTTAATGTGATCCACGACCGCCAGAGGGGATCTACCCAAAATATAGCGAAAATCATTTCACAAAATGTTGGAATCGGGGAGGGATGAAAAGAAAAATTGCATAAAATTTCGACCTGTTTTCATTAGCTGACCGTAAGTTTATATATCCAAACGTTTGTCGATAAATAGGGCGCAAAGCTCAAAATTCCTAAAAATTTAACTTTATCTTTCATTTGGTCGAACATCCTCCGCGAATATCTATTATGAAAAGTTTGGTCAGGAAAATCAGTAGAATTATGAAGATCTTGCGGAGGACCGTTATATGACGAAATTAAAACATTTTAAAAGTTCATATTGCCACTTTACATAACCTCAACATAAAATCCCTGGGAAATGTGGTAATGGCTACAATCAAGCGCGCAAGTTCTTCCATATACTCCTTTTATTTATCAACGAAAAGTTCAATTTTAACTCGTTTTTGTTTCTCTTTTAAAGAAGTTTCTTTACCACTACGAAGCTCCTGCACAGGTGCAATAATACACAATTGTCGTCACCCTCTTTCAGCTGTCAAAGCAAAATAACTGTCAAACCACCGTTTATTGCTGCTGCTGTAGCTTTGCTCTTTGCTGGTGGTGCGGTACGGTGCCTCCGGTTCTGCTGTGCTTTACTTGCTTCTGTTCTCTGTGATTTGGCGCATTGGAATTTCTCCCGATGACCTGACCGCATTTTCTTGCACATAATTCCTCTCCTCTCTCACAGCAGCAACGAAGCAAGAGCAAAAACCACTTTTGCCTGCCGTTAGTCGGCTGGTTCTAGAGAGAGGATATTTGGGGAAAATTTTATTTCGTACCTATTCTCTCTAATGCTGCGAAAGATGATGGCCTCAAGAGAGTCAGTGTTGGCAGCTACAATGAAGTTGCAGAACTAGCTTAAAAGTACCGTTAAAAGCTTCTAGATTTTAGATTAAGTACAGTTTTCTTGGAATTCCATCCCTGTATCGGTGGTATTCTAAGATTTTGTATTAATTTAGTTTAAATATTATAAAATCTCAGCTTACGGTCCCGATATGCCGTAACACTGGCTACTGTTTTCATGGGCATCTTCCCCCCAAAAATCACAAGATCCCATCAAAAGCGAGCTCGACCTCGACTCTCTTGCTCCGGTATTGGGGAGAGGTTGGCGAAGATGGAAAAAGTGAACACTGTCGACAGTATGTCGCAGCAGTCTCCCCTGGTGTTCGCTTTCTACTCGGCATCTTGTCATTCCGTTTTAGTTTTTCACTAAAGTGGAAAAGTGCACTGTACGACGGTCGACGACGTGAAGAAGCTGGGAAATTGTGTCGTCGCAGGGAAGAAAGAATTTTTTCTTTTCTGCTTCTACACACCGAGTTTTTTTTTTTTGTACGTGCTTTGCTGAGTGCAAAAGAGGAAGATCCATTGAAAATGTCGGGAAAATAGCTTTTTTGTCAGACGAACGAAAGTTCCATTGAAAAGTGATTTAATTTATTGGTGGATCTATATATATATATATATATTTTTTTTACCCCATAAAATAAGTAACGGAGAGTTTCGACAAGGAAAAGCGTTCCTCCAAAAAAAAAAAAAAATAGAATTTTTTCTTTTGCTTTTCATATTCAAGGTGCACACGGGGGTCCATTTTTCGGTTACGTGTGTGTGTGTGTATATGTTCTGATGGTTCTTACAGTTTTTCTAACGGGGAACAAAAAGTTTCTCACTGAAACGTTTTCAGACAGTTTCGGCGGTTTTTCCCGTTAAATTTTTTATTTTATTTTTTTTAATCGCCATTCGGGAGAAACGGCGGTATTTCAATTTTGAATTGACGAAAATCATAAAAACATCCACTAGGCCGAAGAGCAGGGGAGCTGTGAGGAGCTGCAAGGTTAAGAAAACGGAAAAGGAGGATATCGACGGTCGCGAAGAAGAAGCACATCAAGAAGAAGACCTGGAAAAAAGTTTTTTTTTTTTCAGTCGCTGTCGCCTTCAAATGCAGGAGCTTTCTCTTATTCCCTGTGCTCGATTTTACAATAAAATTAAGCAGAAAGTGTTTGAAATTTGTTCTGCAGTTTAGTGCTGGAGTGAGAATTCCTTCCTTTCCCAATTAATATTCTCCCCCGAGAAAATTAAAAAAGTGTTGTATAACGGCATCTTAACGTCAAACGAAATCCTAAAGAAGTTAGCGGTACCTGCATCCGGAATAAATTTTAGTGAAAAGTGTATCGAAAGAGGAAATATTCGTGGAAATTAAGGAAATCTTATCTGCATGGGCCCAGTAGGGGTCACGCTAAGAGACGGGGTAAATTCTAGAAGTCAGAGTGAAACCGTTCGTACAGGAAAATTCACTCGTCGAGGAGAGTGAAAAAATAATTAGAAAAAGCGGTTAAGTTTCACACACCGACGTTCAGCCTCCCACAACACAACCTCACCCCCGACGCACCTCTGTGTCATTGGCATCGCACACAAGGGAAGCTCGAGTCGAGAGGAGGCTATCGGATCGGAACGTCCGTTCTTCCTTTCTTTTTTCCTTCCTCTGAGGATACGAGAAAATTGTGTTTGATTTGAGCAGATTTTTTTTTTTCTCGTAATATAATTTCATTTTGATTTTCTGCGTGCGGTGCGGTGAGAAATATGTTCACCGGAAAACTGCTTCTGAAAGTAGGCGAGGCTAATGGTCTGCGGCCAACTGATTTTCAGAAGAGACACAACATGACGTTTGGAAAGCCCGACGATCAGCCCATCGATCCATACGTCTCCATCGATGTGGATGAAACGCATCTAGGTAAGACGATTCTCAAGAAATACCCCAGAAAGGTCCTTATAACTTTAAGATTTCAATTGTCCTCCAGTTTAAAGCCTAGTGGAGGTTTCTCTGTATTTTATCTACAGTAATATCAATTTAGTGAACAAACATTAAAAGGGTTTTGGAAACATTTTGTTGTGGCAAAAATGGGAAAAGATAATAAACGAAAATCTATCTCTTTTCAGATATTCAAAAAACTAATCAATACTTGCGAAGTATTGACTATTAATGGTAAAATTACCCGAAAACCGCAGAAGGATTTGCTTAGTCATTAACAATAAATTATGTTTCAAAGCTATAAACGAATTATGCGATAGTTCCTTCCTCCAGGAGGTTTTTCCGCATCTCTGAAGCATCCATACTAACGATCTGAAAAATCCGTCCGATCCATGGAAGAATTACCCTGGAGGAAATTATGCCTGCAAAAATAACCCGAAGAGGAAATTATGCATTATTTAAATAAAAATTTCAAATTAATAATACGCATACTGTCCTAAGGATAATTTATTTTTCAATAGGACAACGCCATGATCAACTTAAGCAATTTTATAAAAATTTGGCACAATAGCTACATTCTTGGTTGCAAATATCACAGAAAAAAATGTATGGATAATTCGAAGAGTTAATAAAAATGTCAAACAAATTTGACACAATCATTGTTCTCAAAAATTCCATTGAAGCAGCTTAACGAATACTGATCCCAGAAATGTAAAAACTGGAATCCATGCCAAAAAGACTACTTAACTTGTAGTATGTTTTGTATTGAATTAACAAATTTCTACATCCTGTAAAAGATTCAAATTTCTGAATATGAACAATAAAAAAATACAGCCTTTCAAAGCCTATTTTGATACTGATAGACTGATCATTACCCTAATTGCCAGATAATTTTAAATAAAGTTGCATAAATTGCAAATAAAAATTTATATTTCGATTAATCTTAATCTAAAGTTCTTAAACATTTTAGGCAATACTAAAAACATATTAGTAGACTTGCTTTATTATAAAGGTAAGGTATGTCACAAAAGTATTGAGACAAAAATAATTTACGCGTCTTACATTTTGTGATGCTGATGTCGCTGTATAGGGCACATGCTAAACGCAACGGTATCTCTAGTTTGTTTCCAGAGACAATGTATACAAAAATTTTGCTTTGTAATGAGCCGATCACTGTTTTGTGTCAAAAACGGGGTTAGTCAATTAACACGGCACTTATCGCGAAAATTGCGTTACTTTTAAGAAAAACAGCTTCCTAAGGCATAAACGCCAACCGGCACCGAAATATACTACGCGACACCTCGAAATTATTTCGAAATGTTGCCGAGTGTTTGAAAATGCAGATCTGTATGCAAATGTAAGTTCCGTTTTTTGGTTAAAATTACATGTTTATTTAGCAAGAATATAAAAGGGATAAATTATTCAAAGTATGCTCCATCAGAAGCTATAACCTTTCGAGCGAATTACGGATTTCCTGTCTGAAAAGTCGTCGTTGATACTTTCATAAGATGCGAATTCTGCGTCTTAAAGGGCTGACTGCATCAACCGGAATAAATAGTAATCCGAAGGAGAAATGTCTGGTGACTATGGTGGGTGGGGTAGAAACTTCCAGTCTTGCCCTTAGGTTTTAACGACAATTGCAGTATGTGATTTTGGGTTTTCTTGCTTCAAATTCAGTTTATTGGGTACATTCTCCCATTCTGCTCGATTATCTTGAACAGCGTCTTTCACAAGTTCCTTATTTTTGAATCATTACCATTCAACGTAGACGTCTATTGAGAACCGATTGATCAAAATTCAATACTTCTGCTAATTCTTGTTGCGTTTGTATGTTATCCTCATCCAATAATTTTTGCAATTTTTCATCTTCAAATTTTTTCGGTCTATCTACATGTTCTGCTTAAACTATCTTCTACACATACTATAAGAAAATAATGATCACCGTAAGCTTCTACAAATAAATATTGACTTTTAGCAGCGCTTTTCTTTAAATTTTAAAAGTATAACAAAACTTCGCGCAAATGGCAATTATCAGGCACAAACCTATCCATTTTAAATCAAATAAAATAATGCTTACATTTAATATTTACACTTTAATCAAATGTCGTATACTACGTTTTGAAGATATGAAAAGACTTCAAAAGCATGCATTACCAGATTCACACAATATAAGAACACTTGCGCCATCTCAATTGTATGGAATTTAATTCAGCATTGTGAGAATGTTTAATTAGAACTAAAAGTGGCGTATATACAATAAAAAATGCGTGCTTGTCATTGTCGGTAAACATAACATCAATGCGTGTTTGTCGCCATGGATAAGTCGAAAGAGATCTTTGCCTTAAATTCGTTGTACTGATGTTGACTAATGCCATGAATTTATTATTTAACTTCTTTGTCTTTAACTCTCGATTTTCTATTCGTCACGACTATAAAACCTTATGCTAAAATCTTTCTGTTTGCTGTTATTTCTGTAGCTCTATCCATTTTGATAACTATCAGCATTCAGTTCTTTATTTGTAACTAAGTTTTCTTGCAATGGTATGCCCATGATTCGAATGACCCTTTAATCTTTTAGCACTCTGTTTTTTTCATATCGCTCTAAAATTGCGCTTCAGTAATCATCTGTAGAATTCTAGGAGTAAGGACAAATGCAAATAACGAGAGTCAAACTTTATCTAAGTACACAAGATCCACAATGAGAATGAATGGACCCAGTATTATATATTGATAATCACAGTACGGTGCATTATTTCTTAGGACGTTACAATTTTTTGCTAAAGATAGTTGACCCATCTAAATATACATAAGTCTACAGCATTTGTGGCTGCACTGTATAAGACACTTACTACAATCCAGCATATTCCTCGCTAATGTCTACACTTCAGTTGATGATCGATCGTACTGTGAAACGAATCTAAGCGCATATCCTGTGGAAATAAAAATGAACGTGACATGAATTGATTTGTTCAATAGAAGCTTAATGCTATCTGAAACTTAGTACATAAACTTTTACCAGAGCTGCCAAATAAACTAAAAGAAGGTTGCGAGACATCTATGATCCGAATATACAAGATGCATAAGTTTAAGCTCAACGTCGAAGATCTTATGAAAGCTGTTAGATGTAGTGATTGGAAAACTCAAGTGAAAGTTGTACACTTGGGGAAACAAAATTTTCTACAATCGCAAGACAATTGACTACGTTGATTTAGATTTAAACGATTCAAAAGTGGTGCTGTACATTTGGTGGGATCAGAAGAATGTCAGGTACCATGAGCTTCTGAAGCCAGGTGAAACAAATAATATCATTCACTACTATTACTAAATGATTAATTTGAATCATGCATCGCTCAAAAAGCGACTATAATGGGCTATAAAACGCGGAGAAGTCATTTTGCAGCAACGCAATGCTCCATAACATGCAGCGAAAGCGGCCAGAGACAAAATTTCTGCACTTGTATTCATCGATGTTTCACACACGAAACGCTTCAACAATTAAGTAGAAGTCGAAAAATGGCTTGATAACTGGACCACTTCAAAAGATGTACGGTTTTTTGAGAGGGTCTTCACAAATTGCGCATATTTTCTTCCATTATTAATTCCATATTAATTAAATGTTATTTTAAGAAAATATTAAAAATTATTAATCGCTACTAACAGGTCAATGTATTACAGCAGGGCAGTATCTTTGAAATAGGGCCGCTAGTTCGACTCTGTAAATTGCATTGTAAAATCGATCGAGACGAATAGTGCACTTTTTGTCACTTTGCGAAACTGATAGTAAACATTCATTTGATCTGAAAAGCGCCAACGTTAACCAAGTAATGTCAAACTATTGGCACGAGTAAAGGTTTGTTTATCGAAACCGAGAGTATAATTTTTGCATTTTAAAATCGTGCAATACTAATAAACAAATCAATAAAATTATTATAAATACCTCGACCAACAATGTTGCTAAGAAATTGCATTTTAAAATCTGTCACCCCCATATTACACTATCGAATTAGAATTTGCGCTCAAAGATACCAAAATAGAGAGCCATTTCGGAATTGACCTCCGAATAAAGACTTGTGCCAGTTATAAAATATTTAATTAGATTTATTGTACGATATATTTTCCCAGCATGATGTCATTTTATAAAACCTATTTTTGAAGAAAATCTTTGGATGCGAAAAACTACATACAGCAGCACTACTGTAAACGTAAACGTTTTCTTCATTTTTGAATTTTTTTCTCATCAAATAATTTTGTAAAGAAAGGAATAGGTGAAAATCTGATGGTTAAGGTTGGGGAAGTATGGTCGATGTGAAAGAATTTCCCATCCTAGCTCTGAGATTTTCTGGCGAGTCGGCAAAGCAGCATGTGGTGCAGCATTATCGTGATGCTGTACGATTTCCTTCTTATTGAATATTATCAACCTTTTTTCTTGGAGTACTTTGTTAACTCGTCCATTTGTTGACTGTATTTCTCCGAATTTAGCTTTTGCTTGGGTTCCAAAAGCTCATAATGAATTGGACCTTGCATATCCCACCTTATACACAATATTCTCGTTTGTACGGCTCAAGCTCGGTGTAGAGCTGACGAAGGCATGTTTTTCAGGTTCACGCTGTTTTCCTTACGATGTTTTCATATGTAATCCATTTTTCATCATTTGATCTATCATGGTCTTAAAAATATCGTCATCAACCACAAATGGCCACCCAGAGCGTGGCTAATCACTAAGGCCGAAATCACCTGCTTTAAATTTTTCGAATCATCTCCTTCACGTTCTGTCCGCAACAGCATCTTCACCATAAACTTTTAACAAATTTCGACACGCTGACAATGACATGAGATATCTTTGTATAGTTAATTTCGAAGGGCACATAGTAAACGCAATTATAAAGATATACAGCCACATATAACTCAAACGAACATATCCAAATATATTCAAACTTGAAATGAAATTATCGGACAAAACTTTCCGGTAGACCTAATAATTATATTTTCGTTACAATCTGTAGAACCGAATTTTTTCGGAAACAGTTAGTCTTACCACTTTCGATAAAAGTGATCATTAAAGAAATTTTCATGAAAACCCGTTTTTCGTCATCGTATCATTTTTAGAGGCAGAGGTACCATTAGAGACTTTGCAATTTTGTTTGGAACTAAAGATGGAAAATTTATTCAACATTCCAGCTTTCCAGTAATTTTTTTCAAAGTTTGGGTTTTTTTTAAATCTTTATTCCCTAGCCTATAAGGGGTAAATAAGAATTATAAACTGTTTGGGACATGCACAACATCTATGTTGGGATTTTGGGGGTGGGTTGATTTAAAATCCGGTGGCCAATTATACAAACTCAAAATGACTGTGGGGTCTCGGTTGGCACATCTGGCTGCGATGCACTAAGCATGCCATTCCATTAAAGTTGTGAGTTCAATTCCCATATGAAAACTCTGGTTAAAAAGTAAAAATAACACAGAAAGTTGTCATATGGGCTTAGTTCCCGAATACACGAAAAATAAAAAAGCAATTTGTGAATTAAATTCCAAATTGTAAAATAAAATAAAAGAAACTTAAAATTTAAAAAAAAGGGACGGTCTTTAAAATTTACTTTATGAAAATTTTACAATAATTAGTCTATGAGAACTTTTAACCTCTTCAGGGATACTGGCACATATGCGCGTACGTTTAGTTTTTTAAAAAATAAAATTATTTTAATCGGAAAAAGAATTAAAATCGGAATTTACCAGTAGATTATCTTTCAACAGTAAAACGTTGTAGTAAGGCAGTACGAATAATATTTTATTCTACTTGAAACTCACCGCTTTAAAAATATTTCAAAATTGCCTCTAATTATTACAAGATTTCTTTTACGTTTATTGGAAAAATATTGTAAAATTTACTGAGTTTTTATTATTAATTTATACATAATATTAGGTTTTTTATTTTTATACCAATAGAGCTTTATTGCCAAATCGGTGGACTTAATTTATTTTTGTATAATAATTTGTTTTTAAATTTTATCTTACATTCTTAATAGCTCTTAATAAAAAATAAATAAACATAGAATTAAACAAAATGTGTAACCAATTTTTAAAAAAATTTTTCCTGTACAGGTTAAGTTTAAAATCTCTGAAAGTTAATAAGAAAATTTGTAAAATAAGAGCTTAAACATCATTTCTTCACTGCTAAAATTCTACTAGGCGTTTGAAGTTGAATCTAAAATTTGACTGCTATAAAGAGAAATGTTTGAAATTTTGTCTTTTTAACATTACTTTGCTAATTTTTGTTTCAAAAATTGTGCAATACAAACTGGAAATTATGGTCCAAAGCTAGTAGTTATAATAGTCCTTTAGACTCAAACTTTAAGTTAACCAAAATATAGCAAATTAAGTTGAATAGTGAGTTGTGTAGATTCAGGTCATAAATTAAAGGAATTTAAATTGTATGTTTCATAAGTTCAATGAAAACGAATATATTATTTCATTGTTTTCAATAATAACCTTTTATTATACTTCGAAAACATGTGTTTAATTTATATAGAAATATTCAAAATGTACATTATTACTTTGAATAACTTTTTTGAGTTGGGAAAATATTATAAAGATGCTTGATTTAAAATAATCTTTAAGTGTCTTCTTGTAGATTTTAAGTAAACAAAAGTTAAATCAGAAATTCCATCAATCTTTTTAGAATTTTTTTTTGGTAATTCTACAAAAACAAAATATTTTAACAATTTTAATAATTTATTTTATCGTTGTTAATTTCAAAAAATGATCAAGCTTATATGTGAAGTTAATATGGATTTCATATTTTAAATCCTATTTGTTTAATTAATTTATTAAGATTCCTATCAAGATACCCATGAGCCACTTTATGGGTATCATGAGGTGGCTCATGGGTATCTTGATAGGAATCTTAATAAATTAGTTAAACAAATAGAATTTAGTATTGTTTTAAGAGGTAACACCTCTTTTTGGTTTAAAAATACTGTAGTGTCTTAAAAAACAAGATCTAGTTGGTCCTATAGTCTTAAACAATTCTAAAATGATCAATTTTCGATTTTGCCGGAGCGCCTCAGAACGCCCGCTGAGCTCGATTATCATACTTTTGAAATTTTAAACGCGTTTTTCTCGAAATACATTTTTCAAACTTGGAGGGCAGATTACTTTAACACCGTTGCATGGGTCGATTAGAAATTTTTACAATAGCTGACAAATTTATTTATTGATTATCAAAATTTGCGCGTGATGGAACTTAGTTCGATTCACTAATTAGCGGAAATACAGCGTTCCAGCAGTTCGATTCTGAACAATTTGTTCACGAATGGTAAAAAACCAGCAATTATAACTTTTAGCATTTGGGAAAAAAATATAACTACAACTATAATCAAGTGTATTGTTGGTGTTCCAAAAAAAGTCAGGTCTTACACACACAATGTTCGCACGTTTGGAAAACATTGGGCAATTGAAGGTGAAATTTGAATTCAAAAGTCGTTAGATATTAGAGTTAAAAGCAGCCAATGAAGATTATGAGATATAATAAAAGATAATTCAGTAATAGAAGCATTCAAGAAATACTGAATTTAAAAAAACCCGGACAAGTGCGAGTTGACCTCGCGTGGAGAGGATCCCGTATGATGATGCGATTAAAAGATTTAAAATGTTATTTTAAGACCATAAACTTTTAGGTTTTCCTGTAAAAGTAAAGAACTATTATACTATACTAGATTAAAAAATTGTTTGGTTTTTTGTTCCGTAATGGAGTTTTATAAAGGGGGCGATTTCAAAAATTGGCTCTATCGACACCATTGTATATACATATATAAATAAATCCTCTGAAAAGAAATCCTGTTCCTTTTTCCATACTTCCAAAATAAATCATCAAAGGCCTTTTCATCGGTCGCTAGAGTTATGTTATCACTTAATTAAACCTAAAAACTAACCTATTAATCAGAAAAAAACACCAAAAAGAACATCAAAGTTTGAAATATCCAGCGGACCTTGATGCGGGCTCCTACAATAGTCTGCCACAATGTTAAGAAATGAATCAGACACATTCCACATAATTTCTTAAAATTATCTTTTTTGTTTTTGGGAAAAACCGAAATTTTTTAAATAAATATTTGGAGGCCCGCTCAGGCTATATAGTAAATATATTGCTGAATTTATTTGGGAGACTTTTTTTTTCCTAAATCTCCCTGAGTGGGAGGCGGCTTTTAATTTTTGCACAAAAATCTTTAAAAATTTTTAGTCATTCTATTTATGTCTACGCATAGGCCAGCGCATAATCATCTGCAATTTGCTGTACGGGTAATGGCCCCAACCAGAAAACCTATTATGTGAATTACGAAACTGTTACGAGCTAAGAAAAGAAATTTTGGTTATGTGGACTTTATGTTGATTGTTTTTCAAAAGATGTATTTAATTATGTTCTTATCGTCTCCTGATTTTTTATTTTCGATTTCATTTTATTGCATTTCCCAACATGTCTTGGTTTCCCGTCATTGTGTCGTTCATTGGATTCTGTTGGCGGATGAAAACCGTGTTGACCCAATTTTTCCATTTCGCCTTCGAGCTTGCCATCAATGTTGGTAAAATTCTCTTCTCCCAATTTTCCTTCATCTACTTGATTTTCCCCAATTTTGCACTCGTGTGTGTTTGAATAGGTTTTGTGCTTTCATTTTGGGGGATGGTAGAGCAAGTCGATTTTCAAAGTCGGCATACATTTTCCCGACACATTCTGCCGCGATGGGCAAACGAACGAAAACATTTCGAAATTCTATTTTTGAGGATTGGTGTATATTCCACCCGACACTATGATCTGGCTTCGAAATGTTTCGCCTTCTGAATTGCTGTCTCGCTTGAGGTGTTGTTATTTTCGCCTTTTCCGAAAGAGAGACTTTTTATTCGACTATTTGTAATTGAGCAATTTTGGAGCATACGCGCACCATACGATGGGGTGAACAGAAAATTGGTTAAGCATCTTTTACCCTAGAAACTACTTCCATTTGTCAAGGCGAAACTTATAGTGTCAAGCCTGCTCGGTGGTTGATTGGAGGTCATTTACACGAGGACATTTTAAACATTTTACCAATATCTTGCTGGCTGTCGAGACCGTTGCGTAAGGCTTTATGGATCTTTTATAAGAAAGATTGTAAATTGTAAATTGTAAATTTTCTACAACACGGTACCAGTGGACTATTACCAAAATATTCATTATTTTACTAATATAACCTAATTTAACAGGTATCTAGTAATGTAGCCCAGAGTTAAAAGCGGAATCAAACTTGGCTGAATGCCATGTTTCGACTTCTCAAGGCTGGTCCATGACTTAACCAAGGTTTAAAAGCCCGAGTAAAAAAAGACTTTCCCTAGCAAGCCTACTGGCTTAAGAATGGTCCTACGAGTCTAAGAGTGCTGCTTAACAGGCCAAATTTTATTTGAAGCAACAAATTACCAAATTTGCGCAACATTGGGACATTTTTGCTCTTCACTGTGTATTAGGCTTATACATTTTATAGTATAAACTGGATGTTAACGTTACACTTATAATATTAGGTCCAAAATTTTTGAAAAGTTAACTCGAAGGCAATACTACGCCTCTTTGAAAACGTATCTGAACCGCAGCGCTTATATCAGGCCCAAAATCTAATTGTTGCAGAATTTATTTGCCTTATAATTTACACCTAGTCTTTAAGCCAGATATAAGGATCGCCATTAAATCCACTCGATCGTTGCATGTAGTAGGAAGATCAGGCCGTAGCCACTGTGACAAAATCAATCTGGTATCCCGGATCGAAACGCCGACAAGTTTTTGGATTTGTCTGCTTCGACATGGGCCTTCTTTAATTTCAGTTTGAGTTATCACAAGCTTACTTGTAAATTTAACTTTTTAGGCGTAGTTGTTCACTAAATAGACATACTTTGGACTTGCATATATCATTGGCGTGCCATAAACTTGATCACATATAGTCCAAATTCTTACTCGGAAGCTGAATTTACGTTTCAAGCGATCCTTACAGCAAGTGACTTAAGGCAAAAATTATATTTCTATATATACATACATTAGGGATGTTTGTACTTTACGTTACGTTGTCTTACGTCTCATTTTGGTTAGCTTTTAATAATGAAATCTAGAGCGTCAATCCTGTCAACTGCTAAGCTAATATTTGAAAGCAAAGACTTTGCTTTTTAGTCTACGTCCAAGCTTTAGCCAAGGTTTAACTTCCGAACTTTGGCTTTACAATTTTACCCATCTTTGGGCCAATTTATAAACACCCAAGTCGTGAACATCAGACGACATGTTGACTCAGTTTTGGGTAATACTTGGGTGTCAAGTTGTGGCTCAGAGTTAACACGCATTGGTGCAAGTTTGGGCTAGTCATAGGCTTTTTGTTTGTCCGTATATTGGAACACACAGTTTCTGTTTATTGGACAAGGAAAGTATCAAAATTAATGACGTATGAAATGTTGCACTAATTAAAATTTGTTTTTTTTAGAAGAAATAGCTCCGTCGTGTTGATTTATCGATAATCCCGAAGTTATGCCCTTTCTAAAATGCCAACGTATAATAGTGAAAATTCGCATAAAACCAGGGTATTTTTAATATCCTTTAATATGTGGTGCCAGTATAAAGATCTAATTTTTTCTATAAAGTGTGACAACATTTAAAGAACAAATTTATTAAATCAGATTAACTTATATATAAATGTTGTTACAGTAATACACAATTACTATTAAGGTCATTGTAATATTTACGATACAATTAAGCTATATTTAATAATAAATACAGTAGGACTGCCAACAGGATAATTGGGAAACAAAAAGAAGGTTTATAAAAATTTAGGAAACAAAAGAAAGTATTGTTGCGATTTTGATATAACACCAGAAAATAGTTTTCGAGGAAATCAAATAATTAGTAGGACATAAATAAATAAGGATTCTTTAAATTTTTATTTAGTAAACTACTGGAAAAAAAATAATTTTAAACTTTTGTTTTGACCTTATGTGAGACCCTTTTATTTATTTTTTTTTAGTAATAACTAATTCTTAACGTGAAATTATTTTATCTCTATGTCGTCACATTTTGGAGAAAAATTGGGTCAAAATTAATAAAAATCGTATTTTCAACATTTTTACAGATTAAAACAAAAATAAGGGAACGTGAAAAGAGCTCTTAATACGATTCTAATGAAAGTCTTAACCTTTATCTAAATGTATAAAATACCACAATTCCATAACTTACTAACAAAATTGAAGATCAAGCTTTTCATGAACTTGCGCTAGCTGTGACTTTCAGTCATTATTAATTGTATGAAATAATCATTTAACCAAGAAAAATAAAAAGGAAATAGAACATTTTGGTGAGTATTAAATTTTTTAGTATTTTAATAAACCTAAACCTAAAGGTTTAAGCTTTTATTTGAGCCATATTATAAGTTCCTCTAAGAACTCGTTATTTTTAATGAATTTTTAAAAATGCTCAAAAACGTTTCGTTTGTGAAGTCATAATCTGTGAAAAAAATCCTATAGAAATGATGTACTCGTATCACTTGTTCCCATAGAAATGATCATTTGTTTTTAAATAATAATTATTTTATGGTATCCAACCGTAATATTCATTCTTTGATTGGATCAATTCTGACAATTCCTATTGTATTGAAAAAATGTCTGCTGATTTGATTTTCCCTCTAAATTTTAAGAGTAATAACTCAATATTGTGAAGAATAATAATATATTACATAAAAAGAAACCTAACAAAATAAAGAATTATTGAGAATATGTAAAATAGAACTGAACGTTTATATTTTTGCAGCTTCAATTTATTAACAACACCCTTTATAATAGTGCTTAAAAGACTATTTTTTTTAATATTTAACATATTTTACTTTTTAAGAATTTTAAATACTCGTCCTACATTTCACTTCAGCTACTAGAGTATTTAAAATGTAAGTACTATTACTTACCACGGAGAGTTTCATTAAAATTAAAGATAAATGTATTCTTGCAGTTAAAGCCAGAAATAAGAGTAATATTCAAGATAAAAGATCGAAAAACATATAATCCAATAATTAAAAAATTAATAAATACTGGGCAAGCTAATTATAAGCAATGATAAACAATCATATGGCAACGAATTATATTAGATCAAAATATATGTTGTAATAAAATAAAGATCTTGCTACTAAGAAGAAAATAATAGGTGTTATAAATGTTGATAGTATTAGTTTTAATTATGCTTATGTTTAGTAATTACCCGATTAAAAATAAAATACAAATTTTTTTTAAACATTTCAAGACCTAAAGTACGCCTATAGACCTTTTTTTTTTATTAACAGGCCAATATCAAGCCTATTTGGTGAACATCGGGACGTCTAAAGATAGAATTAGATGTCAATAACCAACCTAAAATCTTAAATCATGTACTTTCAAATGAACCTTAAGCGAGCCTAAAGCGCATCGGCGGTTTCATATTCGTTTTTAAAGATTTTGCCCTGTATAAACCTCATATAGACGTAGTGTTGCCTTTGAGTTAAGTTTTCAACAATCAACAATTTTAGACCTAATTCAGGCGTAGTGTTAGCATTCAGTTTATCATGGTGGTAGCTTAAAATAAAATTGTTGCCATGCTATGGGCCTCTATTAAATATTATTTTTTTACTCTGGTAACAGATTAAAATAAAATCGAAATGATTTTATTTAGCAATTTTTAAAATGCCAGCTTAGCTAAGGTACGAGTACATATTAATTGACTTAAATACGATAGCTCTCAAGTATCCTAACTAATATTTCAATGCGGACTGTAATGAGTTTAATAGATTATCACTGAGCAGTATAGTAAACGTCTATTCCTTAATAAATTTAAACCAACTAGTTTTAACCTAAGAATCTCTATTTTTATGCAAAACGTTCTAGTGATTTGTGATCGCCATATTAATAATAGACTTTTTATGAAAATTATTTAAAGTTAAAAATTCAAAGTTACCGTTTTGAAATCCCCTATCCTGTACATTTTTCAGGTATACATATGTTTTCTAGCGTCAAGATTATGTATAGGGTGTCTCGAGAAGGTATGCATCATTATATTCGTATGTCAATCGATTCTTTAACAAGTCCTGGTCAACACACACGGTTAAAAAGTGGTTTGATTTAAATTTTAAGGATATTTTATTATATTAATCGTAATGTTCTACATGTATTTATGGTAGTTTATTTACATAAAATTTCAATTTTAAGCAACTAAGAATATACCAAGTTCAAAAAAGCAGCGCTCTTAAAATAAAAACATGAAAACTTATTAGCAATTCCTGTTTGTTTGTAATGAAAACATGGACTTTTTATAAAACCTCTTAATAAAGTTTTTACGTATGAGTCCTTTTTATATAGGTAGAACCAATCACGTATTTTTCTATGTATATAAACGATATATTTTTTAAACAACAGAGGTATTATTCTTGAACAACAGAGGCATTATTCTTGAATCTATTCGGTTCGAATCAAAAGGAGCATACAAAAGCCTTTTTTGATCAAAAATTCTCCAAAATCCATTTCAATTTTCTTCGACTTTAATTAGTTTCTCGCCGAAGAAACTTTAAAATAATAAGCAACTTAAATAAATTTGTTACAAATTCAAAAAATTTATTATGAAGTTTTTGTAAACTGTTTTCGATTCGATCCGAACGGATTTAAGAAAAGAGTCCCCAGATGCTAATTTTGATTGTTTGGGAGCAACGCTATAAGTCTAAAAACAAACAGACAAAAGACTGATAGACAAAACTTGTAAAAAGTAACTTAAATTATATACATTATATACAATATTATCCCTGCCCTGCCCTTCCATCGAAATCGGTTCAGCCATTCCCGATATTAGTACAGGTATACAGAAAAAAAAGCGGTAGGCAGACTTACGAAAGGTGTTTGAATCCAAATAAGCATAACTTAGGTTATGGTGGCTGTGCATAGAGTTCACAGTTTAGGCACACGGGGCGAATCTGAGTCTAACCTGGATGCTCGTCGAGCTCAGGTCTAACAATTCATCAAAGAAAAAAGTGCCCAGGAGACGGTTCAGGCGAACTGCAAGAGCTGGGCAATGGCAGAGGGGGTGCTTAATACTCTCTTGCGCCTCCTCATTATGGCAACTTCTACAGAATTCGGTAAAAGGTACACCGAAACTTTCGGCATGCTTGCCTATTAGGCAGTGTCCGGTGATTACCGCTACTACTTCACTGATGGCTTTCCTTCCTAGTGAAATAAAGCTAGACCGACCTGTTCCGGTCAAAGATTGACCAGATCTGTCTGATGGACTCGCACGTGTTCTCACGTTTTCACGTCTTGTCGGCGATTTTTTCGTAACATTTATCAATCTCCAACTTGTGAGAGGTTAGGGGTACCCCAAAGATCATCTAAAACAAGGTGTGAAACTCGCAACGATTTTCCTTATCTGTTTTGACCTTGGTCCCGTTAGCCCACTGTCCTTGCAGATATTGCTAAAAGTAGATAGTAATAAAGGTCTCGCGTGTGAGAGAAAAACAAAAATTTAGGGGGAGGCGGAACGAAAATTGAAATCACGTTTCACCACCCAGAGCACCGCACACGTTCGAATACTTTGTCCCGCCTTTAAAAATTGACAGTGAAAAAATGTAAAGAGTCCGCACTCGTATATATGCTATGAGTGTGATACCTGCCTGTTCCCCTTCTTTGATTCAGAATTTCCCTATACTGGAACATTGCGCGGAGCGGAAGTAACACCATGTATTCAGAGGCACACAGTGCAACAGAGACTTTGTCCCGCCTTTAAAAATGCGTAATAAAAACGCATTGCACATCATTGGCTTTACTGTAAGTGCTATAGATGAGAATATTTGGCTGCCTATTATTATCTCTTTCGTTCTTATTCTAATTTAGATAAGGCATGAGAAGCAATAGTTATTTGCTGCTTTATCTAAAGGGAAACTTTTCCCCAAGCTGTTTTGGAAATGGCATATGGGTGAGTGTCACATCTTGTACTTGATGATCTTTGAGGGTGCCCCTACGAGTTGTAAGATGTCCGTTCCCGGTAGATTAGCCCCGCCTCTAGCGAGCTCGTCTGCCATAACATTATCCTGAACTTCATTGTGCCCGGGCACCCAGATGAGGATGATGCTAACCTCTTTAGCCAGCTGGTTTAGCCGGGACCGACAGTCAGCAACCTGACGTGGTGATGGTGGTATAGACGCCGGTGAATGATTTGATTTTGGCTTGACTGTCAGTATAGGATAGAGATACTGGGCCTGTGGAGCCCTGAGTAGCCAGCTCATTGCCTCCGTTATAACCATAATCTCTTCCTGAAATACTCTGCAGCGGTTAGGTAGTCGGAGTGAGTCGGAATTAGGCTAGATAGATAGGTAGATACCACTCTCAACTTTGCTTTCTAGCTTGGATCTTTCAGCATAAATCTGAACGCAGTCTAGTTCTTGAGCAAGGCTCTTTTCCCAGTCTCGCTTGGACGGGATTTGGGATTTGAATTTATTATCAAGGGAGGGTTTAATAATAATGTAATCCAGGTCAAGGGTACGGGCTCTTAGGATCCTAGCGTGTACATATTCCGTAACTGTCCATAGTTTTACCGAATTGAGCCTCGCGGCTCAACCGAAATTACACTTAGGGTGATATCTTGGCCGACATAAATATAACTGTAAATAGCCACCGTGGAATCTAATACATATTTCAAAAACGGGGCATCATTTTGGAAAGAAAAGTTTATGAAAAGATTTTAAATTCCCGTCTGAGCTTTGAAAGATCAAGAAATTTGGTAAGAGTTTGTTCGCTTAAGTTCAATGGCAGACATTTTTTTCTAATTCAGTATTCGAGTGGCTCCATAAAAATGTTAATAAATTTTGACGGACTAAAGATATTGGCATAGTTCTTTTTGTTTTTTGAAAGACATCTTAAGAGTGCATTTTTGTTTTTTATACCATATGCTTATTAACACGTTCGCGGACGTGAATGCTATAGCTATATTCATTTTTACAATGCAACAATATGGCGTGAAACCTTTACTGACCGCGAACGTATTAAGTAAAATTTTAAGGACGGAGTATAAAGAGGTATATTTTTTTTTTATATATAATATATATATAACAAAGATAGCCTTTTTTAAAGAAATGTGGTCCTAAAATTTTCTGCGTGTGTAAGCGAACGCCATTTGGAGACCTCTGATGTAAATATAGCAACAAATAATTATTTTCAATTGCTAGGTACTCGTATGTTCATACCATATATGTGCATACTGTATATTTTCACAATAGTATACAAATTTTGATAAATTTATAAACGGTTCAGATTATTACTGGATTAGACACTCCAAATAAGTAAGCATTTGCGAAGAATTCACGATTTTACAAAATGTTCTGTAAATTGAATTAGTAGTTTTTAAAAAAAATTTGTATGTTACAAATAAATAGATGATTTTATTACTGCAACGCTCTTAAAATTTTATAAGCAATTTTAAATTCGTCTAGATAGTCCATTTTACTCAGCTCTAAAAATAGACGTTAAACACCACTACTCAAAGCACGTATGCGTATCTTTAAATGGACAAGACAGTCCTGAAAAACTGAATTGCAATAGCCCATACCATACCCAGACTAGCTGCCTAAATAATTCTTGACAAACAATTCTCAGAATGGTACCCCTAAATCTTTAAATTTTCCCATGTACAGCAAATGGACAGTGACATACTATGCGAATCGTACAGGAATTACTTCGTTTCATTCAACGACATAATCGCCACAAGTACTTAACTACTTGAGCTGATTTCACTTACTCGCC